>BFEA01000089.1:1632422-1659132 GCA_003427395.1 Chara braunii
CTTCGTCTGTGTATGGTTGGGGACTGGCGCATTCTTCCTGTGTGAGCGCCAGGCCCCTTCACACCATGGAGTGATGATGATGATGTATGTTCGGGGCTGCATTGCAATATTGATTGTTCGGATCATTGTTATCTAAGTCTTCCGCTACGCTATCTTGTACTTTGTGAGAGAGGTCGGTTCTTGTTCTGGTCTGCATCGTTACAGTATGCAACATCATGTGTGGAGAATTTGGGAGGTAGGTTAGAAATAATTTAGGATCACATGTCGTACGGGCTTTTGGGAGGAACGGAGGCAGCGGAATGGGTGGCTAGAGGGGCAGCGATTCTCTCCAAGGCGGATGTCTTCTCATGGAAGCCAGAGTATATAGACACCAAGATAGCACCCTTGGTGACTGAATTAGAATGGTCACAAGCGGGCTCGTGACGAAGTGCTCGTTAGTAAACCAGATTCAGGGAACATAATAAATGGCAGGGGATCAGATAGAGGAAAGAATCAAGAGAAGAAGATTGTTGGCACTTGGGGGGGGTAGGGAATCGGAAATTAGAATCGTGTCTTGGAACGTAAATGGTATGGCACAGATTTTGGACAATAAGGATAAATGGAATAACTTAATAAGAACTACCGATTGGTTTGGAAGGAATCCTCCGGACTTCTTGTGTCTTCAGGAAACCCATCTCACTAATTCGCCGGTACACCAAAAGACACAGCAACGTATAGAAAAGCAGCTCAGGTGGGTGAAAGCCAGTTTTTGGGCTGTGGCGAGTAGGACGCACTCAGCAGGAGTGGTGATTCTGCTTAATAAGAGGTCAGCTGCGGCAAACAAGTTGTCGCTACAGGACGCCATGCTGGATGTTGAGGAGGGCCGATGGGTGAAGATCGACTTCTCTTATCAGGAAGAACAATTTTCGTTAGTCACAGTCTATTGCCCCAACTCTTACCAGGGTAGGGCAAAAATGCTTAGGTCAGTACAATCCCACTTGGAGACAACGAGACATGTCATACTGGCAGGGGACTGGAACGCCACTCTCGACCCAGGTAAAGATAGGTTGATGGGGGGAAGATCAGGGATAGGGGATGAGCCTCCAGGCGAGGAGGCTTTACCAATCCACGCACTCATGTCTTCCTGGGGACTCGTTGACCCCTTCCGCCTACACTACCCAAGCCAGAAGCAGTATACCTACTACAAAAGGAACCGTAGTCAGCATATGTCAGCTTCCAGAATAGATTACTTCCTAGTGTCGGAGGATTTGATAGGGTCTCTTTGTTCGATACAAATAGGGGAACTGCCACACTGCACGTGTCTGGACCACAAACCGGTAACTCTAGAGTTGACCTTAAACAAGCATATCCAGAGGGGTAGAAGCTTCTACAAGGTAAACAATTCTTTGCTAAAAACACAAGAACTCAGAGAGGCCATACTACAGGTCTGCCTGACCCATGACAGCGACGTCCAGTCGTTCCCAGACCTAATCAACGCGTTGTCAGGAGCATCGTCAGCGGTGGCCAGGCAGTTAGCTGCCAGAATGAAGGCTAGGGAGCAGGAACTAAGGCAAGCCCTACGAATAGCGGAGAGGAACCTAATCAACAACCCGGGCACGGAAATGTATGAAAATACAATAGAAGCGGCAAGAAGGGAGTTAGGGGATTGGGAGCGCTGGAGGGCTAGGGGCATGCAGTTGAGAGCAAGAGTAAAAGAATGGGAAGAGGGAGAACGTATGACAAAGTACTTCTTCCAAAAGATTAAAACTAGAGGAAGGAATTCGCAAATAGAGCAGTTGGAGGGCCCACAGGGAGTAGTGTCCGATTCCAAAGGGTTGTTGTCGGTAGCTAGTGACTTCTACAGCTCTCTCTATAAATCCAGAGAAGGGGACCAGGATCCAAGACAGGTAAAGGAAGTTCGGGATAAGTTCTTAGCCTATCTGGACCGCACGGTGAAAGGGGAACAGGCAGAAATGTTGGACGCCCCGCTTTCACAGGAAGAGTTAAGAGAGGCCTTAGATGCAATGCCTCCAAATAAGACGCCAGGCAGGGATGGACTAACAAAAGAATTCTGGCAAGAGTACTGGGAAATTCTGGGAGGGGAATACGAAGATTTCTTAAACCAGGCATGGAACAACGAAGGCATGGGAATGGAATCCTCGACAGGGGTAGTTACCCTGCTGTACAAGAAAGGAAACCCCAGAGACATCAGAAACTATAGACCGATTACACTCCTGACACTTACACACAAGATAGTGGTCAAAGCATTAGCGAATCGCTTGAGGCGGATAACAGGCAACTGCTTTCCTCTTGGACCAAACAAGATTCATCCCAGGGAGATTCATTTTAGACAACGTGATGACCCTATCAGAATCGGTCAGGTACATAGCAAACAAAAGAATGAACGCGGCTATCCTCTTCTTTGACTTTGAGAAAGCATATGATCAGGTCAAATGGTCTTTTCTACAACAATGTATGGAGAAAATGGGTGTAGGTCCTAACTTTCGCAAGTGGATAAGAGTATTATACAACGACTCACACGGTCAAGTGCAGGTCAACGGACACCTCTCGGAAAGATATAAAATGACCAGATCAGTTAGGCAAGGTGACCCATTAGCTGCCCCTATTTTTCTCTTTATCATGGAAGCCATAGCTTCATTCCTTAGAAAGGATCCTTCACTTGACCGACTGATAGCTGAACCTGACCAGCAGGGGCGTATYATAGAACTACCCACCAYGATAYTATTCGCAGACGATCTCACAGTTCTCATCAGGGCAACTGACTCCTCATTTAAGGCACTCACAAAAGCAATGGAAGCGTTTCAGTTGGCATCGGAAATGAGAATTAACTGGCCCAAAACGATAGGTTGGTGGCTCATACACGACYACCAGCACCAGCAGCCCCAACCCCCGGACCATGGAGGAATGGASTGGCTGCCCCCACATCAGCCTCTGAGGTATTTGGGGATCAGGCTAGCCGAYGAGGGYCCTCATCACTCCATGGYTTCGGATCARATGACCAAAATGTTAGCTAAGTTGGAYGCATGGTCYAGTATCTATACCTCTCTKTTCGGGAGAGCCTTGGTTCTAAATGCTTCGATCTTTTCCATGTTATGGTATGCGGGCACCCTGTGGTCACCCCCAGGGCCCGCACTTAGGAAGCTCCGAAGGGTAGCGACAGCCTATTTGTGGACAGGGAACCCGGCGAAGAACAACTTTATTTCCAAGGTAGCTTGGAAACAAGTAATACAAACAAAGAATCGGGGGGGCCTGGGTATCCTGGACCCCGAACAACAGATTAAAGCACTTCAATCGAAATGGATTATCAAACTGGTAACGCAACCTCACTTACGCTGGGTTCCCCTAGTAATGGAGCACATACGGGGGATGTCTAGGTACGCAACTCCCTCAAATATGGAGGGTACTTTTTGGATATTCTGCAAAGGATGGGCAAAAAAGGGTAGAGCAAGGGAACGGAGGGGCGAGGAGGGAACTTCCTCCTCGTCATACTGGGCCCAAATTCTCAGGACATGGGAAGAGATATTCCCGGCTAGAGTACGAAAACCTAGATCTAAGGAGGAAGTCCTCCGACAACCCTTGTTTTGTAACCCCTGGTTAAGAGACTCCCAAGGAAAACCGAGGACACTAACAGCTAGTGACACCAAATGGGGGAACTGGTTGGAACACGGGGTCTGGCAGATCAAGCATTTATGGTCCCAAAGCGACAATAAATGGAAAACGGGTAGAGAACTGAGAGCTACGATGAAAGGATGCCACAGGCTCACTGAAAATCTAAACGACGTTATAATCTCCATCCCACAAGAATGGACGCAGTTGTTGAGAGGGCCTTACAAATGGGAGTGGGGAGATTGGGCGACCTGGAGCATAAGCACAGTCCCAGAGCAGGCCTTTCGGGTGCAGCAGGAAGTAGGACCCACTAACCAGTGGYTGGATGCTGAAATRTTCGCAGTTYGTAATCCRRGGTTCACAGTGAGTCAACTRGATAASGACTCTAGGATGGCAATCAYAGTCAAGAAAAGTTTGCTCAGGAAGGTCAGGGTGGTAGAGGACGATGAACTTACAATATTAGCACCTACAGTGGCCATTCAAGACTTGGAGTACGACCCGGCGGAATGGGCGTGGAATATTAGGGGTGGAGAAACAAGAATAGCCACGAAGATCAACATACTCCGCTATACAACGAAAATAGGTTATAGGCTGAGGAGAAGATCGACCCTATTGGACCTTCCCTTAGCATTAAGATGGGAAAAGAGGGAAGGGATACCAAGGGACCAGGTGGGGAAGCTACCCTGGTCATCCCTACACAGTATAAGATTGGGTAAGGTCAGAAGCCTGCAGTGGCTCATCTTCACGTGACCCTCCCAGTTAACTCGTGGCTATATGAAAGAAGAAACAGACAAGCTAGGGTCGGGGAAGAATGAAACTTCCACTTGTGTACGGGTGGGACACCGGAGACGATGGTTCACTGTTTAATCTCACGTCCGGAAGCAGAGCAGGTTTGGGCGTTAACTCGCACACTATGGTCCTGGTGTCGAGCGCATCGATCCCCGCGCGAGCGAGGGCCCTCCCGGCCACGTCACGCAGGAGAAACTTAGTCTTTCTACTTTTTTGAGACAACTCGGGGACGACACGGCAACCCGCGCCGACCCTTCGCCGCTCCGACCGAGTGCGACAGCTGTCTACGACAGGATAGGTTTTCGCGGGGCACAACTTACCTTCCCTAAGGGGCTGTCACCACCCTTAGGGGCGTATCCCCGCCGAGCTACCGACCCACATGTGAAAGTTTTTACATGAGTTGACTCGCCTCCGGACATCACTTATCAACAAAAGGACAAAGCATGACTTATACACGATGCGAAGCTCAAATGATGTCCGACTAAGGTATCTACACTCTACTTGTCAGACGGTCGGACTGTCACGATTTTTTCGGCTTAATGAGATGCGTTGCCAAGTTTTTTCATCCCGCCCCATACCGACTGCTAGCAAGGAATATGAGCGCCCAACTCTCAAGTAGAGTTGGAGTGCCATTGTTTTAATAATGACTCCACTACTTCTCTAACTTTGGTGCGAATGTCATCTGCAAGTAATTCGGCTACCACCTAGACAAGTCAACGACCAGCCCGAACAATCGGACGCTCAATGCCCCATTAAGGTCAGGGATCCTCTTTCGAACTTTGTTGGTCGTTTTGTCCCCCTAGACAATAATTACTCTTTCTGTTCTACGAATGATGAGGTTTCAGCCATCGACATAAAGACATTCAAGGCAATGCTCTATTCACATCTTCCTGTCAACTAGCCTGATTACCCCAGGCTTGCACTTCTTATGATGCAACCTATCCGCGAATGTAGTGCCTAGTCGCACTCCGTCCATAGCTAGAGATCGCACGAACTGGGCTTCTTATGGCGCCAACTTCCCATTCGTCTGTGGCTCTTAAGACGGCCACTAGAAGGGTAAACTGTAGCGGTTCTTCTTAACGTGAGCCGCCAAGAACTTAATGCCTTCCGTGAATAGTACACGTCCACCCCCTAGGAGGTGGTCTGGGATACCCCTCGTCCTCACCCGAGCGAACCTCGGATCTCAGAAGTCGGGCTGGCTCCACCACGACAGCATGGTATCCCCCTGCATGAGCGGTCCACTCCAAGTCAATAGCAGGGCCGGCCCCTAAGGCAGCGAACCCCCGGCTCGGATGCCTCCTAGGAAAAGGAAATGCACTTACCACAGCAGACGGTCAGTCCTTTGTCGCCTGACATCAAGGGTGAATCTAGACGATGAAGGAGATCACAGGGGGGGAGATCATTCATAAAGACGGACATAGACAGAGGGGGTCATTCGGGAAAGAACGGGTATACTCATGAAAAGTCCATGTTCAATTGATTTTTTTTTTTTTTATGTGATCAAATGCCTTTTTCGTCGTATACCGGGTGTCCTTCCCTTCAACATGCATACAAGCGGGGAATAGAAGACAACCATCCTTCCATTCACTTTCATTAATATGGATAGGTTCCTCTTTCTCAGACACTCCTCTACCTACCTGCACAAC
Organism: Chara braunii; assembly: GCA_003427395.1. NCBI lineage: Eukaryota > Viridiplantae > Streptophyta > Charophyceae > Charales > Characeae > Chara > Chara braunii. The sequence continues at coordinate 1,638,464 of BFEA01000089.1, forward strand.
AGATCAAACAACAGTTTCAAAAGAAGACAATGCAACCCCAAACTTATGTCAGACTTACATTCACACGCGCAACCACACATTCCCCCTACCTTTTCAGTGAACATCCAAAGAACAGGTCAAGCAAAGTGTGGGTTCACACAGGTGTGAAGGGGTCTGAGTCGAACTAACTGACCTTGAGTGAAGTTGAACTGAAGATAGCAAACGGCTCACTCAAGAAAGCCGTATAAACCACACTCCAAATAGAAAGATCCCCACAGTAAGCCGTCAGGAAAGTGATCCACACCACTCCCTCAAATGGATCGCCCACTGACACACAATCCCCTCAGTGTCTCAACGTCGCCACCACTTGAGACCAGTACCACTATGCCACCATTGTGTCGAGACGTCGCCGCTGCAATATGTGGCCAGCACAACGTCAACACCACCTCAAAGCACACCCCCTCTTGACAACACCCCTCAAAATTGTCGTTGCCGTCGTAAGAATCGGTCAGCACTTTCACACCACTGCTAAAAAAAAAACACCGCTGCTACCGCAAAATTTCGGCAGCGCTTCCACGTCACCGCTGAAAAACCAACTGCCGCCGCAGAATTTCGGCAGCGCTTCCGCGTCACCGCCGAAAAGCATAGCCGCCGCCGCAAAAATTTCGGCAGCGCTTCCGCATCATCGCCACAAGAAAACAGCTGCCACCACAAAATTTCAGCAGCGCTTCCGCACTACCGTTGATAACCCCGCTGCCATCGCCGTGCCGAGCGAGCAGCACCTCCCCCGCGCTACAAAAACAGTCGCCGACGTCACGCCACGTGGGCAACACTTCCCCACTGCTGCTCAAAGATGGCTGCCGCCGTCGAAAATCCGCGCAGCATCTCCCTCACACACCACTATCACCAAGGTGGTGGCTATGGCAGCCTCCACCTCGCGCACCTCTCACTCCTTCCTGCAGACCTCCTTCGCCAACAGCAGCTCCTCTCAGCTCCTCCCACTCCACCAACGGTTCCCCCTCCAGCAGCCAGCACTCACTCAAGTTGGAATGCCAGGAGCATTAACCACAAATGAATGCTGGCTGGCTGGCTGCTGGCTTGTTTTATAGTCTAGCTGGAGGCTGAGGGCAGCTGCTTTGCCCCCAGCCAAATCTCGGAGTGAGGCCTGGCCCTTGATCTCAAACGAGATCAAGGGCTGAGAACCTTGATGTTCCCCTAGGGGAACCAAGTTCCAAGCCCTGATAATGCATCTGGCCTCCACCCCCAGCCAGACGCAGCCTCAATTGGCTGCATAGAGCCAGGAAGAGCAGACCGTTGAACTTAAACAGTCTGCAGTCACCTCAGGGTCCAGATGCTTCTACCCCTGCATCTGGCCCTGCATCGCGATTAAATTCGCGACTTCTCTCTTCTTTTTTTCTCTCTTTCTTTCCTCCTCTCCTTCTAACCTCCACCCTGTATTTGCTCCACCCTCACCGCCACATACGTGGCGGTTACCCCCTCGTTTTTCTATATAGGGGCAGCTTGCTGTTCGATACGAACGGCCGCCCCTCCCCAAGTCATTTCACAGAGTCGAACTAGAGTCAAGCTCAGCAAGGGTCTACTTCCCCTTGTGCCCAACGCCTGTATCTGGTACGAAAAGGTACCAGATTCGGGTGCTTATGCACCCGCAACAGCCCGCTATTAAAATGAACGGGCGCCACCTTTTTTCGAAAAGAAACAACACAAAAAAAAAACGAAAAAAAATGAAAACAAAAACTCACTTTGAAGACGAGCTACCCGACTGTCGGGGTCTCAACCTCCTGATGAGTTGCTGAGAGTCCAACGAAACAGTCGGGCACCGTCCTGCCTGTTTCAACGGGCACAGCCACTATGGCTGGCCCGCGGCGCATCTGCCCGCGTTCGGGCTAAAGATTCATTCGACTCTGCTCGTCCTATCAATGGAAGCAGAGGGAGGGCAACGGCCAGGTAAGTTCCCCCCACCCTTCTCTCTCTCTCTCTCTCTCTGAAGCCACCCCGACGAGCCTGAATACAGTTGTGCTCGTGCGGCTGATTCAGGCGGTTGACAGATTGTCGAGGTTCAGCCTCCTGATGAGTCGGTGAGAGTCCGACGAAACAGTCTGGCGCAGTCATCTCATGCCCCATTAGTCCAAAACGACGGGCGCCCAACGAGCCGTCAGACCCAAAAAAAAGGAAGAAAAGAAAATAAAAGAAATCTAAAAATAAAATCTAACAAAATTCTAAACGAAATCTAAGAAAAAAAAGAAGAAAGAAAATTAAAAACTTACCTCGAACTGAAGGGGCGCCCGATTTACGGGCGCCCGTTTCATTTCGTGGGGACACTCAGTCCCCGTCGCTCCTCACAGCGCCACGTGGCGCTTTAGTTTAATAATTTTATTATTATTATTTTTTTTTCTTCTCTTACCGTTGGCTTAGGCCAACGGTCGCGTCGTTTTGCCCTGGTGGCCCCAACCAAACAAGAACAACAAAAAAAAAGGAAAGAAAAAAAAACAATAGAAAAAAGGGAAGAAAGGGAACTCCTTACCTCGACGTTGCTGCTTCCTCCATCGCGCCCGTATCTGGGTGCCTACGCGTCCAGCTACGGGACAGGTAAGTCTTTTCTCCCCCCTTTTTTTTCTCTTTTTTTTTCTAAAAATTAAAAATAAAATTTAAACCTTTTCTCGGTTTATGCGTGTCATCCTTGCACAGGGGCCATGCTGAACCACGCGCCCGATCAAGGCCGTGTGATCTGTGCGATCGGACGGCCAGAACCGATCGCGCAGGCAGCGTTATAGCAGGGCAGCTCCAAAAGGAGCTTTGCCCAGTAGGCAAGCATGTCAGATTCGATCCCGGTATCCGCCAGGTGAGAGTTTGGTGTGGTAACCTACTGGGCTAGCTCCTATCACAACAGTGATAGGAGCAGCTCTCCTATAAGAAAAGCTTGGCCCAGCCAATGTCCCCCGTTCCGCGGCCTTGCAGGCCCTGCCTGCCCATAGCCTTACAGGCCCGGCCTGCCTGCGGCCCTGCAGGCCTCGCCTGCTTGTGGCCTTGCATGCCTAGATGGCCGGGTGGCCTCGGTATTGGCCTAGCAACCCCCTGGCTCGGCGTCAACCCCTGCGGCCTAGAGGAAAAACTTCCTACTCCTCCCTGTGTCGCGGTCCTATACCCGGAGCACCCCTCCTTTTAGCTTACTTAGGCCCTGAATCGCGCGGCTTAGCAGCCGCTCGATATTATTTTAGACAGACTAGGTGTAGTTCTAGTTTTCCCATGACCGCACACTACTGCGGCCTCATCGAGAGCCGTGGAAGACAGTGCTGACTCCCGCTATTTCGAACGAACGTCGATGACGTCACGCGTCAACGACGTCATACGTCACCGACGTCATACGTCATCGCCGTCAAGCTTCAGGTCTCTCAGTTATAGGATTGGTCTGAATAAACTTTGGCAACGTCAATCTCATCATGTTTCCCAAGCCAAAAAAAAGGTCGGGCAGCGTCTGACCTTGAAATAATCGGGCAGAAACCCTCTCAGGGGTTTTTGTCCCGACACCGGGGCATGGAAGTTCCCTTCCCTCCACTCAGGGACCGCCTCCTTATCAATATGGAAGCGCCGAGGGGCTGGAACTCTAGCCAGAAATGTATTTTTCAGCTGCTGAGGCTATATACACTGTGGACAGCCTGGAAAAGAAGATGCCAAAGGGTGGTAGGCGATAACCCCATGACCATAATGGAAGCCAGAGTAACRMTGTACAACCTGSTGGAAAYGRACATCAGAGCCCWATGGCTGCGAGCCAAGAAGCAAGCGGAGAAGCAGGGAGAGTTGAATCCAGGAAAGGCTAAGGAAATAATTGACAAATTTCGGACAAGGGTGCTAGCAGGGGGCAAAGTAGCGTCATTGGAAGTGAAAGTCTTAAGCTTCCATTGGTTTAAGGACGATCTCCAAGACTCACCGTACGAGGACGAGAATCGGGACCCGGAGCTGGGACTACCATAAGCCGCGGGAAGGAGGAATTATCTGCAGAAAAGGAGGCTCCCAAGGGCAGGGCCGAGGATAGGAACGACGCAAGGGCGGGTGTGACGTGCCCGCTAGGAAATGGTCTTACAGACAGCTCAGAAGGGGACGGATGACAAGTTAGTGAAGGGGGGGAGTAACGGATGACAGATTGCTAATTAAGGCATCTAAGGAAGAGCAGGGTTTAGGGTTTAGGGCTTAAGGTTTTTCAACATTTGATATGTAGGGGAAGGGTTTTAGGGAAGTAGGAGAGAACACAGAATTTTAGGGTGGATTGATTATGGGGGGCAGGAAAGACATTCAGCAGCAAAGGAAGATCTCTTCCTAGGTTTATCAGGGATTTTCTGGCAGAGCTGTTAGGGCAGGTCTGAGAGGGAAGAGAGACTCAAAGGCAAGCTGACAGTCAATCCTCCAGCAAGGGTGGAGTAATCAATGCTGTTCAGGGGTCCTCCGGCCAGACGGGAGGAAGCGTGTGTTGTTAATATGTATTGCATTATACTGCGACTTGCCGGTGGAATAGGAACCGGACTGACGCTCCCCAGAATAGAAGGAGCCAGGTCCATAAGGCGCTGTTTCAAAAAAAAAAAAAAAAAAAAAAAAAAAAAACAAAGGATCACATGTGTTGCTCCTCGCCCGCTGCTTCGTATGAATAGTGAGGTGGCTACATCATCACATTAGATAACTGCGAGGGTTTATGCCTTCGGCATAGGGCCCTGCAGCAGGCGCCTGCCTGCCCTACGTGAAGGTGGGCCCCCTGAATCTCTTTTTTCTTTTTTTTTTTCCGAAAATAGCCCTTGTGTAAGCCCTCGATCCCGGTGGTGGTAAGAGAACCGTCCGAATTGAGGGCTTATTTGTCGCGCTGCTCCATCTATTGGTGGGGAGCGGCACCTGCTGGAAACCGGGTCCAACGTCCCATTGATACATCTTATAACACAGAGATTGCTGTTTATTGTTTCCTATGACTATGGTCGTTTCTGTCCTCCTGAATCTCAATGCACCCTGAACTCGTCAATTTTCGCAAATCTTGGTCGGCGCCATACAGTTGCCACATGCCAGTTGGTTACATCCGCCTTGCTCGTGAGAAGCCAAAATATTTGTGAGCCTTCTAGGATCTTCCGGCACGTAGTGTCAGCAGGGAGCATCGAGCATTTGTGCCTGGGTGGTTAGGCATGCCTAACCAATTCGGTCCCAGGCCACTATCTGAACGGGCCTGGGCGCAGGCACTTTGGCCGATACAGAAGCTACTGGAAACTCGGTCTCACGAGGGAAGCGCGGCAAAGCGCCCTCCACTTTCCATATAGGAAAGGGCAGGGCACAGGGAAGGACATTCAGGCACTCGCGATTAGAGGCGGCAGTGCTGCTGGAGTTAGCGCTCACAGGCTGCTGCGCTAGCGCTAAGGTGCGTGCATGTGCAGACATGCAAGCTGCAGGGTGCTGCTGAGGCCAGCGCCATACCCAACTCCCATATTCAGGCATGGCTTGGACATAGCCAGTGGAGGTGGTGGTGGTCTTCGTGTATGGGGGAGAAGAAGTGGGTGAGAAAGATGAGGGAGAGAGAGAGAGAGCGATGAGGTTGGTGATGTGAAGGCACGTACCTGGTCTTGGCGATGGTCTACAAGGGTCGACATCTTCATGTACTCCGGTTCTGCTGCTGACGTCAACAGGATGCATTGTCAATTTGTAGGCTGATAGTAGGCTGTGTGATCGTAGTCTGGGCGCTGAGCGCCAAGTAGGAGGAAGGACTTTGAATATATATGTTGGTGGTGGCAAGAGTATGCTCTCATTGACATTCAGATTCAGTGCTTTGTTTCTCCATTGGTGGAATATCAGTGCATGACTGCTTTCTGGACAGCGTTTGGACTTGCTGGCTTTAAATGTGATTTTGCACACTACGATTTCTGTCATTTCACTATCGCTCATTTTCCGTGCAATTTGGTATCGGAGCTGGCTCCTTCGCAATAGCTGTTTGGTGCTTCGCTGGATATGGTGGGGCAGTGATAATGCTTGTGCGTGGGAATGTGGCGGCCTAGTGTCGTGTGGGCGCGCCAGGAAGGCTATGTGGTGACATATGGGGTGCACGCTGGATGACGAGAGCTTGCTGACGTGGCGTTTAAGCCGAGGTGGAACTACATTGTATTGTGGGTTGTGCCGAGGCATTGACCGGGCATCATTGTGAGGTACGCTGCTCCTTACCTTATCTACCCTCTTCGTTACTTCTTACCGTGAGGAAGTGAGTTTTGTCTTGAGAGTCTTCTTATTGTGAGGTGTCGCGAGCGCTCAACCTTGAGAATCAACATTCTTCTTGGGTAGCCAGCTGGTGGGAGACGGGCGTTGCCTCTGAAGGGCCCTGGACGAAGCACCCAGGTCAAGGTCACCATGCCAACCCGCCGAGACTAGTACACGCATGCTTTGCCGCTTGTCTTTGGTTCTGCTTCCTGCGCTGTAGAGGGAACGTGGACTGGCCAGTCCTCAGTGAGATGCCTACCAGACCGTCTATAAATATTTCTGGCGGGATCTGAGTTGAATTCTGGCTGTGATCGTCATCCTGTCTGCGACGTTAAATAATTCCTGAGGACCTTGGGGGCTGTCCTTGATCAGCCAGATCAATCGGATGGAAGGCTTGTTGCACGCGAGGATAAAGAACAGGCAGAACTGGTCATAATCGATTTCCGAGGCATAGGGGTAGGCCGATTGCACACCTTCAAAAACGCCGCTAAACCAGAGCTTCAGGACATTGACATCAAGCGACTACTCAAGAGGGATACAGGGGGAGGGAAGATTCCAGTGAACAGCTCGATTGTTTATTAATGTAAAATTTCATCTTGCATGCACAACCAGCAAATAATTTTGTTTTTTATTTTTTATTAGTTAGTTGTGACGGACATGCTAACAACTGACAGATAGCTGCAGATAGGTAGTAATCATTCCTTGCTGCATTGCAATCTGTTTCAGACTAGTCAAAAGTATGAATAAATTTGTTTGTAGGAATCTGAGATTATCTGCTGTTATCGCTTGACTAATTTCTGACAAAGGTGGACCGAACATCTATTTTATTTTATTTAAAATTTGTTGGATGCCATGCAGCGGTAGGTCCCAGTGAGGACTCTAGTGCAGGTGAGTGGAGATGACAGTGAGGTCGAGGGACTAGACCAAGATGCTAGGAGGCTTACCCGGAGACATGCACTCAGTTGGCGGACCACTTTCCTAGTGCTAGAACAAGGAGAGGAAAGGAGACTGCGGAGAGAACCCAGAGAGAGGACGTCATTGCAGAGGGCTAGGGAAGCAGCAACCAACACCGAAAGGGCACTAGAAGCAGCATTAGCAACAGGCGTTCGAGCCAACGTCGAGGCAGCCATGGCTACCATGTCAGAGACCTCATCTCAGGCCTCTTTGTCAGATGTCAGTCAAGGTGTCTCCCAGGTTTCCGTTAGTTAGTCTGCTGGCTTGCAGGTCAGCCAGCAGCAACCCATGTCAAATGAGGATTATGAGATCCAGCAAGCGGATGCTCTCCACATAGAGTTACAGAGCCATCTGCGGGAAGTAGAGGGAAGGAGAAAGAGAGTTAGGATTAGAAAAGCCAGATTAAAGGCGAGGGGAGAGGAGTTATGAAAGTTAGAAGCTATAGATGAGTCCACTCTTGATCTTGTAGGACTGTCCCTTTGGAACTCCCTGTTGAGTGTAGCGGAACTGCAAGCCGTGCAGCAGGAGATGTTGGTTGCACTGATAGCTGGTCAAAACCAGATTCTGACCGCATCGCGGGCACCTCGACCACCGGTCAGCCAACCATAGTTTGTTGTAGCTCCCCCTACGGTTGCAGGTCCAGTGATGACGTTGCCGCCGATAGGGCAACCTTTTTCCTCTCAGTTTGGCATACCCCCATCAGGCGGATTAGTACAATGTAGTAGTGGGCAGATTACATTACCTTCTTCACTTCCACAATCAGCGACTGCTGCTACAGGGCAGCCGCATGAACAGCAGCCTGTGCAACAGTTACCCCTGCAGCAGCAAGTGTTGCAGCAGTAGCAAACTGGTCCATTGGTTTCACAACCAATTTTTTGGTTTCACAACCAATGCAGCTGGCACAGGGTGCTATACAACCCATGCAGTGGACCTCCAAGATACCCTTGTTGAGTCCTAAACCCTTCTCTAGCGACAAGAAGAAGGAAGAGGACCTGGATACCTGGGTGAGGATTGTGCCCACGTACGTGAGGCATGAGCTCACAAGGACCGAGGAAGAGGTTATAGTCGCTGCATCCTGTTTAGAAGGATCTACAACCAGATGGCTTTACGGAATAGTACAACAACAAGGATGCGGTCAGAACTTCGATGGTTGGGCACAGGCTCAGGCATTGGAGGAGTTCGTACGAATGGTCTATAACAGGTGGCATGACCCCCAGGGGCCTGAAAAGGCTACCGACTCGCTAGCTAGTCTAGGATAAAAAAGATATCCGACAGTTACAAACGTCGTAGAGCGACTGATTGATGTTACTGGTGTGCGGCACGATCCGCAGGTCCTCCTCACAACTTTTTGTGGCGTCTGCCCACAAATGTCAAAAATAAGTTGGTTGAGGAGGCCTCCATAGATGTACATAACTTCGCGTCGTCAGCGAGAAGGCCTTAGACATAGAGGCTAAGCTTGGGAGTGCCCAACAGAGACCAACAAATGGAAGGAAGGAAAAGCTTCCTCAGGATTGGAGAAAGAAGGGCAACCTCATGTTCGTTGACCACGGCGGTCAAACGACTGAGATTGACAACTTCTTTGACCTTGGGGAAGAAACAAAGTTAGATGGGAGTGTAGACACTTCAAATGGTGGAGTAATCGCTCCTATCAAGGAAAAAGCTAAGGGGGTCGGGGAACAGAAAGCAGGCGGCCCAAGGGTCAATATGACCAAGGAACACCCATATGGGTAAAACGTGATCTAGAGTACGAGGTGTGGCGAGACTGTGTTGCTTGAGGCAGTTGCCTAAATTGTGGCCAGTATGGGCACACAATGACCAAGTGCAAAAATAAGCGGATCGCTACGAAGGTCGCGTCCTCCATAGTGACGGTGGGATCTTGTAACTCTGGTGGTGCTTCTGCGAGCACTTCGCAGGGAAACACCTCGGGCCAGTAGGAATGTTAGCCGCTCTTACTGGTGCTGAAGTCGTAACCTTCTCCATTTCAAACGATGGCCAAGGCTATTGACCCATCGATCGCCCCGCAGACAGATCTAGACCAATCGATGCTCTGTTCGATGGATGTGTCTGAGTCCTTAGAGGAGTTAAAAATTGAGTGGTTAGAGAAGAACCCTAGAGACTCCTGGGCGATGTTGAACAAAGGTTCAAAAGGTGAACATTTCGTGGTAAAAGTCAATGTAGGTGGCCGAAAGGTTGGCGCCTTCGTAGACATAGGTTTTTCGCGGAACTTCAGCAGTCGTGCTTGTGTGGATAGGCTGGGCTTAGGGGACCAAGTGCAACGGCTTAGCAGATCTGTAGCATCTACCTTAGCCAAAAAGCAGTCTATGATAGTAAAGGACTATGTCAAGGACATAGTATGCACCTTCTCCTTTTTTTTTTTTTTTTTTTTTGCACCTTCTCCTATGGAGGAAGAAAACTGAGTTATAAAGTCTCGTTCCTTGTTAGCGACAAGCTACCTTTCGACATGTTGCTAGGCATGTACTACCTCGAGGTTGCTAAGCTGACTGGGATAGGAAGGTGATGATCCACAAATTGCCAAATGGAAGGACCATTAGGCTGGAAAAGTTTAAGGCTAGTAGACTAGTGGAGAACTATGGTTGCATGTGCACGTCGTCTTTCTATAACTACTACAAGCAGAATCGCGAGGAAGGTATGTACTTAGTCTTTGTCTATGAAAAAAAGGAGGTTGTAAAATCACCCCCAGAGATGGAAGCAGTCGTTGCGCAATATTCAGACCTCTTTGAGGAGTCTAGGGGTGTGGAGAAAGGGAGATTGTCCACGCGATAGAAGTCGTCTCCGGTAGTAAAGTACCTAGAGGGTGAATCTATAGGATGTCTCCTGCGGAGTTAGATGAGCTCTACCGCCAACTCAAGGAGCTCACAAAGAAGGGCTGGATACTACCAAGTACGTCCCCCTGCGGAGCACCAATTCTATTTATCCCAAAGAAAGGGGGGACCCTAAGGATGTGCATTGACTATAGCGGCCTCAATGCCATAACCGTTAAAAACACGAAGCCCCTACCACACATTGACAACTTCTTGGATATAGTGCACAAATGTCGGTACTTTACTAAGATAGATATGAAGTCCTGATACCATCAGATTGCTATTAGACTTGAGGACCAACACAAAACCGTTTTTCAAACCAAGTACGGTCTCTACGAGTTTGTGGTGATGCCCTTTGGCCTATGCAATGCTCCTGGAATGTTCCAACACGCAATGAACCGGATTTTTCATGAGTACTTAGAAAAGTTTATCGTCGTGTACCTCGACGATATCCTTATCTTTAGTAGAACTATAGAGGAGCATGTGGACCACGTGAAAATAGTGTTAGGGCTCCTAAGACAACACCAATACAAGGTTAACTTGGAGAAATGCGAATTTTGTCGCACTAAAATCTTGCATCTGGGTCATGAGATTTCGAGGATGGTTTGAGGCCGGATGATGCTAAAGTGGCCAGCATACGTGACAGGCCCATACCTCAGTCTGTGAGGTGAGGTCATTCTTGGGGATGACAGGCTACGATCGCCCATTTTGTGAAAAACTACAACACGATAGCCTCTCGTCTAACTAACCTAACGCGCCTTGACACCCCTTGGGAGTGGACCGAAGAGTGGGAGGCAGCCTTCAAGAGATTGAAGTATGCCCTGATGCACTATGAAGTCCTCAAACTTCCGAATCCTGAACAACCATTTGTTGTGACCACAGACGCCAACCAATGTGGCATAGGTGCGGTCCTTGCGCAGAAGGAGAGAAAAAAGTTGAGGCCGATCGAGTACATGAGCAAAAAAATGTCATCTCAAAAATTAGCTAAGTCCATGTATGAGCATGATCTTTACGCCCTCTATAGAGTGCTGGTCCATTGGAGGCACTACCTCCTAGGCAAATTCTTTTATGTGAGATCTGACCATGAGACGCTGCGCTGACCATGAGACGCTGCGCTGGATTAAGACACAACCCATGCTCTCCGACGCACTCAAAATGTGGATTGAAGTCATAAACATGTATGACTTCAAGCTCGAGCATCCGAAGGGAGAGTACAACAAAGTGGCTGATGCACTATCGCGTAGGGCAGACTATCTAGGCGCGCTAGTGACTGCGTTTGGGATTTCTGATGATGTAACTCGATCTATGGTGGAAGCCTATCAAGTGGCCATTATCATGTCCGAGATAATCCGCAAACTGGAAGCTAAGGACAAGGCTACTTCCGATGAGTTTGTGGTGGTTGACGGATTGTTGTTCCTTGAGAAGGCTGGGAATTAACATTTGTGTGTACCAAATAAAGAATCTTTACGTAGTTTATTTATAGGTGAGTATCACGGTGCAACCAGACATTTTGGCTTTAAAAAGACAGTTGCAAACTTAGTGCAGAAATTTTGGTGGCCCACAATGATGGATGATGCAAAGAAGTATGTAGAAACTTGCCAGGTTTGTCAGTGTGACAAGCCACGAACACAGACACCGCTTGGGCTTATCAAGCCCTTACCCATTCCTGCTGGCCCAGGTCAAAGTGTGTCCATGGATTTCATGGATACCCTTGTGACCAGCAAGAGCGGTAAACGGCACATCTTTGTCATTCTGGACAGATTCACCACGTATGCTAGACTAATCGCTATGCCTGAGACAGCTAGGACTGACCACGTCATCAAGCTTTTTATGGACAACTGGGTATATGACTTCGGTCTACCTAAGTCTATTGTGAGTGACGGGGATGTCAGATTCACTTGCGAACTGTGGCAAAGGACAGCCCAGCAGATGGGCACCAGACTGCAAATGACATCAGGGAACCACCCTGAGTAAAACGGGCAGGCCGAATAGATGAACCGGGTAGTGACTGGGATGAGAAGTTATCTCTCATTGCCAGCCTGTATAACAATGTTGTGCACGACACTACCGGTAAGACCCCCAACCAGCTGCATCTTAATTGGAAGCCCAGATCTGCTGTTGACTTTCTGTTGCCTGAAAATCAGCCAACCGCAGCACCTGGTAGCATAGAGTTTGCTGTCAAGTACGAACAGATGCTGCAGCAGGCTGTAGAGCACATCAAGAAAGTTCAAGAGGCCATGGTTGCATCTGAGCACAAACACAAAAGACTGTCTGCATTTCATATAGGTGAACGAGTCTGGGTGAAGTCATCTGAGTTGGGACAGGAATTGGGAATCTCACGTAAATTGATGCCACAATACTTTGGACCCTGCGAAGTTCTTGATATGGTGGGAGATCAACCAGATGGTCCTTCATATGTCATTCGTATCACTGGTCACCTCCGCACACACCCTGTTTTCCATGCCTCCGAGTTAGCACCTTTCGCTGAAACAGAACAATTTCCCTCAAGAAGATCAATGCTGCTCCCAACCATGGACGGACACGTCGACATTCATGACATTGTTGAGCACAAGCTGATGCCTCTACCGGAGCCTCCAGGCAAGGGATGCCCTCTGAAACTGCAGATGCAGTATCGAGTACGTTTCAGACAACATACGGATCCTAGAGAAGATCGATGGTTCACCAGAGAGGAATTGATGAAGACTGCTCCCAAGTTATCACAAGTTATGAACGAAATTTGAAAGGGATGCAGCCTGCTGTGTAATGGCTTCTCAGAGGACTATCGAAGTAAAGGAGGACGGAGTGCGAGGGTTTATGCCTTCGGCATAGGGCCTTGCAGCAGGCGCATGCCCGTCCTAAGTGAGGGTGGACCCCCTGAATCTCAATGCGCCCTGAACTCGTCAATTTTTGTAAATCTTGGCCAGTGCCAGACAGTTGCCATGCGCCAGATGGTTACATCCGCCTTGCTCGTGAGAAGCCAAAATATTTGTGAGCCTTCTAGGCTCTTCCGGCACGTGGTGTAAGCAGGGCGCATCGAGCGTCTGTGCCTGAGGGCTTGGGCATGCCTAACCAATTCGGTCCCAGGCCACTGTCTGAACGGGCGTGGGCGCAGACACTTTGGCCGAGACTGAAGCTACTGGGAACTCGGTCTCGCGTGGGAAGCGAGGCAAAGCGCCCGCCACTTTCCCTATAGGAAAGGGCAGGGCGCCGGCGAGGACATTCGGGCACTCGTGATTAGAGGCGGCAGTGCTGCTGAAGTTAGCGCTCGTGGGCTGCTGCGCTAGCGCTAAGGTGTGTGCACGTGCAGACGTGCAAGGTGCAGGGTGCTGCTGAGGGCAGCACCATAGCCAGCCCCCATAGCCGGGCATGGCTTGGACATAGCCAGTGGAGGTGGTGGTGGTCTTCGTGTATGAGGGAGAAGAAGAGGGTGAGAAAGACGAGGGAGAGAGAAAGAGCAATGAGGTTGGTGATGTGAGGGCACATACCTGGTCTTGGCAATGGTCTGCAAGGGTTGACATCTTCATGCACTTCGGTTCTGCTGCTGACGTCAACAGGATGCATTGTCAATTCATAGGCTGCTAGTAAGCTGTGTGATCGTAGTCTGGGCGCTGGGCGCCCAGTAGGAGGAAGGACTCTGGATACATATGTTAATGGTGGCGAGAGTATGCTCTCATTGACATTTGGATTCAGTGCTTTGTTCTCCGTTGGTGGACTATCAGTGCATGACTGCTTTCTGGACAGCGTTTGGACTTGCTGGCTTTCAATGTGATTTTGCACTCTGGGATTTCTGTCATTTCGCTATTGCTCATTTTCCTTGCATAACTCTTTCACAGCATCAGATAGGGTCATAGGTGGATACAGTGCCATGCCAGCATGCCTCTATGTCACATCAGACTGAACTACAGGAGGCTTCACCACCATGTCAGTGATGTTACGCAAGAACATTTCCCTAGGTCTGCGGTTGATAGCATTCTCGCCACAAGGAATGATACGGAACCTTATTGCTTCATTTGAATGGATCGATCTCCATGCGGCACGGCTTGCTTGATGTGGGGCTGCATATCTTACAGTGTTTTACAGTGTTTTACAGTGTTTTACAGTGTTTTACAGTGTTTTACAGTGTTTTACAGTGTTTTACAGTGTTTTGCAGTGTCGGCAGAGCAGTCAATCCCCTCGTCCATACGACGGCAATCAATGCTGCCCTGCGTTGTCACAAGATCACTCGGTGGGGTAGGTGACGGAACTGAAACGTGGAGAGAGGTGGATGATTGTGGAGAAACGAGATGGGGTGGTTGTTGGTGCGAAGGTGTTAATCATGAATATGGGGGGCATGATTAATACCTGTTTTTTGTGAGGGTGAGCGAATGGGTTGAAGGCGGGAAGACGGGTGGTCATAAAACTTATAATGTGGAAGATGTTAATCATGTAAGGAGGGCATGGTTAGTACCAGACCTATAAATAAGATCACGAATACATTTAGAGAAGGATGCCCTCGTCTAGGTTCAGTAGGGCAGTTAATCACCTCATATGAGGGCAATCAATGCTGCCCTGCGCTTGCTATCCCATCAATATAATGTTAATATATACAAAGTGATTACAGGGACTCTGGACCCATTTCCTAGCAAAAAAGAAAAAAAAGAAAAACAGAGGTTGGCGTCTGCCACCCTCCAACATTGATTCCTTTCTTTTTCTTTTTATTTTTTGAAAAACAGTGCTCCAATCTATTTGTGGGGAGCAGCACGTGCTGGGAACCGGGCCCAGCATCCCATGCAAAAACATATGGAAGATAGTTTACGAATACAGGGGCCATTGCCCGGCATAGGTTTAAAGTATGATCATGTACCATTCCGAAGATTTGCAAAACCAATTAGGAGAAAACTACAGACCTTATCACAGTATCTAGCCACCTCCTGCAATCCACAGTAATACTCCGAATACCCTACGCATCTAAAGGTTGTCAGATGAAACAAGCCACAGCCCATCACAACTGTCCTATTCTCTGTCAGGGTCATACAGGGCTCACACCCCCATACTGCTAGGTTACAGAACAACATAACTCGCTCCAGCTCCAACCAGCATCCACCTGACAGCAACCCCCAGCTATCCTCAAAGATGCCCACCCCAAAGCATCCCCGGATCACTCTACCAGGTCTCGCACACCCGCCTTCAGCAGGTATCAGGGTAATACCCCAGCTCCGACCAGCGTCGTTCCGACTCGGACAGCCAAAGATCTATGAGTACAGCAGATCTATATGGCTCCAGGCATCAGGNCTCCAGGCATCAGGGTAATACCCCAGCTCCGACCAGCGTCGTTCCGACTCGGACAGCCAAAGATCTATGAGTACAGCAGATCTATATGGCTCCAGCTCGGTCCACAACAACCCTGAGGATCTCAAGTACTTCGGCATTGATTCCAAATGCGGTCCTGCCCATATACAGCCTGTACTGGCTCCATTTCCGGGTCTACTGATGTTTGTGCTGTCTATGCAGGTCTATGAGCCTTTCCACGGTGTCTTGTCCAGTCTGAGGAGCCCGTGCTGAGAAGTACCTCTTTATGTTGCATGGTGCAGAATATCTGGTACAGGTCCTCTTCAGACCACTCCTCACTGGCCTTGAGTTCGAGAATCTGTAAATCCAGGAGCGAGTGATGACTGTGCCACTTTAGTCCCGCCTCCTTATTTGGGTTGAAGAGCACGGAAATGGTGCGCTGGGCCAACTTGGCAGGACGGCCAGTAAACGTGTTGGTGGCTTGCGCCCCTGTGTTATAATTTGTCTATAGGAATTGCCCCGTTTCTGTTTCCTGGATAGATTCTGCTGCTGTTGCTATTGAGAACATATTTCTGCCTTCCGCCCATAAGGGCGTCCAGCCTCTGAGAGTCACCCCTCCGTATTTGCACTGGTCTGATTCCATAAGTCCCACTTCCCACCTGCCCTCCTTTTTCCTCATCGGGACCTCCAGAATGGTGTTCTTTGCAGGGAGATCGATAAACCACTCCCACGTCCAGCAGGCTACAGATCTTCAGCCTCTTATTAAAGGCTTTGTCTGGGCCCAGCAGCACCAGGGGTCCAGGGTGGGTGTCCTGCTGCTGTGTGGCTGTGCTTGCCTCTGCCTGTGTCTTGGGCTGTTTGTCCTCTGCCTGATGTGTGTCCAGACACCCCTCCCCCAGTTGTGCACCAGGCTGTGCATTCATCTCAGTCGGTTTTTGTGGTGGCGCGGGAGGTGGCTCCTGTGCTTCCACACCTTCCGGCCCTGAGTTCTCTGGGTGGGCGGTTGGTGGGGGCTGCAATCTAGTGAAGACGATGGCCAGAAGTCTCTGCCATGTCTCGTTCCAGCTTACCCTGGTCG
The DNA here is from genome assembly GCA_003427395.1 of Chara braunii. Lineage (NCBI taxonomy): Eukaryota > Viridiplantae > Streptophyta > Charophyceae > Charales > Characeae > Chara > Chara braunii. The sequence continues at coordinate 1,654,799 of BFEA01000089.1, forward strand.
GGAGCCCTGTTCCAGCACCTTTTGCAGACTGAGGGTTCCCTCCAGTAGCTCAAAGAGCTCTCTGCCGTGCCGTCTTGGAACTGCTCCGACAGGTCTGTGTACCTGGCTCTTAGATTAGCCATCAGCCAATCTGCCACCACTACCAGTTTCCAGGGGCATTTGGGGTGGTGGAACTTGGTCCGTCTGGTAATCAGTGCTTCCCAGGGCGTCTGTCATGCCTGATGTGCGAGATCAGACAATCAAGTGCAAGCCCACCCAATGCTCCGCCCAGGACTATCCCGCCGAGAAGAACACTGAGTTTGAAATACACGTAGAGCTTGGACTGAGAATTAACAGTGACTGCACCTAGCTGTGATTTTACCGTGTTTTTATATTTGAAGCGGATAGAGCTGTCCTCTCTGACCATCCTGTTCTGCAATGGGACAGCCTTTCTTTCACTTAGCAAATTCACCCGCGCTCCCCCACACAACCTCTTACTCTCTCACAACTGTCTTGACCATGCTCCCATCCACTTCCACCCATGGCACTCTCTCCAAACCCAGTCTGTCACCTCATGCGTGGAATGTGTATGCGGTGGGGTTAAGGGGGACTTCGTCATCGAGATCTGGGTGCTGCGCAAGCATATGCAATCACATATCGATTCATTGATGACATTCTATCCTGGAAGACATTACCGCCATCTTCTGCTCATTATGGTCTTGAGTGGAAAGACACTACTGAGCAAGATGGGTCATGTCTTTTCCTTGGGGCAAGAATCCTGGTTCGGCCTGATGGCTCACTTCGCATTGGCGTATTTGATAAGGCCGAGACCTGGACGTTCCCTGTCATACGTTATCCCAGTGCTTCCTCCGATGCTCCGGCTCGTCAGCCTGCAGGTGTGCTCACAGGACTACTAACGAGATTCGAACATATATGTAACAATACTGCCGACTTCAAAGCGGCAGTGACTTCCCTGACACGACGTATGCTTGTCAGGGACCATCCTCCCAGTGTCCTGGCTAGAGGCTGGACTGCACATGTGTGTGGCCGACAACGCCGGCTACCAACTCATGTCACACGACTTTCAAACTGGTTTCATCGAATGGTTCCCTGGGCAGTTGTTCATCCACTCCTGAAAGTTGATTCAGTGCGCAGGTCCTCCACCCAACCGCACACAAGAGACCACCACTCATCGCCTGACACCAACGTTGACCGCAGCCAGCATCAGCCCTCCGCACATTCAAATGCAGACCGCCCGCCCCCCCCTCTTATCCGTGTTCAAATGGCAGACGGTAATGTTGACACGCCAACTCAGCCAGAGATCATGCCAACAGCAGTAAACAATGTGAACGTTACCGAAATGGCAATAAGTGATGAATGTCAACATCCTACCAATACAACGACTGTTGTTGTTGCTGCCGCTGCTGAAGGTATACCTCCTCCTCTGCCACTGCTGCCACCGCCGCCTCCACCACCACCCCCACCACCCCCCCCCCCCCCCCCCCCCCCCCCSCCACCACCACCACCACCGCCACCACCACCACCGCCATCACTGCCATCATTATCAGCAGCACCACCACCATCATCACCGCCACCCGCACCGACGTCCTCTATTGCAACATCCTCTCAGTCGTCTACATCATCTTCTTCTTCCTCTTCCCCTACTTCTTCCTCTACTTCCTCATCATCGACCTCATCATCAACGCACTCATGGTCAAATCGGCCTTCACAAAGGCCCTGTCGGCCGAGGTATCCGTTGTTAGATCGATCGCTACAGATGCCTCTTCGGCGGAGACGTTCCCTGTCTCCACAACACCCTCCAAGACAGCGGCCTCGTTTGTCATTGAATGGTATGATCACCGCGCCCCCAGCAGGGGTTAGAGATCTGCTCCGACGACATGCTCGCAATCGTACGGAACGACATCGTCGCTTTCAGTATACACTAGCGAGGAATAGTGCGAATCGAGTCCAATGCCCTCAATGTGGGGATGATTTCTTCAGTGCTGCAGGCTCACGAGTGCACCAGACACGAGGTGCAACTACTTGTGCAGTGTTTGCAAGACTAGCAGCCTCCTTGAGCACAAGTGAGGCTGATCAGCTTCCGATTCCCACATCTGGTCCACCCAGTTCTCACCCACCTGACCCGCCCCTCTCTCATCCACCTAGCCCCACTCGCTCCCCTGCCCTAAATGACAATGACCCGTCGCCCGATTACCTGACGGAGCCCCCGGTTGAAGATCATCTCTCTCCGGAGCACATACCGGAGTCAATTGGTCAAGACCACAACGAGTCTCCGCCACCTGTGCAACCTGCAGAATCGAACGAGGATCCCCCTGTCATAAACGGATCTCCCACGCAACCTGCGGAATCAGAAAATGTCATAGCGCTACAGCGAGGGCGCTGTGCGTACTATGCCATTAATGTATGTCTCCTTGCTTACAATTGTAATCCTTATACTATTGCTGATTTCGTAGACGTTGTTCGCTGGATAGAAGAAGAGCATCGTGTCGTCTGCCCAGAGGACGACAACGTTGTGCCTGGGGTGAACATGGAAGTCCTGGCTATGGCATTTATGGGTAGGCAACTGCAATTCCAGCCTGCTCCGCAAAACCAAGAGCCAGACACGGATCCGGATATTCGGGCAGAGGGTCACTCAGTCTGGCTCATCCATCAGGAACAGTATGTCGATGAGCATTTGCAAGCAATGCACCCCCCGGAGAGCAATCCGGCTGATTCTACCACAAACAGTGAAAGGACCTCTCCACAGGATGATGGTTGTGCCCTCCCGTTGTGTTGTCGCACAGGTGCAGTTCGGTTGACATGTACACGACATAGCCTCTGCTCCGAACACTATGAAGGGATGGTCGCTGCTAGCCTCTCACACGAAAATTGTGATCCCCAGTCTTGTGCTCATCCCCCCCACCCCCTGATTACTTGCCCAGCATGCCGTTGTGGCCTTGATCTGCCATGCTTAAATATCTGTGCACGTCAGCCTTCCATACTAATGACATGTCAGCAACATGCCATGTGTCGTCAATGCTTCCAGGAAGCTGTCATAGAAAGTATGTGTCTTTACTGCGTGGACTATCCCCGGTGCCATCACCCGCCACATCCTTTCCTAGCATGTCCCACATGCGGTATTGGTCATACACCTAGGGCAACTCTTTCTTGTCAGAGCGATGTGCTCATAGTTTATCACCACCAGGGCGAGCTGTTGCGGATCATATCCTGCAGCAGCTGAATGCCCTTGCGTTGGACCGATCCTCCCTGTCGTCGTCTGCCCATAGAGAAGGAATACATACTGAGGAAGCCCAAGAAAGATGCTCCATGCCGTTTTGTGATGACCCGTCGGAGATTCAACTAGCATGTGGTTCACATGCCTTGTGCTGTGAGGATTATGAAGGTATAGTCCATGTGAGTTTTTGCTTCCATACGTACAGTACTGTACTAATGTACGGCACCCTGACATGTCATGTCCAATTTGTAAACAGGAGCTGGAACGGCAATGCCTCTATAATTGCGGTCGACGTGCCTCTGTGTTCCTGGCATGTACGAGCCACGTAGCCTGTGACATTTGTTTGTGCTGTGCCATTCGATGCAGCAACCGTGACTGCGAAAATTGGATGTAGTGCTTCCATAGCCCACACCCGAACCGGTCCTGTCCGGTCTGTAAGGGTGGCCACTCGCCATTTTTTTTATTTTATTTTTCTCCCGCTGCTTCAGCGGTGAATATTTAGAAATTTGTGAAACCCATCATACACCTTTCCCCTGCTCTTTGTTTGTCATACTCTATCCTGCCCTCCACATATTTCTTTCCTTCCCGTTGCCCTACCTCCCCTGCCCCATACTCCTAGAGAACTCCGCCTTCTATCCCTTACCCTCCACCCTCCCCTCCACTCCCTTTTTACTACTAACAATACATACGAATGAGCAGCATTAAGAGAATAGATGATATGAAGATCAGAAATTAAATGAACGGAAGTATTAAGATAAAGGACGGACACAAAGACTGTATAAGCTGAAGATCTGAAGTGAAATGAGCAGGAGTATGAAGCTCTGAAGAGATGCACAGGAGCATACCTTCCCTTTTACTCTCCCTCCTGAAATAACGTGCAAGTGGGCCGCGAAGGCACACGGGGATGTGGGCAGCTGCCGCTCAACCACATTCAACGTGGGCAGCCTTGTGTGTAAGAGGCACAATAAAAGGGGAGCTGCAAGAACAATGAAACGGGTACCCCAAGGACAACCAAAAAACTGTCTAATTATAAAATTGCTTTAATATGTTGGACATCTCAAATGCTCTTGTTGTCTGCAATAGGACAAAGACTGCTTTGATTCTGAATTTATTCACCTGG
>BFEA01000089.1:1698315-1723734 GCA_003427395.1 Chara braunii
AGAGAGAGAGAGAGAGAGAGATTGACTTACCTCTGGGCGCAGCAATGGCCAGCGTGGCGAAAGGAGGGGCAACAATGGCGAAAGCACGGCAAGCTTGGTGAAGCGTAGCTATGCACTTCCAGGCGCAGCGAGGTAACAACTGTGGCAACCATGGCGGCGAGCTTGCAGAAGTGGTGAGCGCGGTGCACTTTGCACACACACACACACACACACACACACACACACACACAGAGAGAGAGAGAGAGAGAGAGAGAGAGAGAGAGAGAGAGAGAGAGAGAGAGGGAGAGAGAGCCTGAACTTTGTGCCCACCTTCGACAACCTTCCAGGTTTGAATCGAGCAGCAATCTAGGAGCAGTTTTTTTTTTTTTTTTCCCCAACTAATCTTGATGGTGACGAATCTGACGATAGAGTAGTCTGTTTTTTCTTTTTTTTCCTATTTGTCTTCTTTGCAATTTTTTTTTTTTCCTATTTTTTATGGTAAACTTGAAGGTCCGATCAAGCAGCAGAGAGTTGAACGCCCATCTTCTTTTTCTGTATTTTTTCTGAAGATAACTGTATTTGATGCATGTTTGAGTCTAGATACGTTGCTAATGAACGAGTAGAATTTCCGTTCATTATCAGTATCAGTATGTGTTTCAACAGTTCATGGGTGTTCCCCCTGCGGTAGGCATTCACCAGTTCAGTGGTATAGCAACACAGCTGTGAGGGACTCCGGGCTCGTTTCCCCGCTAGTAATGATAGGAGTTTTTCTTTCTTGAAAAAAACAAAACAAAACAATGTTAGATCAGATCAGCACGTCTCAAGTCAATCATTAGGTTGCGAGGTTCGATAAGCAGGTTGCGAGGATCGATAATCAGGTTGCGAGGTTCGGTAGCGAGAGGTTGCGAGGCTCGGTGAGCTGCCTTTCTGTTGAAACGAAAAAAAAAAAGTCATTCTGCGAGGTTCGATAATCAGGTTGCGAGGATCGGTATCGAGAGGTTGCGAGGTTCGGTGATTCCTACCCTCTTCTCCCGAATAGAATATACGGTTATTATGGTTGTATCCAGACTGAAAGTTGGTCCAAATGCAGCTATAATGACCGTACGTTGTATTCGGGGGAGAACGGTAGGCATAACAAGGAAAGATGGTCATGAGATTGTGAGAGTCAGCACCATTGCCGCCATCATTGGATTTAAAGCCTGAATCTGGACGTGTTTATGGACAGGTGAAGATGGCTATGATACAACACTTAGAGCATACTCACAGTAGGCCTCGCTCGGCTGAGGTGTAGCATCAAGACGTAATTGCAGTCAGATACTTCCAAGTCAGGCTGTAATTGCGGTAAGATTCATCCAGGAAAGTCTCAAGTGCGAGTATGCCCTTAGAATCAGCTGGGCGACGATTTTGGGAAAAGTGTTGCCTACCTTCTTCCCCCAAATACAACATATGCCAACGTTCGGTGGGCTCCACCAGCCCAGTCGATGATCTCCTGATTTCGGATGCCAACGTCCGTTCAGCAAGGTGAAACAGGGCCGTTTTTTTTTTTTTTTTTTACATCTCTTTTGTGATCTTGAACGTGACACTTGTGGACCAGTTTCTTATTTTTTCTTTTCCGTCTATACTTTTCGTACTGTTCAATGCGGGATCAAGCAGCAGTCAGGTTCGACACAGAGTAGAATAATAAGAATATCCATATTTTTTTGTCCCTTGCCTTTTCGTGAAGATCGCTGTACTCCGTATCTGTTAAAGTCCAGATATACTATGATGCACGAGCAGAACGGTCATTATTAGGTCGTTTTCTGGTTAGATCCAATCTTTCAAATGCTGTTGGAGAGAGAGAGAGAGAGAGAGAGAGAGAGAGAGAGAGAGAGAGAGAGAGAGAGAGAAATGTTGTTTGCAATACATGCGTGAGGGAGCTGTCGGAAGGATCTGCTGACGCTCGTGATCGTGGCATGATCATGCATAACTATCTTCACTCCAAGAAGACCTTCGGCAACGGCTGCATGTTTTATTTGAATCCACAAGCCAACTGTTTTATTTGAATCCACAAGCCAACTGTTTTCTTTGCTGTGCATGAACCGTGTGTGCTTCTTCTGCCTATTCTTTCCGGTCTTCCTCTCCCTTTTTTCCTCGTACTCGATCTCCTCCTTCCTCCTCCTAGCGGATATCCAGAAAATGTCGAAAGGTGTAGGACCTGTAGGTGGTTCGCCAAGCCCTTCTTTGAAAACAGAAATGGCAAAATTGAAGGCCACAATGCACCTTGCACTGAAGAAAGTTGGTCCTGACCCACTGTACATTCTCAAGAATGAGAAGGTTAGTACAGCGCCATGTTGGGCACGATTTGCTCATGTATGTTTGCCTGACGGAACTCCTGTGAAGGAACATAGAACTGGTTACACCGCATGCAGAAAGTGTTTTGCGGTGTATGCATTTGCTGTTGCTAACGGAACAAGCTCGTTGAACCAGCACAAATGTAGAGCTTAGCAAGGTGAAACAGGGACAATGCGAATTTTTGCGATGACAGCAGAACCAACAACTGCGCAAAAGAAACAGGCCGCAAAGATGGCGGTTCTGATGTGTTGTCAGGATTTGCGTCCATTTTCTATTGTGGATGATCCAGGTTTCCTGAAAATGGGTCAATTTTTTATCGATGTCGATGTCAGTGCGCAAAAGGGTATGAAAGTGGGAAGGTTAGCTCCTTCTGCAAACACGGTAAAGCGCCATGTAATTTCCATTGCGAATGGTCTTCGACAAACTGTGAAGGAAAAAGTGTCTCAGCACTTCGAGGATAACGTGTATGCTGGTTTCACAGTGGATTTGTGGACTGATGCAGTTAAAAAAAACTCATTCATGTCGGGCACCATCCATTATATAGACAGAGGCTTCAAACTGCATGCTAGAACTCTTCAGGTTAAGGTTTTTCCTGAAGAGTCACACACTGCACAGGCTGTTTTGAAGGTGTTCCAAGAATGTCTTGAGGAACATGGATGTTTTGATCAGAGTCTTTGCATGGTGTGCTCAGACAGTGGGTCAAATGTAGCAGGTGCAGAGGGCATTAGGAGTGTGTACAAGTGGCATGCTTGTGCTGATCACAAGATAGCTACGGTTTTGACAACTGTTCTGAACAAAACCACCGCTGTTCAGAACAGTGTCAGATCTGCTCCGTTCTACAGATTCGAAGATCAGGCAACTGAAATTTTTGCGCTGATTGAGAATTACAAGGAATTGGTTCGTTATTTCAAGCAGGCAAATTTGCAAAATTTTCTGAAAACGTCACTAAAACAGGAAAATGCAACAAGATGGAACTCACTGTTGAGGTTGCTGGACAGTGTGAAAACTAATTATGTTGATGTGAACAACATCTTGATGCAGCGCAACCGTCTTGGCATGATGGCCAACATTGACCGTGATTTGCTGATTGAGTTGTCTCGATTCCTTAGTCGTTTCCAGGAAGCCACTCCTAAGCTTGAGAAGTTCCTTGACTCAACCTTGCACCTTGTCATTTTTGAACGACATTCTTTGTTTCGCCACTGTCATGTTCGAACACAAGCAGTGAAAACAGTTGATGACAGTGGAAATGAGGTTGTCATCCCACCGGATTCCAACAACCTCAAGGTGATCAAGAATTTGGTTAAGGAGGTTATGATAGAGAAATGGCCGATAGAGGACCTGCATGTTGTTGCAGCGCTTCTCGATCCTCGACAAAAGGATCGGCTCGAAAATTTTGACGTTGTTTGTTTTGACGTCAAGCGGGGGAAGAATCAACTGAAGAAAATCATGTTGAKCCTCGCAGGTTGTGAGAGTGATTGTTCAGAAAATCAGCACGTCCTTGACGTTCATCCGCCATCCAAACGGCGCAGGGTCGATTTGGGTGCCCCTTCTCTAGACAACTCAGATGATGATGAAGATGACACAAGTGGACCTGCAAAAGTTGCACCTTTGACTGCACCAGAACGAGAACAACAAGAGATCGATATTTACTTCGATCTCAAACTTACCAAAGAAGAGAGACGCGACTTCGACCTCCTGCAATGGTGGAAGGCAAGGGGGATAACCGAAGCCACTACCTCTACTTCTCATCAGATGGTGCTCAAGCCTGCCTTGCTAATCATGTCTCGAGCAGCCCGTGTAGTTTTGTGCGTGCCAGCATCCAGCTCCAAAAGCGAATGTAATTTCTCAGATGCTGGCAATACGATTACTAAGAAGCGCTCCATGTTGAATCCATCTGTGGTAAATGATGTTTTATTTGTGCGGTCAAATATGGACCTGGTTTAAGGAAGTAGAGAGGAATTACATTTTGAAATAGGTTATGCATAAATAGGTTGAATTTGACGTCAATCAGAAAAAAAGGACATGGTTTAGGAGAATGTGAGAGCAGGTCAATCCTTCTCCTTTCGGGGGAAGCAATCAATGCCTTTCTCTCAGGGTTATGCAGTTTTTGTAGTGGATGTGTGACATTGTGTGTCACGATATTCGGATTTTGTAACTTGTAATGCAAGCCTTGGGCACTTGGCCTTTTTTAAGGGGGAAAAAAAGTTCCTTGGAGAATGTGAGAGGAGGTCAAACCTTCTCCTTTGGGGGGAAACAATCAATGCCTCTCTCTCGGGGTTATGCAGTTTTTTTAGATATGTGGCACAAAATTCGAATGTTGTAACGTGCGACGCAAGCCTTGGGCACTTGGCCTTTTTTAAGGGGGGAAAAAAGTTCCTTGACTCACCTTTGCATATCGTTGAAATGTTTGATATGCTTGTCGTTTTCACAAAATTGACTTTAAGTGTTTGAAAACTTTGAATGTGTTATCGAATTCCAAACAAAGTTATGGTGAGTGCGGTAGTTTGTGGATGGAAAGTTAATTTCTAACATGCAATGACACTGACCTGAGTTTAAAATTACGAGAAAAAGAAATGCATGCTGGGCTAGGCTACCAGAGTGGCCCGGGGTCACTTGCCCGACCAGGCCAAAAAAGTTAAAAAAAAACAAAAAAAAAAACATATTTTTAAATTTTATTTTTTATTTTAAGATTGGTGAAGAATTTCGATGTGATTCTGAGGCAAAAGTTGTTCAGTTTATTTTTCTGCATAACATAGTTTTTTTTTTTTTTTTTTTTTTTTTGCTGGGACCTTCCCTGGTCCTTGCACGGGCTGGCCACCTGGTAAACTTTGGGCATGGATACGGCTGGGCACGGGTGGATGAAAATTGTTCGCGGGTGCGGGCGGATGCGGGTGGATTAAATCTAGGGGTGGGTGTGGCTGGGTAGGGGTAAGGGTTCCGCTGCGGATGCTAGGTGGGCTGGGTACGGGTATGAAAATGTTTAATTAGCTTGGGTGGGTTGGGTCAAGGTAAAAAAAAATTTTTTTGCGTGGGTGGCACTGGGTGCGGGTAGATATGATATATCAAGGCTTGGATTGGGTCGGATGTGGGTGGGATAAAAAATTGGTTTGGCGACCTCTGCTCTCTCTCTATGATAAACTTTCACACGAGCTTTTTAAAACAACTTCTACTGAAGATGAGTCTCCAAATGAACAAATAACCACCTTCCTTCTTAAAGGTGTCTCAACCATAAAACCACTCAGAGACCAACTTATGGGTCCTCGTCACAACACAACAATAAACATTCGGCATGGTAAAGCGTTCGAGTCTCAAAGACTCATAAATCCTTTAGGATTTTCACAACCTTCACAAAAACAGACTTCACTTCCTCCCCTTATACCTGGCCTTATCATCTGCCGATGAGCAGACCGCGCGAGTATACTGAAGAGTAGACAATTCACATACATTCACATTCACAAAATGCAAAACACACGAGTAGACAGTTCACATCAGGATAAAACCACACATGTGAGAGTGATTGTGATCATCATATACAATAAATAACCTAAGACAAAACCTCAATTCAATATACACTCAGGGATGGGATATCTCATTCAAAATACAAATAATGGTCCAATCTCATAGTTTTCGTTAGACTGAGCAAAATCACTCCTAATATAGTACAAAGACAAACACACCACCAAAAATGTACTCAAAATCAGAGTTGGTTCTGACTCTCAAGAGTCGGAAGAAAAGTAGTCTCACTGTACATATGTCACATCATTGAACCCAAAATCTCAAATCACTATTGAAATCCTTAATAGTAGGCATCCGCTGTGAACCCCACCTGTACAACCAAACAGCGTAGGAACCAAAAATCTAAACCTAGCAATCAAAAATAAGAGAAGAAAATAAAAAGTTTTAACTCTTACGTAAGCTAAGAAAATAAAAATGACTAGACAACATATAGGCGAACCAGTCCCTACTCACTCATCCCCTCCTGGTCTTGCCTACATAACTGCGCTCTACCCCCATTAGCAGTCCTCTCCACCACCCTACCCTGTCCACCACTCTCAGTGACTTTCCCTGTTGCCTTGTCCTTCAAAAACTTAGGACACTGCAAGGCTCTATGCTCCTTCTTATTGCAAAAGAAGCAGGAGAAGCCATTTGATTTTCGGTCTCTCTTCTTCTTCTTCTTTTGAGATCCTGACGATGAAGGTGCCTCACTGACCTCTCTGGCCACCTCATAACACTGGGGCATACCCATAGACTCCTCAGGTCTAGCCTCCAACTCCTGAGTACTCGGCTCTATCCGTATCCCAACTCCCTCAGGCCTGTACTAAGGTGTATCTAACCTTTGTTGTGTGCCCTCGTAGACACTCTCCATCGCAACCACTACCTCTCCCTCTCGAAATGTCGCCACTCTCTGCTCAAGCATAAATGCACATGCTCCTTCCTGCATAGTACTGACCGCCTCGAGGAGTACATCCATGGAACCCTCATCCGACCCAAGTGCAGGCTCGCTGGTAGCTCTCTGTGGTCTATCTCCAGCCTGTACTGGTAGGGACTTTGTCGCTGGCTTTGAAGAAACTATAGGTTGAGTGGCAAGCTTTGTAGGTGCCTTGAACTCAAAGACCTCCTTCCCTGCCTTCCTCTTTGTCTTTGCCTCCTCTGACTCCAAGATGACCTTCCCCATGGATGGTTTCTGGGACGAACCTGCTGTAGACGGCTGCCCAAACAACCCCTGCACTGCCTCTCTTTGGATGCCATAACGACTGCTCTCAGTCCAATCTACCACCTTAGTAGGTGCGTCCCTCTCTATCCTCGCTGCCATATCCTGAAGTTGTCATCTCATCTCCTGGATGGTAACGGCCTGGCTGGCGTCTGCGCCCTGAGCTCACAGATCTCTGCCTCTGCTGCCTCCAAATGTACTCCCTGACTTACTTCCTTTATCTTCCTTCCAGCTAGATCGTCTTCCAACATCAAATACCTATGGAAAGACGTCTTGGCCAGAAAGCGGATCCTGCGATCCAAACTCTCGCCAGCCAACCTCGTTGTCTCGAGCCCCGCTCTCTCTGGTGTAGTGAGTCCCTCTTCTCTCTGACCCCAAAAATCTCTCCACATCTAAGAGACTCCAAGGACTCTAGGCGGTACATATGGTGGTTGGTCTGGGAGTGCCCTTGCTTCCTCCAATCTCTGCCTCTCTTGTCATATCTCCTCCAAACGCCTGCCAGTCCCGACTCTCTTCTCCTCAGCAGTGGATGGGGGTTCTCCGAGGTCAGAGTGTTCCTGGGCATGTGCCGCCAGATATCTATCGACCGTGTAAAGAGCCTCTCTCCTCCAGCCTTTCTCCTCCTGCTCCATCTCCACTCTCACCCCTGGTGAAAGAGTCATATCTGGAGGAGATGGTGCAATTTCTACATGTTGAAGTTCCTCCCCTGCCTCCTGAACACCCTTTGGCTCTGGCTAAGGTCCTGGTACAGGAACTGGCAACTGAGGAGGAGTATCATCTTCAATCTCAATCACCTCCTCTGCTCACTGCTCACCCTGGATACTAGGTCATGCCTCTCGATCTTCGCTGGCCTGTGGCACCCTCCACTGCGAAATGTCCAAATGTGCCTCTAGCTCTGTGGAGACCCTCCCATCGGTACTGCCTCCTCTGGCGCCGGCTGAGGGGACTCTCGCAATCCTCCCTCAGTGAACCGCTGGAAGACCACTTGTCCAAGCCCGCACTCAGGATACATCCCTCGTTCCTGCGCAGGCTGTGCCGCCTCCTCATCTTGTCGGGCAAGCGCCTTCTGTCCTCCTCGAGTTGGGGCAGCTTCCCTAGGCTGAGGGTCCCTTTATCTCTTACTCCTTTGTCACCTCTCGACCCTGGGCTGGGGTGGTACTGACTCAGGCTGTCGAAAGGCCTCCCTCAAATGTGCTCTGCAGCCATCCCAATCACGTGCCCTATCTCGCATTTCTCGGGCTAATGGCTTCTCCGCCCGCCTAGTTTATAACGGCAGCGTCTGCATCCACTCATCCCTCTGTATCCCCTGCTCGTGCATGAACCTCTCGAATGCAGGGATGAACTCCTCAACATTCCCAACCTCCAGGCGGATCGGTATACCATCTGCCCCCACTGGCGAAGGCCTCAAGGCCTGCATCCTTGTCTCCACCTCCTGCCAAGTCTGAGCCTCCTGACGGATCTGTGCAATAGGCTCCTCAAACAGCCCCGCTCCTCCCAATCTCCGTATCATCTCCGATACGGTCCACCTCCTCTGATATACATGACTCCGAAAGTCGTCCAGGAAGAGATTTATATCTCTATCATCATAAACTGATGTATGCTCTCTCTGGGAAGACCCATGGCGCTCATATCCCCCTGATGCCCCCAATGACCTCTATGGTGGCCGTGTCTCCTTTCCTCCCCTCGGCATGGCTGTCTTTGTAAAGTCAGACCTGCACAACAGGCAAAGGAGACAATAGACACACAATGGGGTAAGCAAACAGGTGAAATAGAGCAAGTCTAAATCAAACAAAATATATACACCCTATCTATACATTCTATCATCACACTTTATATAGGACTTAACTTAGAGGACACTCTCCGTCTTGGTGGAATCCTATCGTAGGGAACTTAGAATGTTTATCTTACCTCTTCTCGCACCACAAACTTCTTAAGCCTCGTTCTTGACACCCAATCTTTCCATTTTGTCCCGTCTATCTCTTCAATCTGGTCGGCGCCAAAATCTCCGCATCGTACAATCCAATATGGCCCTAACCATCTCTTGTCGAGCTTCCTGGACCACTGTTTCTCTAGGGATGAGTCATATAACAATACAACATCCCCCACTGCCAAAGGTGTCTTCCGTACGCGCGCCATTTGGTCTCAACGAGCCTTATCATCCATACGACTCCTTTCCACCCGTCTGGATGCCTCATGAATTCTTTCCTCAGTCACACTCACCTGTCGTGCCCGAATATCGAGTAACTCCTCAAAAGACAGGTTGGTTTCTAAATCATGGCGTCTCCAGGTTTTCAGGAAGCTTTCAATTGGGAAAGTAGCGTGCCTCTCGTACCATAGCGTGGCCGGCACGTACTTTGTGTTTTTTTTTACCGTAATATTTTCGACAAAGAACCTGCTCTCAGATATATTGGCCACTGATTAGGCTTACCTTCAGTCCACTTAGCCAAAAGGCTAGTGATGGTACTATGTCCTCTTTCAACTGGAACATTTGCTTGGGGGTGGGCGGCCGTGGTATAGTTAGCTACCATGCCATACCCTTATAACAACTCTTGCACCTCCAAACAGGTAAACTCTGATCCTTTGTCCATCATGAACTCCTTGACAAAGGGATAACGGAGATAGTATTCTTCGATGCAGCTTACCAGAACCGAACCGATCTTTATACGAATGACTCGACCATCTGCAAAGCGAGTAAGGTTGTCCCGTGATTCAAAGATGTAATTATAGCCATGATATCCAAGCGACATGAATAGTAAATCGAGATATATTACGGCACCCACTTCCCTTTCTAGTCTTGGATGCAGTGACTCTCCTGGCTTTTGAGGCAATCTCTCTTGACAAGGCACACAGTACCGACAAAACTTAATGACCATTTCCAACATTCCATCCCAGTAATATAGCTCGCTTATTTGGCATATATGGCATTAATTCCTCGATGTCCCCCAACAATGTCATCATGAAGCGCTGCTATAATATCAATTTAGCAATTCTTTCCGCACATAACCCCTCTGGATTCCCCACTTGCTTCTTTACGAAGAGATCGTCATCCCTTACCAGATAGAGATGTCTCATTTTCTGAGCCTTCTCACTCGCATCCGTATCCCTCATCTCGCATGATAGAAGAAGTTCTAGCTCCAGGTAGATCCCATCGTACTCTTCTGCACGGAACGCTTCTTTGATCTCTCCTTCCGCAAACCCGTCATTCTGGCTTTCTGGCACTATATCTTCGCCCTCAACCGGATTCAGCGAGCCTCTTTGATCAAAGTTCCCCTGCAGAAGCGTATTGGTGAGGAGATACATTCCCCCCAGCAGTTCTTCATGCTTCTCTACCTGATCCGGTCCTTCTTCTATCGTCCTTACCTCCTCCACCAGACTATGAGTACCTGTCAGTGCCAACTTCACCATCCATTGGACATCCTTACCACCCCATGAGTTTTCTTCCTCAAAAGGTTTGAGTACTAACTCTGCCTTCTGCTCGTACCCTCGTGGTGCTAACCATATAGGGTGACCAACACAACTTGGCACTCACAGGGACCATTTGTTGATATGTAGACGAACATCCTCCTCTTCGTTCAAAAAACCATCAACTGGAGGTGTATCTTCCACCGCTCCTTCTTCTGGCTTATCCCAGTTGATGCGACTTAGCCCATCCGCTCTATTTTTGCTCCCTGAAATCCTCTCCAATTCAAAATTAAACATCCAAATATATGTCAACCATCTAGCAACCGTTGGGTCCGATGGAGTGTAATTCTTCAATGAACAAGCAAGCGTAGTTGGGTCTACTCTCAATATAAACCTTCTGCCAAAAATATTGTTCCGTAAGATCCTTAAACAGTGAAGGACAGCGAGAGCCTCCTTCTTAAACGGGGAGTAGTTCCTCTCAGTTGTGTTAAGAGTTCGACTCTCAAACCTTAATGGTCTCTCCTTTCTTTCAGCATCTGCCTGGATCAGGACTCCTCCAAAGGAAGTTGGTCCAGCGTCTGTTTCAATGATAAAATGTCTCTCCTCTGTGGCCTCATAGTCCGACGCCCCCAATACTAAACATCCTTCTTTGAACTCCGCCTTCATTCCTGCCACAACCCTTACCTGGTCCTCGCCCCAAACCCATTCCTGATCCTGACGCACCAGCTTTCTCAAATGTTCCATCCTGACAACAAAATTTATAATGAAGCTTCTTCAAAATCCACACGTGCCTAGGAAGCTTCTAACATTTGTTATTGAATGGAAAGATACTGACCATTCAATAATTTTATCCTTCTTCTTCACATGTGGTCTTCGGGCATTCTCGTTACAAACAAACCCCAAGATGGTAGTTTCCCTCATACAATGTCTGGATTTGGCTCCACTTGCCGTAAGGTTATGTTCCTCTAGCAAATTCAAGACTTTGTCAAGGTCCTGAAGGTGCTTCCAGACAAAACGCCTTACTCCTGGCATAAGTTCATCTTCCTCCTTCTCCTTTGTTTTTTTTACTGCCAAGTCATCAATATATGGTTGGGTGATGTGTGAACTAACTATCTGCATGATCTGGACCATATGCCTCTGAACCATTGCCACTGCATTAGTCTATCGTTGAGGGGCCACATTCATGTGGATTAGCCCCCCAGGTGTATGCATCGTTGTCACTGGCCTATCCGGCGGATATACAGGAAACTGACCATACGCAGAATAAAGGTCTATAAGTGATATTATAGGCCTTCCCGCACACGATTCTGATATCGCGTCTGCGTTCGGCAACCCTCCCTCATCTCGCACAGTCACCATGTTAAGTCGTAGCAAGTCATGGATCCACCACAACGTCCCGTTAGGTTCGACAAAGCAAAACCACGAGGATGTGTACGGCTCGCTTGAATAGTTGGCGACATGCGTACGCACCTTGCCGTCCAGATAGTTCACCACCTTTTTTTCTTTGTTAGGATTGGGGTATCGCACGCCTCTCAAATTTCATGGCTCATGCGGTATGGTATGGATCCGAATCATCGGAATCTTGTTCACATCCAACCTTCCGCGTTGATCATCATTGAAGGTATATGCGTGATGCCTCTTCTTCATTAACTCCACCATTAAAGCTCTTTCCTGGGTGACAGGAATCCAGGTTCTCCCACTATCAGCTTCTCCTCGTTCCCTTCGTTGGTACGACATGGCTCAATCGCGGCCTGCTCCTTCATCCGCCGTATCAATCCACGTTCCCGCTCATAGTAAGCTTCTTCATCTTCTGTAACAAGAATGAGAACCGGACGACACTTCTTGTCTATGGTCTTGTACCACCTTTGGGAACCCTGCTTGAGCCGTCCCCTAAAAAAAAAGGTCGGATTACTGTTTGCGCCTGCACTATTGCAGGGTCCCTTCTTCCAATCGGAAGACGATAGACTAATTTCACCTCTCCTACCTGAGGGTATTCCAAAACCTGTTTTCTCAGTGCCTGAACAGCCTCAGGATCTGCGATCTCATGAGTGACCACTAAATCCATCACCTTATTTACATCAGATAAACTGAGTGAAAGCACTTCCGCCCTCTCTTCCTCCTCTGGCTCTTCGAGAAGCTTCCTGCGCTCATTCTCGGATTCCTCGATCGTGAACGTGTTAGGGTTGGGCCTATTCCTTATGCTCCGAAGTTTTGTATTCCTGCAGGTCACAATCTCGTAGTTCCCACATGCAGGGTCACACAGGAGTAAGATGATCGTTTCATCGTGTTTGTTGAAGATTAAGGTCTCTGTCCTGCATAGGAACGATCTCCCAAAAGGATGGCATGATCCACATCAGGCATGACAAAGAAACACGTCATTGCCTTCACCTTGCCAACCTCGACGACCACATTTGAAGTCGTCCCACAAAACACCGCCTTATAATTGACACCATGCAAGATGCCACAGTCTGAGCGGTTTACCTCCATCCCTAGCCTAAGTGCATCAGCTTCCCTAGTAATATTCATTTTTGCGTCAGTATCTAACATCGCCGTGCACTTCAATCCTTTCACCACTAAGTCCACCATCTCGCAGGCCACATACTTCCAGTCCATCTTAGTCCCTGCCTCTGCCCATTCTGCTTCCTTCGGCAGGATCATACTAAGATGGACGTTTGGCACAACCCGTCGCGACAATCTACCCTTCAGCCCATCACGGAGTCGCGGAGCAGAGACCAGGATATCGTTTAGGTTCATGAGGTCATTGTGACCCTCAAGCAACCTATCAACCATCCGTTCCATGTCAAAACCCTCGTCCAACCGAACTGCATACTTCTTTTTCTTCGGCGCTACATCGCGCAAAATTGACTCGACCTTTTTTTCTTGGGCTCCTCTCTTTTTAGCCCTCTGCTTTGCTCGCCTATCCTCTTCCTGATGGAGCCTTTTGTCTTCCTCATCTTCGTCATCGTCCTTCTCAACCTCCACAGCCTCTTTCCTTCGTTCTTGTTCAGACTCTTTTCGAGGAGGTTCCTGGCTAGCACTCACCTTGGCTTGGCCCCTAGTTCGAGCTGCCATTGTTGCTCTCCCCTGCACTGTATAAGGCCTATAGGTCATACCGGACCCTGGGTCTGACCCTACCGTCGCCACTCTAGGGTACCCTTGTCGTGATGGCACCGATTCCGGACCAGACTCATAGAGGAAAACCTTAGGGAGATTTGCCTTTCAATCTCTTACTTCCTCACATATGCCTACCAACTTTCGCTGGTACCTCCCCATTTTTTCTCATAGGTCCTCCATCTTTCTTAGGAGGATCGACGCAGGGTCCACCTTTTCATTAGAGTCCTCTTCATATGACTCGATAATTATAGGCTCATCTCTTAGGATCCTAGCTCGTGGCCGTTGGATCACTTCCACATTCTCCCCCATCTCTTTCACTTTCACAGGTGGGTCCTCCTTTTCTTGCCACAACCTAAACATGGTTGGCGGTGCCTGCCCCGCGGCTAACTGTCTGAGGGCCTCTTCCCTTACTCCGCCCGAGACCTTGGGATCAATGTACTCGCCGAACTGATCGTATATATCCCCACCCATGTTGGAATAGATTAGTCCAGCCTGCTCATCTTCCTGTCTCTTGTTGCAGAAACGTATTGTATGGCCTTGCTTATCGCAATGTCGGTAGATAGCATTCCGCCAATCGAAACGAGCTCTTCCATATCCTTGACCTCCTCCCTGGCCACCTTGGTTATCCTGACCTTGGTAACCTTGGTTATTCCACTGACCCCCTCGGCCTCCGCCGTTTCTACCTCGCCCTCTTCCGCCGCCTCTTCCTCGATTCCCTTGATTGCCCTGACCTTGATTCCCCCCCCCCCGCCACGCTAGCTTGCGAACTTTGCGGTTCGGGCGACAGAGGTGGTGCCATTCGGTTGGGCTTACTGCAGAGTAGCTTGGCGGCGGCATACTCGCTTGAGGTCCTGAGTAAGGTATTATCTGTCCCTGCGGAACCTGGCCGCCCCATGGTACGAAGGTGTTAAAAATAGGCCATGGTCATTGTCTATATGGTGGTGGCCCTGCTTGAGAAGGTCCCACACTAGTCGATGGCGTTGCTGCGCTTGAAGAGGTCACTGCCAACGCTTGAGGTGCTTGCCCCTTCCCGAAGCCTTATCCTCCTTGTGTCAAGTTGCGTTGTTTGCGTTGCACCTTTACGAGATGTTGTGGCACCGACTCCTCTTTTTCCCACTCTTCTAGAATAGCTTCCTCAACCACCAACTCTTTTCCCTTCCTTTGGACCGTGGTTACCACTTTCTTCCGTATCACAGGTATCTTTGCCATAGCCTAGCTATGCGAGTACATCTGTGATAATCCTTCTTACCTCTGGAGTCCCTGAGGCAGTTGTATCACGCTCCTTCCTTTTTCGCCTCTGTTGGTGCATTTGATACTGCTCCACTTGGTCCAAATCTCCCTCTTCTATACCTTTGTCGATCGTGGTCAGGTGAGCTTTTCACTACCTCCTCCCCGCTTTGTCAATTGCTGGGCCTCCGAATCGTTGAACAACCCTAGGAAAATAGCACATTGTGCCTCTTCTGAAATCTCTGGGACCTTCCTTGCCTTCTTCTTAAATTCTTCTCTGCGAGCCCCAACAGTGGTAAAGTCATCCCTATTCATGGCCTCTAGGTCCGCCACGGTCAACAACCCATCGCCCAATTTGTACTTCCTTAACATGTCATCTTTAAACCTGACCCAACTACCATTGGTCGCAACTATAACCTTTTCTATCTCCTTGTGAAGCCCATGAAGTATATACTTCGGAATACGTTGGAACTTCACTGCATCTGACAAACCCACCACTGCCTGGTTGACCAACTCTAACCATTACGAAACTCGTTCTCCTCTGAAATGGAAAGTGTCAACTTTCGGGACATTGCTTTGCGCTTTTTCTCGCATGTCCAAGGCTTCAACCATGTCATCAATGGTCAATCCTTTCGCCAGTCCGTCGGCCGTTTTGACAAGTCTCTTTATTCAAGTTTATTCCTATTAAGAAAAGGTAAAAACTTCATTCAACAAGCGGACCTACCATACTGCTTACCTGACTTCCTACTTAGCTTAATCATAATCCAAACATACCAGGCACTATCCCTTCTCTCTTTTCTTAACTTACCTCGACCGACTTATCCTTCTCACAAACTTCCTTTACATCCTAAGGGAGTATATGCTTTATCCATAATAACCAAATAGACAATCAATCAAATTAAAATATACAGTAATTATTAATCGTAACTTCGCATAGTCATCTTTATAAGTCATACAAAATTTCCTCACATGCCTATTTTTTCATTCTCTCGTACCCGGATGTCGTTCCACCAGGGACAACGGTAGTCGACCTTATCCCCAACAATGACGCCACATGTCGAGCACATCGCACCTGCGCAGTGCGGGACCCTCCCGACCGTGTCATGCAGGAGTTGGTCTACCTCATCGCGATACATATGGAGTCTCCGCAAGCCGCTCCGGCCGAGTGCACCACCCATACTTCCCACGAGCCCCTACAACAGGATAACGCCAACGCGAGGTACAATGAAAAAAAAAAATCAATCATTGTGTTTATTTTTTCCACATACCACACGTTTAAAAATAAAACACACACACACACGAAACGACACAAAACAACACAACACAATCTTAGTCCCTTTAGTAAACATCCCATAACCTTCCAATGTGGAAATTGGGTAGGCGTCTCGCGCGAGACTTAGTATAAAACCGCGTGGACGCATGACCTTCTTATATCGACTAGCAATGCATGAATACACAAGCAATCGCAATGATGACGTACTATGTAGTGCCCATAATCAAGCAGTCCTTTGTGGATCTGAGTACCGCTTATGACACTAAAGTGTCAATCTCAAAGTATCGTGAGGGTAAAACTCTTCACGATATTGCACGGCTGAAAGAACATCCGTTCGGCCCCCGCGGCACCTTCGGCCCTTAGGCTGAGTGTCCCGGTGGGCAGGGCAAATAGGCTCTGCGCGGGGGGTGATCCCTTCCGCGCAGAGTCTAGGACCTGGGGTGTCCTTGGCAAGGACCTCGAATCCAGGCCTAGGACCATTGTCCGGTCAAAAAGTATTAAAAAACAAAACAGTGAAAAAATGGGAGTCTCCTTTCCTCTCTCAATCTCAACCCCAATTAAACCTTAAACACGGGGCACTATAAACCATGCGAACACTCAAGCATAGAGATGTATATACATATAAATAAGGTTTATTAAAAATAGGACGATCACTTCTCACAGTCACAGTGAGGCTCCTCTCAGCAATACATGAAATGTATTTGCAAATAGTCAAATTCAAAGTCTGAACCACAAACATACAAGCAATCACATCAAGGAATCAACCAAAAGCCTACACACTATACAGGATCAACTTTAACCCTTCCCTATACTCATACCCCTTGCTTTAGTCATGCAAGCCCCAACCTTTGTCCAACCGTCCAAAACAAATACTAAGTATTTTTGTTAAATGATCATTCAATAAACGTTTGGGTGAAAATCTTGATAAAATAATAAAAACCACCAGGGTTAAAAACCTTTTAGGTTGGATAACGAGAATGAATTGGAGTTGAGTCGTAGACCGACGACTTAACAACTGACCTGTTATCAGTGATAACAGAAGATGATCCTCGTGGGATCAAGCTGAATCTAGCCCAATTTTGAGTTAGAATGATCAAAGAGACCTGTATTATAAGACAGGTCAATGACGAAGCTAAATCATCATTGTATGAAAAATAAATCTCCATAGCACATTCTTACTCAAAGTTGTCTGCCAATTAAGTCTGATTCTTCCTCTAAGTCAAATGTCCAAAGAAAGGTAGACCTTTGACATAATTTTCCCCATACAGAGTGGATTGTCAGTATCGTCACCCGTCAAAATATAATTTTATGTCCTCTAAATTAAAAAAAAATTCGCAGCGCTTTCCGTAAGAAAAGTACCTTTTCATAATTTATACTAGCTTAAATTTGAAAAATGAAACAATATCTAACTCGAAAAAAGTCAAATTTTGTCTAACTCGCTGAATTAGTAAAATTTTGAGCAGCATCTCCTTTATAAAAGTAGACTTCCCAGATTTATACTAAGTCAGATAAGAACTCAAAGTCGGACTTGAGTTCTGTTAGGACCAAATTTAAATAACTCCTTAGATTTGTAAAAATTTCGGCAGGACTTCCCGTAGAGAAAATAACTTTTCGAAATTTATACAAAGCTGTCTAAAAATCTAGAAATAACTTTGACTTTCCAAAGTCCAATTTTGTATGACTCTCTGAATTAGTGAAAATTTGAGCGGCACTTCCTTTTAGAAAGAAGACTTTTTAGATTTTTACTAAACCAGATATGAAATTTAGACAAGATGAACTTTGAAAAGTCAAAATCTAACGAACTTCTTGATTTTGTAGAAATTTTGGCAACTCTTTCCCGTAGAGAAAGTGTCTTACCAAGATTTATACGGGACCAAGTATAACAAAAAATCCCACAAATTATAGAATTTGACGTAAGTAAAATAAACTTAGGTCGAAAAATGCAAGAATTGAAACTAACTCTTATAACTCTAGTACGTGGCGAGCATCTAAAACAACTACCTATCAAACTGAAACTCAGGCTAAGTAGTGATTTCACACAGCCATATGCAAAGCCAAGCCACAATGATAAACACTCTCACCAGCCCCAAATCAACTTCGTCAAACAATAGTTTGTAGTCTTTCAATGTGTTATTCATTGAACCCAACTTACATAAGGCGTAAAGCTAGAACATCCTATCTTATGGAAACCTGTCTAGCTCAACCATTGAATATACACAAACACAGGGCACTACAATTTTTCTCCTCCTTAGGCATATAACTAGGTTGTTCAACCTAGTCGCTCTGAAATATTCAAGTATCCAAGTTATATATAATTGTATGCACATAGAGTTTTAAGGTTATATATGACTGAACGAATCATCTTAGATCAAGGTTCAGCCTGTCCTTTCTTACCTCAAATTTATTCTTAATTCATACTCTCTTCAGTTAATAATAAGATATAGCCAGACCATTCAATCTTATGGAAAAATGTCTGACTAGCCTGTTCATAAGCGAAGTAGTATAGAAATATAAACAAATTTATCTCTTTGGTTCTAGCATGTGCGTGGTTCCAGACTATACCACCCAATCGTATGGGAACCTGTCCAGTCCTTTGTCTGAATTCCCCCTCATAATAAAACAAGAGAGGGTAAGGGTCATCCAATCTTATGGAACATGTCCAACTCTCTTTCAAAAACTAAGAAAACATAAGAAAACCCAAAGAAAACAAGGCAACCAAACCATCCAATCTTATGAAAAAATGCTTGGTCCTTGAAAGTGAAACATAGGCACCCCTCGCAAATCAAAGCAACCAGACCACCCAATCTTATGGGAACCTGTTTGGTCCTTCAGGCAATCAGAAATAAACATGGCACTGGACCCTTCAATCTTATGGAAACTCTCACAACTTTTGGTTGACCCAGTTAGACACAAGCAATACAACCTTTCTCTCACCTTTCCCCCAGATGCAACCCCTTTTCGCAATTTTCTTTCAGTCAAACAACAAAGTTGAAATGGAACTTGCACAATCATTCTTTTACTTAAGTCTGGTTTGTCCTGAAAGTCAACATAAAGTCATAGTAGGGATACCGGCAATGTACTCAGTCAAACCATAGCAAAAAGTACATATATGGGTTATAGTTGGGTTTATAAAGGGAAAACAATGATTACTCCTCAGTTCCCTGCCTCCAGAACTACTCCTGAGTTCCGACAGAGCTCCCTCAATCGGTGGGCAGACTCCCCACAGAGTCTTGCTGCGGTCCTACGGGTTGCTATCCCACCTGCCGCCTTCCTCTTAGAGCAGGATTAGACTTAAAGTAAGAAGGGCAAAAGGAGGGGTTTCAAATGCTCGAGATTCAACTCGCAAGAGAGGGCCTTGAAATCTCGATACGGTTGAGGGCCCCGCAATGGCGGTCAGAACGCGCATCAACTTGGTCAAACCGGAGTTCAACTGTTAGTTGAGGGCCCCGCAATGGCGGTCAGAACGCGCATCAACTTGGTCAAACCGGAGTTCAACTGTTAGTTGTTGACTCCCTGCTGACCCTTCAAACCGCCGCAAAGACCCCGAGTATGTTGACCATAGGTGAGCTTATGACTCCATAGCTCGCCTCCAACTACTTCGTCCTGCAGGATGACCAACGCACCTACTAGCAGTCAAGTTTATTTCCTGCAGCTGGCCTGATGTTTGCTTCAATCAATAGGATGAACTCTATGCTGACCAGAACAGACCAGTATGCAGCCTCGCAGCTCTTCCGTTTACTCGGCCTTAGCAGTTCACCTGTTGGCATGCAAGTCTTTTACCTCGTGGCTGACCCTCCTTTTTACTACTGCTAATGGAATAGGCAATGCACGACTAACAGGTAGGTCTGCACTCTCAGTGGTCACTCCCAGTTGACCTGCTGCGGCTCCTCTCAGCAACGAGTTATGCCGTCAACCAAAGAGTGAATCTGTCACTCTCGCTGTTTACCCCCCCCTCTCTGTTGGTCCGTTCAACAACAATCATTATACAGACCAACGAACAATATATCGGTCAGCGGGTAGGTATGCAACTTCGGATAGACGCATGTCAGCCAACTGGTAAGTTCCTGAATCACAGTGACCGTGAGTCCGTGACTCCTCGAGTTGCAAATGAACTTTATCTCCAGACGCTTGTTCTAATCCACAAAGAGTGATTTGGTCATACAACCCGACTCTCGGCTCATTTTGCATCGCTTTTTCTACCAGGTAAGTTTTCAGTCATGCGGTGTGCCTTCGCTGCTTCGTCCGATGGTCAGTTTGGCCACGAACGGTTAACAAGCATGTCAGCAATCCCTTAGCTGGCCGCCCGCCAGTTTTCTAAGGTACGCACACACTTCGACTTCGATTGGTGACTGCTCTCCAATTCGACTTCTTTAGTCGCTGCCTCCACCCTATGCTAGTCTCAACGGAACAAGCCGGATGGGAACGAGTCTTCCGTTCTCGTCCAGAGATATTCACCACCCCGTAAGCCGCCCTTACACTGAGATAAAAGTGGACCTTTCGTTACAACACACCTAGGTACATCTCCCTCACCGACCATGACATAGGGAGACACGGCTTGCATCTGTTGTCTTCTTCTCGCTGTTTTACAGGTGAGTACTTCAAGCAACCGCATGATTCTCCCCTGCACAACGTAGGAATGAACCTCCCAGTATTCTGCGGTTTGGTTCATTCAGAAGAGGTAGCGAGACTCTGGCGCTTGGTAAGTATTCATCGTTTGCTTTCTTGTTTTACTAACTCCTAATCCGTTGCCCCGATACTCAATCTTGCTTCGCCCTTAAAGTCGTCACGGCCACACACTTTCGATTTTGGGACTTCCGCCTCACGTCTATGTTGCACCCTCCACCCACGCCATCCCCGCGTATGTCTCCGCTCCACTAATCTCTTTCTACACTAGTTTTCACACTATTCTGACTTCAGCCCCAGATCCACCACTCTCGGAACCCCCAACTTACGATCTTCATTCGTTCGATCTCATCGAGGAAATGGAAGCATTGGACGGGTAATATGACTTCATCTTCTGCTACATCCGCTCACTTCTATCATCTCTACGCAGTCAGTCGTCTACCTAGTTCTTTCCTTACTAACTATCATGTTGATTTAATCCCAGATTCGGATGCGTCCGCCTTTAAACACTCGGATTCGACTCTTACTTTGCCAAAATCGATCGGGGATCGAGAGTGCTACACCCTTACAACTTCGTCCTGCCAACTTCTTACGATATCCGTCTCGACCGTTTCACGTTCGTTACCTTGTCAATGCATCTTTTGGCAGCATAGCGGCCGAGCTCGACCACTCGACACTGTGAGACCTATGAGAAACTAGCTACTAACCGGCACGGTCAGCCTCCTTCCCTTCTTCTAGCTCCGCCTGGTACGGTCGATATCCCCCCCGGCGCTCTATTCTGAAGACCTCAATCTTCTTCACCTGATACTAGTAGCGAGACGGGGATCATTACTGTCGAAATCCGCAAAGGCATACATGACAAGTCACTTACCAAACGGGCTAGCTCAAAAAACGTGTGGCGCTGGTGCGCACTTCCTACTTCTAGTCATTGGGGAGATTTTGGTTCTTCGAAGTACGGCGGGGGCGTGTCCTGCCATCAGGGCCAGAGCATGGGCCTATACAAAACGACTCAGTTGTTGACCTTGGGGATAGTAACCCTTACTCCAATAAGAACTCTGAATATCGAAGGGGAGAGGAGTTCCGTGTAAACTGCCCCCCGCAGCCTGTTCTCGACAGCGTCCTGGGCCGCCTATACCCAGGTGCAACCCGGTCAGTCCGGTCCTGACGGACATGCCCACACTCAACCCTCTCACAACAGATTGTGGCTGGCCGATGGTGCACTTGTGGTGACCCCCACCACTCCCGTTCTCTTCCGCCCTCGTGGGGTAATCACCTCTCGACCCACATGCACCTTGAACTCCTCGGTCCGTGTGTCAAGATGAGTAGGATAGAGAAATTTTGTTGATCATTTCGAACATGCGGAAATTCAAACGGGCCCACCAAATAAGAGGTGTGTGCTCAAGG
This sequence comes from Chara braunii, assembly GCA_003427395.1. Lineage (NCBI taxonomy): Eukaryota > Viridiplantae > Streptophyta > Charophyceae > Charales > Characeae > Chara > Chara braunii. The sequence goes on from BFEA01000089.1 coordinate 1,720,380, forward strand.
CCCTCGACCGCCACGACGACTTCCAAATCTAGCGTCACGCCCGAGTCAAAGAGCACCGGAGCAAAATAATAATAATACGACAATAAATAATACAAATATTTAGAAAATTTTAATCGTTAGAATACGACGAACGAGGAAAAGGAAATCGCTAGTACCGTTCTGACGCCGCCGACCGCAAAACCAAGGGGGATAGCCCTGCTGGGGCCCTGAACCCCTCGGTCCGTCTGCCCTATTTTAATATCCCCTCGTCGTCGCCGCTCGATCTCGATCCCTGAATCTCTTTGATGAAAATCCGACACTGTAACCAGTAGTGTCAGGCCCAAGGTTGAGCCTATCTCTAGCGGATACCTATATAAACGATATCGCTCGATGCACGGGTCTACTAAAACGCTCCAAACCCACACTATTGTCAATGTCGTCCTTTGTACATACGCACATGTCACCGTCAAACATATCAAAAATAAAATATCACTTAATCCTTAGTTAAATCAGAATTTTTTGGTCGGCAACCACACCGGCTTCACAATCATCAATCAGAAGAGAAATCGTGTGCACCTTAAGTCTACCCGCCCACACACTCTCTACTCTAGTCAACCATTCCGTCAGCGTAAATAACATGAACAGTCGTGCCTCACGCGGTATACTTAAACTTTAAACCAAACTTATTTTCTGTCGCTTGCAAAAACCAGGGCGGATACCCTTGTCAGGGTATTCGCACCGACATCGCCGCCTGCCCACCACCACCTAGTGTACCTAGCTGAAGTACCCGACAGATACAAACACCTCTTGCAATAAGTCAGTGATACGGGCAGCAAAGGGCCACAAAAGACTACTACCAGCTGGTGAAAATTATGATAGCGCACGGGCGAGGGACACCACAAACAGGTGCGACATGATAGAAACAAACCATTTTCGTGAGCAAAGCCACAACCAAAATGATCACACAGGGGTAGCAGGATAAACACGGAGATGGACAAAAGTTAATGAACAGCGTGACCTCTACGTTGAAGGCGGTGATGACCACAATGAGTTGTTGTGCCCGACTACGGCCTCGTTCTACTGTCCACAAAATATGCAAAATGGGAATGAATCTTTCGCCAAAACAAGGAAAGATACACGGTCGTATTACCGTCCGATGTGTGTGCCCCCTCTGATGACGCAGAAGGCAACTACCACGATGAGAAGAGCATGGCCCTGAACACGAAGATCGTCGCGGTCACTATGTTGAAGACTTGATCAGTGCGAGGAAGAACGCTAGCCACCATGGAAACCCGACGAGATGGGCACAACAACAATCACGACCCCAATCAACATAGGGACCTTCTACAGTACGGTGATCTCCGATGTCAATTGAAAATGAATTTTCTGCTAGAACATGGGAAGGTACACGCCATGGCAAAGTAATTGCATCACGTCCGTCTCTCACAAATAGGAGATCCCACACCCCAGTTCATCCACCGCTCTCCCCTCCTAGCTCCTCCTTACCATTCCCCTCTTTACGCCCTCACTCTTTTCTTCCCTCAACACCCAGTGCTCGTGGCGTATTTGGATCACTCTTACGAAACGGAAGAGAGATCGCCAGTGAGGCAAACACAATGAGCAAAACGAAGGTCGTCAGTTAGACGAGTGGTTATGAGCAGAACGAGGATTGTACCAACGGAGAAGGCACAGCGATGAAATGGAAAGTCGACGACCACCGCGATTCGGAGCGCTTAGTTATAGATCACGCTCCAGTACTAACTGAGAGTGAATTTTCCGCTAAAAGACGGGAAAATACAGTTTCGATTCTGATTCTTCCCGCTCATTTTGCTTACACACCGTGCAGTCCTTAACATTCACCTTGACTAAACAACTAAACTTACCGCCCAAACCAGCACTGCCATCACGCTCACACTGCCTGAGAACCCCACCTTAGCATTTTGATTTGTCCAAATCGGCCAAGGAATGACCGAGAAACAAGAACTTCCACATTGTCGTTCCTCTTCACCGCGTTTCCCTCAAACTTAGAGTCGCCCTACCTCGAAATCTCAAATTCGACCATTGGTTCGCTTGATTCGAGGAACGAGCGAGCTGGGGAGAAATGGTTAATGAAAGATAGAAAATTCAGTGTTTTTCAACGCACCACCACAAGCAATGTTGTAAAAAGTTTAGCGAACAAACAATGCAGGCTGATAATACAAACATCCAAAAAACAAATATGCGAAAAATAATGAAAAAATAAAAATAAAAAGTACTATAAAACCCTATTCGGAGTAGCTTTCGGAGTTCACTAATTTGCTTTCCGAATTTGGTGTTTTTGCCAACTTTTTTGTTAGTGGTCCAAATGCATCAAAACCATAGTTGCGGCACATCACTTGCGAGCAAGTTGCACACGTGCACCGCAACGCACATGCGCACACGTGCGCACGCACGTGATGCGACACATTTAGAAAAATAAAATAAAAAAATTAGAAACGGTAGGTCGTCGTACCCATAAGTGTCCCTCCCTTTCAGAAAGGGTAAGTACACAGAAAGAGAATATTTTGGGGCCTCGTCGTACTGCTCATTGGTTTGATTCTCCTTTCCCAAAAGTACCCTGCAAGCAATTAGCAGGGTTTCCATAACCTTTGGAAGGATGTGCATTGGACTGCTGGAAGACCATGAGTAGGCCAGCAATATATCCCTGATTCGGATTCAGGTTTGTATTCCAAGAGTTATGGGTTACAAACTTACCACAAACACTCCAGTAGTTGTCTCGTTTTTTTTTCCCCCCTTTTCTTACGTGCAGTGGCCCTAAGGGCCTCTCTCCACTCGTCAGCACTTGCAGAAAAGAAAATCGGATGGCTTGTATGGTTCCAGTTTCTAGGAAAAAATTCATTCTAGTTTTTCACATATAGTAGTTGTCTCGTTTTTTTATTTTTCCTTTTCTTACTTGCGTGCAGTGGCCCTAAGGGCTTGGCTCCACTCATCAACACTTGCAGAAAAGAAAAACGTATGGCCTGTATGGATCCAGTTTCTAGGAGAAGATTCATTCTAGTTTTGCACATTTGGTGAGTAGTGGAGTGAAACCCACACAATCACATGCTGAGTTAGTAAGTCAGTAACCCATAACTGCTGAAACACGGACCTGAAATCGACGCTACACCATATGTAGTTGGCCTACTCCCTCCTTACTACGAGTCCAGTGGCGACCCTTCCAATGACCACCCCGTTCCTGCCGAAGGAACCCTCGCCAATTTTTGGCAGGGACCTTTTGAAGTACTGGAACGGGTTGTCTGAATAATGTGAAAGGACTTTGTGCTCTCTCTCTCTCTCTCTCTCTCTCTCTCTCTCTCTCTCTCTCTCTCTCTCTCTCTCTCTCTCTCTCTCTCTCTCC
>BFEA01000089.1:1723776-1734444 GCA_003427395.1 Chara braunii
TCTCTCTCTCTCTCCAGCGTGTATACACACATCACCTTTTTTTTTTTTTTTTTTTTTAAACGTGCGCACACGCACCTGGGATTGGCGCACTGCGCAGCGCATTTCACCTACGCGCCGCAAGTATGATTGAAACTAAAAAATTCGCTGAAAATGACACCACCTATTAACCATATGTGGAGCTAGGCCCCTCTCATCTCCCTTCTTCTCTTTCATCTTCGTTGATTAACGCACCTCCGACTATACTGCAAGGTCGCGTAGCCCCGAACACTCTTACCACACGCAGTGGGAACCGCTTACACTTCCGAGTGTGGCATGACCAAGGCCGAGTCCAACCTCGCCCGACTACCTATCAATCTACGACCTAAATATTTCCTTTGGTGCTCGCTCTTGCCCAGCTCCGTCGTCTATATACACCCGAGGTTGGGCACAACCGAACTCAGAGGGACAAGCAGTTGAGATCGAAGAAGGTCAAAGGTGGCACTAAACCAAAACGAAAACGAGCGAATGTAGGTAGCCGGAATTCTGGCTTGAGTCAGGGCATACTCATACTCGGATCCCGCATGAGCGTTGTCGGATACCTCTTCGTGGTTCAATACCTTTAGTAGAGCTTGCGCCCGTGCTTCCTCGTAAGGGTCATGCCCATCTTCTTTGTATCGTTTCAATTTTATCGGATGTCCCGAAGGACAAAACGCTAGGTCGCGGTCTTGGAAATCATCATTGAGCTGACCGGCCTCAGGTAATTCAGAAATAGTCACTTTTACCCATCAGGTTCCTCCATCCCGACCCGAACCGAGGTCTGTATTGAGCTAAACCTCATTGGTTCTCGTCGGTTCTTGGATTGGTACCATTTCCAAAACCAGGTCCATGGAGCTGACGATCCCAGGTAACTCTGGTTACAACACTTTACTCATTTGTGCTTGGTGAAGATCGAACTTAGGTCTATATTTTGATCAACTCAGTGGTATACCAACTGAGTTAGACCAGTCAGTCCCACTACCCTCCCCGAAACCGGCACTGGTGCTGGTCAAGTCCTGGAAAATGAGACTTTTACATTGATAAAATAAACAAATGAAAGAGACAAAAATTTGAACAGTGGAGGAGAGGGGGAAAAACCGTGCTTAGGGTGAAGGGAAAGGACAATGGCACCTTCTTTGGCCCACCGATCGGCCCGCGAATAGGACTGACACTAAAACCAAGGGGAATAGTCCCGCCAGGCCCTTAACCCCTCGGATTTCTTCAAGATACTATGTTGCTCCCGTGTCGCCACCCTCTGGCCTCAATCCATGAATCTTCTGTATGAAAGTCCGGCACCGTAACCAATAGTGCTAGGCCCAAGGTTGGGATTAGCACTACCAATCCTCTATATGAACGCATACAGCCCAATGTGGGCCTACCGAGAATATCCCAAGGCCACACCTTGGCCTACCGATTTATCCTCCGACCATCATACCCCACATCTTCGCCACACGAAAGCGTGATTCTACCTGAGGTACCGCGCGGAAGTGACCAGACTGCATTTGGAACTGGGCCTGTGACTTACCTGCCAAAACCTGTTTCCATTGAAAATTGAAACTTGGTTTTTTGTCACAGACATAGTCACCTCTTTGTTTTTGTGTGGTCCAACTCCTTATGAGACTCCCTCCCAACCTTCCTCTCTCATCATTTTTCTTCCTGGTGTACCCCTACTCCCACAGTCCTACCTAAGTGTCTACCACTCGGGAGTATCACCCTGCAATCATCTTAGCAAATGTGACCAGACTGGAGATTGGTTGTAGGCAACAGGTCTGACCAGGACGCCCCCTGCTCAGCCTACCAACATCCTATGTACATCCCTCTATCTACAGTCATGCAAATGGTTTTTTGAATGCAGACCCGGTGGAATCTAACAATGACTAAAACACTACTGCGAGGATTCGGTCCTCGGCAGGCCTACGGGGCCCCTGTTGCATCTGTGCCCGCCCTAAGTGAAGGCGGGCCTAACAAATCACGAGAGGCCTCAACTGTCAATTTCGTATTGGGGTCCAGGTAGTTGTGATGCGCCAGTTGGTTGAAGGGAAACACAGGCCGATCAACAAAGATATTCCACGGCCTTCTGGGCTTTTCCAGGAATGCAGGCCCTGGGCGAGAATCGCAGCCTCATACACTGACAGTTGAGAGGCCCAACCGAAAAAGGCCGAGTCGCTGCAACACAAGCGCAGCATCCTGGGGCCTACCGGAAGCTTCTGGGCCCAGGCCGGTCCAGCCAGGCTGCGAAGGCAGGAGGCTCTTTCCATATAGGAAAGAGCTTGCCACCGGCAGCCTCATTCAGGCACTCGCATGCTAGCGGCAGCGCTGCTGGAGCGGACGCTCGTGCGCTGCTGGCGCTGAGAGGCGAGGTGCAAGCGCGTGTGGTCGTGCAGGGAGCAGGGCGCTGCTAAGGGCAGCGCCATAGTCCAGCCTCCATAGCTGGTTGGGCTTGGTTGTGCAGTGAGGCGCAGGGGTGGTCTTCGGGTGTAAAGGGGGACGACGTGGGTGTAAGACGAGGGAGAGGGAGAAGGATGATGATGATGATGATGATGATGTGAGGGCACATACCTGGTATTGGCGATGGTCTGCTACGGGCGACATCTTCAAGTACTTCGTGGGCTGCTGACGTCAACAGTTGCATCGTCAATTACTAGGCAGACTGTAGCTGTGTAGATAGTAGGCTGGGCGCCGAGCGCCAAGTAGGAAGATAGGGCCTGGACACTCATGTTGGTGGTGGCGAGAGCAGCTCTCATTGACATTGGTTTTCAGTGTTACGAATCTTCATTGGTGTTTTATTGGTATATTGGTGCATTTCTGCTTTCTGGACACTGTGATACTATCTGGCCTTCAATGTGATTGTGCATGCTGGACATTCTCATTTCCCTTGCACTAGGCTGTTTGTCCGAGCGCCTGGGCAACCCACTTATGTCCTGATACACATCCCGGTCCCCAGCAGGGCATGAACCCCGAGCAGGGTTCCGGGCAGCCCCAGCGCCCCCCCCCCCCAAAAAAAAAAACAATCGGAAAAATTCCAGCAGAAAATTATGTTGTGTAGAACTGCAATACAAACAACGTTTGGAAGTGTGTGTATCTCCAGAAGTCAAAAGAGCCTGAGAGGCCTTTTTTTCGCGCTAGCGCCCCAGGTTAGCGCTAACGCAGCGAAATTTTTCTTGCCCGGCGTGCGATTCGACACGATGCCCCGCGACGGGGTCCACCCCCCACCGAGCGGGAAACCGAGCATTCCAACTCATGAAGAGTGCAGTCGCGAACGTGAGCAAGGACGCGCCACGCCCACGGGCGTGGGGAGAAGAACACCATCACCATCATTGCGAAAGACAAGATCCCCCAAAGGAAGCCACTACCCGACTAGGAACGCGAAATCACGGGAAGCTCCAGCAAAAGAGGAGAATCAAAACAACGAGGGAGGCAGAAGTCTACTCTCAATCTAGCAAACGACAGGAAAAGACGGGAAGAGTCCGGAAAAGAAAGGGGAGAAACAGGAAGGAAGGGAGGAGCAACGAGGTCTACGTGAACAGTAAGAGAAAGGGGGAGCGGTTAAGTTTAGGAAAGGACGAAAAAGGACAGAAAGAGGAGAGAGGGAAGAGGAGGGGAGGAGGAAGAGGGGGGAGCCAAGAAGGGAACGATGAAGGAAAAGGTGAGAAGGGGAACAGTATGACGCAGCTAAAGGAAGGAAAATACAAGAATCGTGAAGGAGGGAGGAAGGTCGGGCAATTATTCTTCCCGAAAAGGAGTGGGGCCCGAGGAGGATAAGACAAGAAAGGCATAGACATCGAGCCTCTTTCCAATAAATACTCGATTAATAACCGCGAAACAAGCGAGGGGAAAGGTTCCAGGGGGCGCAGTAGAGTCAGAAAGGCTGATGGACTGAGGAAAAGAGGAGGACAAGAGGAGGACAAGAGGGGAATGACCATCGAGAGAAGAGAAAGTAACAAGAGAGGAGACGAGGTCAAGGACAAAGCAGACAAGGATTCACCGAGAGGAAAGCACGGATCCATCTACGCAAGACATTATTGGGAAAGGAGAGTAAGTAATGAGTAAACACGGACTTCTACTCGGGTAGGAGACAAACTCTTAAAACAAGATCAACGGGAGGAGCGAGAAAAACGGCGAACGAACAGCACGACACCTGTCTCTTATACACATCTAGATGTGTATAAGAGTGAGTAAACACGGACTTCTACTCGGGTAGGAGGCAAAACTCTTAAAACAAGATCAACGGGAGGAGCGAGAAAACCGGCGAACGAACAGCACGACACCGGTAAGAAGGACCACCTCACAATCAGCCACAAAGGTAACCCTCGATCCACCCCCACTCTCAAACCCCAGTCCGTTCCAGTCCGATCGAAACACGAACATTCCTCTTATGAAGGCGACAAGGGCAACGGCGGTATTATATCATCGAGCACGTACAGAACGGAAACGGAAAGATTCTGGACAGAAATAGAAGGGTTGGGGAAAAGATAATAATTGAGTTCCGAAAGACCAAATAGCGACGAGGAAATGGACGGCTTTTGACTCCTACAGACAGCAGGCTATTCACGAGCGGTAACAGGAAAAGCGGAGTAGGGAATACGACAATATTAATAATAGCCCAGTTTTTTCGGCCAACCTCCCAACCCACATAATCCACACCAACCCACACCAACCCCACGCACACTCCTTCACACAAACACCAAACACTACCCCAACACACCACTGACAACCCCCCGCCTCCTCCCCACCCCAACCGCACAGTATCACCTTGCGCCAATCCCCCCAGCCGCTCTCTCCCCGGCGCCCTACCCAGAACACCCACTCCAGATCCTCCCTGAGCCCTTCCACGCACCCCGCTATACGACTTATCCCCCCCCCCCCCCCCCCGACACCCCAACCCCGTCGTCCAACGTGGACTCCCCATTCCCCTACTCCCAGCCCAGCACCGCTTTCCCCCCGCCCCACACCGCGCAGTTCTCTACCTGATCCCCCCACTCCCTTCAGCCCCCATCATCCTCACCATCACTCAAAACCACTACCGCGCCCCTCGCCCTCACACACTCACTATTTCCCTCCCTCTCATCTCACCATTTTTTCACACACAATCATCTCCACCTTCCGCTTACCCTCCCGAACCTCCCTACACCAACCAACCCCTCCACGCCCCCCCACGCCACTATCCCACAACCCTCCACATTCCCTCTCCCAATATTCCTAACGACACATTATCCATAATATTAACTACTGGCATCACTTATTACGGTGAATATTGATGGCTGAGGAACACTCCATAATCAACCCAATTTAATCTCAGCTTATCTTTCACAATTTCTCACCCGGGCCAATCCAACTCATACCCGACCAATATCTCTCACCAAAGAACGCCCCCCCACACCTCCACCCCACAGCCCTTCTTTGCCGCATAGCACGATCCCCATTGATAAATTATCTAAAGCAGTAATTATTCACATTAATTACCATCAAGACTACCATTAGCGATTCAATTCAACTTAATCATTGACCTATTTATTTACTATTACTATTGTTATTGTTATAAGTGTTATCATTATTATTATTATTACCATTATTATTTATTTATCTATTTATTTATTTTTATTTACTTATTTATCTTTTCCCATAATATAGGCAAGGGATCCGCTTTTCGTCCTCCCCACGATTATCCGCCACAAAACCCCTTCTCCGGAGGCGAAACTCTGTCCCTCGAGGAGGAGAGTAAAGCCCCGCCGAATTGCCGACTCTTCTCACCCACAGGGGTTTTTTCATCAGACAAATCAACAACCATCCTAGTAAATACAGTCATGGCGTCCCACCATTCTCAGTCGACAGCATCCAGCTCACCAAATTCATCAAGCCCACCAAACGCAATGCCATTGACAAGAACACAAAACGAACAGGATCCGAGCCAGGAAGTTTTGAACCTGATGGTTAAGGAAACACGAGTCAAACCGGTCGTCACCAGGGAAGTCCTCAAAATCAACACAGAGGAGGAAATGGAAGTCGAAGTTTGGGAGTACCCAAAGGAACAGCTCCCCGTTCTAGACGAATTTTACGAAACACATGCAGTCGTATGCTCCTTCCGAGCCAAGCTCAAACACCTCCCACCCACAGAGAAGAGAAGGAGAGTCAGAGAAGCCCTCAAGAGCATTGAAAATCTAAGGGACACGGAGCCCAGGGTAGCATACCAACAACGGGGCCGCAATGCAGTCACAATTTTGTGTGTAGACCCAATCCAAGCCCTGTACTGTGAGGGCTCAGTGGTAACGATCTCCAAATTGAAACCGAATAGTTCAGCACCACAAGGCTCCGCAAGGCATAGACAGTCCTTGATGGACAAACATTTTTGGATCCAGTTCAACAATTTGACAGACGAAATGCACGGTCTAGTCGAGGAAAGGATGCTGGAATCCTGCCCCCAATGCCCCATCGTCGAATGGGTGTCATCAGCCCCAGGATTCTTAACCCCAAGCGCCAGCTCCAGAATCGCCTGCGTTGAACTGAAATCCAACAGTCCTCCCGAACTTCCCGACAAATGGTTTTTCAGAGTGGGACAACAGATTCAAACAGTCTACATCTCCATGAAGGCAAACCCCATGTGCTTTAGATGCAGAATCAAAGGGCACATGGGAAACGACCCATTATGCCCCCTCAACACACGAAAGGGTGAGGGCAAAAGACTCAACCAGTCGATGCTGGTTGAAGCGGAGGAAATGAAGGGCATATGGATCATCAACGACCCAACCTTTGCAGGCTGGGTCTTCGACGGTCTAAGGGAAACCCCAGCGTGGGTGTGGACCTTGACTGATCCGGAACCCCTCTGCAAACCCGATATTTTCCCCCCACACGGCAGCAGATGGCAATCGTGCGGAGGCACAAGAAGCGACAAAACCACCCATAAGTATGTCAAGAACTCGCTAGGTTCAACACTCCAGATGGAGCAGACAATGCACAAAACGCAGATCCTGAGAGAGGTTCACAACATAGGAAGGGAAGCAGAAAAGGCGTACCTCGAGAACCTGTTGACCAGGAATGAGATGAATGAGAAACGAACCAGGAACAAAAGGGAAAGTGGACTAACGAAAAGGAAGATGAGAAACGAGGAGGAAGACAATGAGGCAACCACAATGTCACTAGGAACCAAGAAAAGCAGGGGAAAAAAACCCACAGGAAGCGCTGAGGAGGAGGGAGAAATGCACGTCGACCTCACCTCCCTAGGGAAGGGACCAAAAGGATAGGGATTAGTAAGGGAAGATGACCCATCCAGTTCCATGGAGTGGCTGTCCGAATACATCAAATCCCTGCAATCTCACAGAGACCTCGACCTGGAAATCAGGCTGGCACATGCAAAATATATCAGCAGTATGAAAAAAACAGAGGAATCCAACAGCTCAATCGGCTTCCCCACGTCGCCAAACTCATATGAGCTGTTACAACCTGAAAACATCTTCTCAGAATTCTTGGCACATCAGTATATCATTGATCAGACTGACGGAATGGAAACCGAGACCCAAGACACAGCAACCCAAGCTCCAATCTGGCCCAACTCCTATCTCAGAGGAAACAAGGGAGGGTTGTCAAAGCTAGAAGAGAACAGCGAGGGCAAAGGAGAGGAAAGGGAGGAAGAGGGCAAAATGATAGCTTTGGCCAATGACCTGGTAGAGGAAGGAAGGAATCAGAAAACAGAATTAAGAAGGAAGATAGGAATCTTGGAAAGGCAAACTCGTTTCTTGGAAGATCAGAACCTAGAATTGGGAGAGGTCACCCCATCACTGTACAAAATCGTTGATGAAAACCCAGCAGATCTCGCCCGCGCAGCCAACATCGAGGCCCGAGCGTTGTCACCGCTCACACCAATCTTGCCATTCCGCTTCGACACACAAAAGAAAGAATGGCAAATCGCAGTTCATCCCACGCTCGAGATAGTCACAGCGCAGGAATCGGATCACCCTCCTCAGTTTCTGAGAGCCAACATCTCAGACCAGCGCCCCCTGACTATCTATAGGGCAGGTCACAACGCACGCTTGCAGGTACGCTGGGATGACGAAAGGGGAGCATCCCAGACAAGAGACATGAGACCCGTCATGGCCATCTATGACCTTACAACACAATTGAGGGAGGGAGTTGAATGGAAACCTTGGGAACTGATCTGTGAAATCCCATACCCATTGTTGGGACAAACAGCAGAGAGGATCGCATTCAGCATGGGCACCTTCATCAGGGAGGAATGGCTGGGAAAGAGCACTGACGAAGCCCTGGCAAAGGTGAATGAGGACAGGGCAGGGAAGGAGGCGAGAAGGCTTGCCCAGAAAACCGAGAATACCCCCTAGATGGACAACTCATCCAAGAGCTAGGAAAAGGTGAACCTCTTAGATGGACACCTCCCTAGACTCAGGGACCCAAACAAACAAGAAGAGACTAAAACCCACCACAAAAGAAGATATCCTAAAGGAAATCAGACAACAACCAGAAATCTCCCTCTCCTCATTGAACGTGAATGGTCTTGCATCTATCCTGGACAACCCAGTCAAATGGAGAAATCTAACTGAATCCATGGGCTGGTTTGGTCACAACCCCCCAGGCATAGTTTGTTTACAAGAAACTCATCTCACAAGTACCGAAGAACACAATAAAATCAGAACAACACTGATTAGGAAGCTAAGATTTGTCAAGGCCGCATTTTGGTCTAATGCAGCACCCAATGGCTCAGCTGGCATTGTCATCCTCCTTCATGACAACTCAACAGCAAGCAACTTAATAAAAGTACAAAATACTTGGCAGGATGACACCACTGGCAGATGGGTAAGATTAGACATCAACTATAAAGAAGAGGAACTGTCCATCATCGGAGTCTACGGTCCAATCGCACAACTAGATAAGACACCCTTCCTCCATACATTAKAACAACAAATACCCCCTCACAMACACGGGATCCTCATGGGTGATTGGAACTYAGTTCARAACCTCTCCTTAGACCGAATTTCAAACTCCACCAACCCTCCGCACCAAACCAACAATCTAGAACTAACAGACTTCATGTCTAAGAAAAACTTAATTGATCCCTTCCGCCTCCTACATCCCGATAGTAAAAGATTCTCATGTGTTAGAAAAACCACCCTAGGCAGGACCTCATTCTCAAGGATAGACTTCTTCCTCATTACGGATTCCTTAATAGGTGCCCTACAAGAAAGCCTGATTGGAAGCCCCCCATATCATAGCGGACTAGACCACAAACCCATTACATTGTCTCTCAGATTTTCAAAAACCGGCTACCTAGGTAAAAGTTTCTACCGGTTCAATAACGCCCTTTTAACCAGCCAAGAATTTCAAAAAGACTTAACCGGGATCCTATCACAAATCACACAACAACACGCTGATGAGGACATATACACCGGATTCTAAAAAATCATCAAAGAAATAAGTAAGAGAGTAGCACAGACGTCAAGGAAACTGGCTGCCAAAAGAAAAGAAAGAGAAGTAATGCTAAAGGACGCCATAGAAATAGCAGAGTTAAATCTTCAACAAAACAACAACTCCCAACTTTTTGTTGAACTCTATAGTAAATCCAAAGAAGAACTTACCGAATGGACTAAACTCAAACTCAAAGGCTTACAACTAAGAGCAAGAGTTAAGGACCGGGAACTGAATGAGAAGATGTCAAAGTATTTCTTTCAGAAAATCAAATCCAATTCAAGGAACTCCAAAATAGAAAGCTTGGTAGACGAACAAGGCAGACCAACCACAGAAACCACACAATTAATCAGCATAGCAGCCAACTTCTACAAGGACCTCTACACGAGCAAAACCCCAGATGAAAGTAGCAACGGAACAATAAGAGTCAGGAACAAGTTCTTAGCGCACCTCGATCGCACTTTATCCACAGAAGCAGCAAACATTCTAGACTACCCATCTCGCTTGAGGAACTACATGAGGCCCTGAGGGATCTGAAGACCAATAAGCGCCAGGCAGGGACGGATTAACCAAAGAATTATGGGAGGCTAAGTGGCTCACACTGGGCCCTCTTCTCCTCAGATATCTAAATAGAGCCTGGGAACAAGAATCCCTTGGTCCTGAGCTGAGCACCGGGGTAGTCACGCTCTTATACAAGAAAGGACAAAAAGAGGACATAAGGAACTATAGACCCATATCCCTCCTAAATGTGGCCTACAAGATCCTGGCCAAGCTCCTAGCTACTAGAATCAACTAAATAACAGGAAACTGCTTTCACCTAGATCAGACAGGCTTTATACCAGGCCGGCTCATACTAGACAACGTGATCACCCTTTGCAAATCGACCAGAATAATCAGCCAAAAAAAGATAGCAGCGGCCATCCTATTCTTCGACTTCGAAAAGGCATACGACCAGGTTAATTGGGACTTTCTTCAAATGTGTATGCAACGGATGGGAGTGGGCAGCGGCTTCGGAAAATGGGTTAGAATCCTCTACAAAGACGCCCAGGGAATAGTACAAATCAATGGTTTTCTCTCTAACCCCTATAAAATGTCAAGATCGGTGAGACAGGGCGACCCCTTAGCAGCCCCTATTTTTCTCTTTGTTATGGAAGCCATTGCAGCTTTCTTGAGAAAAGACATCTCAATAGAACGTCTACAAAACATTAGAGATGAAAGAGGTCAAACCCTCAACTTACCAAC
>BFEA01000089.1:1750611-1766088 GCA_003427395.1 Chara braunii
GGCAGTAATTCTGAGAAACTGTTTTTTTTTTTTTTTTTTTTTTTTTTTTTTAACTCCCCCACCGGTGTTGAGAAACTAAGCCGACACAGTCATACAACCCAGTCTAACACACCCACTCAGCCATGGACACCAAATGGCTCTATTATGCGCGTGTGTGTGTTTGTGTGTGTGTGTGTGTGTGTGCGGGGGGGTTTGCCTTGGGGGTGGAGGGAGGGCATCTGCGTGCAAGAGCCGCTGCGTCGCATCTGTGGGGTCCTTCCTTTTTTCCTCCATTTTTGGAAAAGGTGGAAGTCTGTCTTTTGAACTTTTTCTTCATGGCATTGCTGCATATTTTTGGCCTGCGATTGTTCCTGATCCAATGGCCGGGTAGCACCACGATATTTTAGCTATCATTTTCTTTCTCTGAAATGCAACCCAGGCTTGTCGCACGGGCTTGGCGGCAGTCCCCAGTCCCGTTATGGGACTAGTAGTGGTTCCCTTCAGGAACTGGATAGAGGCATCAAGAAAGACCCAGAGACAGCATGCACAAGTGATACTGCTGCTGTCAGGTAAGGGAGGATGGCCAGGAGCCAGTCAGTGTGAAGTTGGGCCAGCCCTGCACTTGCACCTGCACTGTCTACAGTAGGGGCCAGCCAACAAGCATACCTAGTACCTACCGTCTTCTTCCGAATAAAATGCAACAAAAATTATACACCTGTATTTGGGGACACTTTCAGTCTAGATACTGCAATAATGACCGTACGTTCTTATTCGGGGGAAGATGGCCAGCACCATCTCAGTTGGGCTCCAAGGGAACATGCTCAGCTGATGAGAGCAAAACAGAGCACATACTTGTCAGATGCTCTACTTGTAAAAGCAGAGGCCCCCACCCTGAGAAAAAAAAGAAAAGAAAAGAAAAGAACAGAACACAGTGCTCCAATAGGGGTTACAAACTAGCCCGATGATGGAGCTCCCGCAAAGCCCAGCGATACATCAGCCAGCACGTGACGCCCACAGATTATAGGGGAAGAGACCAACGCAGTTGGAGAAAAGGTGGGACGGGCAAAGAGCTAGCTCATGTGGTTGCATGCCTGAGGACATACTTACACTATCGTTGTCACCCGAATAGAACGCCTGGTCATTATAGCCGCATTTGGGGCAATCTTCTGTCCGAATGCAGCGAGGCGTTCTATTCGGGTGAAGCTGGGAGGCCTTTCTCAACGCATCCCTGGACCCCATCGCGGTAAGATGTGTGAAAAGCAGTCAGCTACGTCCATGAAAGTCCCTGTGTGAGTCTCCCCTGAGTTGCACCTTATGGTTGGTAGGTTCAGCGGCTCTCAGGTTACTCCCCGGCATGACCAATGTTGGCAATACAGCTGAGACGAGTGGCGCTGTCCAGTAACCTGAGAAGAATCAGGAACTTGCCTTGCCTGGAGGCTTGGCCCAGGTGCTGGAAGTAGAGGCTAGACTCGGAAAAGGGAACATCCGAGCAATTCAGTAGTTCAATCCCTGAACAAAAACCAGAACAGCAATTATGGATCCACGAGCGAGCGAGCAAGCAAGCAAGTGCGCGCGTGCGAGAGAGAGAGAGAGAGAGAGAGAGAGAGAGAGAGAGAGAGAGAGAGAGAGAGAGAGAGAGAGAGAAGCAATAGGATTGTCATCAAAACACTCAGTACACCCAACCACCCACAGAGAGAGAGAGAGAGAGAGAGAGAGAGAGAGAGAGAAAGAGAGAGAACACATAGAATTGTCATCAGAACACTCAGTTAACCCTAAACCAGAGACACAGAGAGAGAGAGAGAGAGATGGGTTGGCCTGGGTATTGCAGTAGACTCTGCGCAGAGGCTAGACTCAGAAAGTGGAACATACGAGCAATTCAGCGGTGCAATCCGAGAAAGAACACCAGAACGGGATTATGGATCCAATGACCCATGATCAATTTCAGGAACTCACAATTCAACCCGGTGTACTGACAGCATCAGCTAGCTTAGCTTACAGGCATGTGCCTGCGGAAGATTGCCCACGATTCTAAGGTGATTGCTGCTTCTACGCTTCATTACTACGTGTACTGCTACTACAGACTCTACTGCTACTACCACTGCTGCTACCACTGGGACTAACACGGCCCAGCGAACCCGGCTGCTTAGACTGGGTCCCAGACCTAGTGACTCTGCTCGTTGGCCCACCACGGCCCGAATAACCGAGTTTCCTGGTTAAGAAGGGGGCAGGGAAACTCGAGCTAATCTACAACCTCTGGGACGGACCGAGTGCCCTGGTCCCACAGAGATGAGAGCGAGACCCAACTACACTACCTACTAATTAAAGCCTTATCTATCTCCGGCTGCTTTGCATCCAGAATCCAGTTAGACACCCACAGTCCATTCCTTGAATCTACCCCAGCCAGCTGGTGGTTCTTTGCCCATGTGTGGAGGAACCATCGGATTTGGCTCCTGCTGCCCTTACCCAGCTTTGCTTTCGTCCTCCAATCCACCCAAATGGCATCTTTTAAGTTTTAACCCTTGCTTAATCCGCCCCTTAATCTCTACATCAGAGTATGGACGCCCTTGAAATCTCGACCTGTTCCTGTCCTTCCAAATTGTTTCGCAGATCACACCTCGCATCACATGAGTGATAAATCCCCAACCCCGGCTTCTTTCCATATTCGGCGGGAGTAACCCCAACAGGACCCACTTCTCATCCCAGTCCACCCCCTGACCTCTGAAACCTCTCCAGTGTTGTAACCACCATTTCCAAATACGTTTGGATGCCGGACATTCCCACCACAGATGACGTGTGGACTCAAAGGGCCACCTACAATGCGTGCACCCCCATGTCTACCGTCATACCCCTGCTGGTTAACCACACTGCCGAGGGTGTGACCATTAGTGACAGCATCCACAGGAGGCTGACCTGCTTGGTATTGGGCAGTATAGACGGTGTTTCCCAGAGCTGTTCAAAGTCTGATTCTGTGCCCAACAGGTCTTCCTTCAACACCGCCTGCCACCGGGGGATTGCCACCTGGGCAGGGGATCTCAAATTGTGCAATGACTGCTGGTAGCCAGCTGCCACAGAGTATTCTTGAAGATTCAATGCCCGGATTTCATGTGATTTTGCTGCCCAACGCCACGCTATAGGGTCAATACACAGCTTACGCAGAGGCACTTTACCCACCCAAGTGTGGATGTGGGCAGTGGGCTTCTTGCTCCGCAGCATAGCACCCGAGCCTGATCCGGATTATCCCGTATTAGCAATGTGTCCTCCACCCGTGAGAGGTTGTTTGCCAGCACCCTCCATAGTACTTCGGGCTCAGTTTCTTGGTTTGGGATGTACCAGGTCCCCGCCGGATCCAGCCCTTCCGGACCCAAGCGCGCCATCCAGTCTTCGGGAATCGCTCCAAGCAACTGTCTCCAATGATTTCCCACCCTCTGCAGGCCCCAACCTGTGGGCTTGATTTCCGATAGAGGCCTCCATCCTTCCAGGATGACCGACCAGAGGTCTGCAATTCTCACCATGCCCCTTCATGTCCATGCTTGTCCAAAAGATCCTGTGGA
This sequence comes from Chara braunii, assembly GCA_003427395.1. NCBI lineage: Eukaryota > Viridiplantae > Streptophyta > Charophyceae > Charales > Characeae > Chara > Chara braunii. Next base: position 1,754,142 of record BFEA01000089.1, read on the forward strand.
CCCGTCTGCTGCAAATGACTGACCCGACCCGCTTGATTTACTATTGCTGGGTTTTCGAAGAGCAGCTGATTAAGTACCTCCTCCTTGGTTGAAGGGGGGGTTTGTTCATCAGGGGGGAGCCTGTTCCAGGCCTTCTGGATTGGTTCCCAGAAGCCGGATTTGAGCTTTTTCCTGCGGAAAGACAGGATAAAGAAACAGGCCCATACATCCTGAGGACAACGTAAACTCCATTCGCTCATCAAGCTTCGCTCTGCCAGCGTCACCCAATGTTCTCTAGCCTTCCAGGAGGCCAGCCTTCTTTTTTTTTTTTTTTTTTTTTTAAAAAAAAAAACAAAAACACCACTACCACCTGGGGAGCGGCTCCATCTATTGGTGGGGAGCATCACCTGCTGGAAAACGGGTCCAGCGTCCCATATACAAGCATGAGTTCAGAGCATATCAGAACAGAAGATGTGGAAGTTCCCACCAGCATTGATTACCCTGGAAGCCAGGGGATTGACTGAGCAGGAATTTCGAGAGAAATATCCTATTCACCATGAAACCGGCGCCAACTAACTGCTCTTACATGCTAGTTCCTCCCTCCCCCCGCCATTGATAACTCTGAAATGCAGAGTACAAAACTGAGTGGGATACTTCGTCCCATATTTGCAGATACTGATATTTGGGTGCTGTGGTAGGTGATGTTGATGATGATGCAGCTGCTAGAGATGCAGAAGGCTGATGATGTCCGCAGATCTTTGAGCACCTTACTCCCGCCCAAACCATCGCATATCTACGATTGCTGTGGCTGCAGGGGGGAACATATCAGAAAAATCCCCTGGACTCCTCATTGGGATATCCGGATTGACTTGCAGCCATTCATGAAACTGAAGTTTGCTGTTTTTGGTGAATTTGTTGCCTTCCTGTTCATCCCCTCTTTCCCCATGCCAAACGATGTGTGCTAACTTGCCTCCCTTCCCCTCCCCGCCAGTCTGCACAGAATTTACTGATTACTTCTGTGATGTCTGCTTTCTGTGTCAAATGAGTTAACTTATCCTGCACTTTGTTCCACTGCACTCTTAATTTCGTTTCTATGAAGTGTCTGACTATCTCTCCTGCTTCCCCTTCTCCCATCCTGGCCCCTTTCTGGTCAAACACACATCTCCTTGTCCATAGCATCGATACCACAGCTTTCCTGGCGATAACGAACAGATTTGTGGCGTAGTCGGAGGCTAAAGGCCTGCCCGATTCTCCTAGTAATATCGATTACCATTTTCATGGCCATTCCTCCTCAGTTTCGAGTTGGGACCAGATGCGGTCCCACCAGCGCCACATTAGCACCGCCCCTGAGCAGTGGAGAAAAATATGTTCTATTGTTTCACAAACTTTGCGGCTCGGGAATCCCGTTAGGCAGATTTTACACCATGGAAGGGCTTCCCCTCTCTGTTCTAGATTAGTTTTGTCAATGATCCAGTTGTTGGTGGGAAGGCATCTGTGAAGAATCTGCAATTGCAGGGCGGCAAATTTGGCCGGTCTTTCCATTATTCCATTAAACCACTTTATCCCTTTTATCTGATCATCTCCTAGGTTTAAGTGCCTCTTCCACCTCTCCCGCACCACTGTCCCCACATCCACTTTGGGTCTAATCATCCTTTACGTGCTCTTTACCGTCAAGCCAAAGAGTTCAACCTTTTGCCCTGTTCGGCTTGCCATTCTAGCGGGTCCAGGGGCAAAGTGGATGGGGGACTTCCAGGCGATAGGCTTGCAGTTTTGTTTTTCCTCCCTTGTGTGTCTGCAGTACTCGTATACAATATAGGTTGGTTTTCTCGTGCCATTGGACTGAGTATGGGTGGTACCTTACCAAAGTGTCATCCTCCTTTCTTTCGAACAAGTTTACCATGGCACCTTCAGCTCTCACCTCCACAACGCACCCTATTTGTAGGGGTGAGTCCTCCAACTTGACTGCCACCCAGTCTTGATCCTGCAAGCTTGGTCCTTTTCTCAGGATCACCACCCAGGCTAAGGGTGTGGAGAATATCAATTGTTCCAGCCTGATTGCCAGATTGCGGGCGTGCAGCAGATGAGATCTCAATTGTTGGGTGGTTTTCCAATCCTTAGCAGCCTCGTCTCATATATCCCCTACTCGGAGGACCCCATTTCTAACCCACGCGGTCCATTGGGGATCTGAGCTATCAAAAACCCGACCTTGCCGATCGGTAATGGCTCTGTTACCAAATAGGGACTGTCGCAGGACTTCTTCCATCTGTCCTGGTGGGGGGCTTGTCTGGGAGCGGTAACCTTTTCCAATCCTTGATTAAGTTGACCCAGAATTTATCCTTTGTTAGATCTTGTCTGATTGCTCCTCTATCTCCTTCCTCTCGCGAGTGTGAATTTGCTCTAGGGATTGACCAGTAACGGTCCTCAATCCAAGTCAACGGGTCTACCCCCAAGGCACCCTTGCTACCCATCCTCGCAATTGAGCTTGGTTCCTGCAAGCAGGATCCAGCAAACCGAGACCCCCTTTGGTTCGTGGGAAAGTCAAGGTATCCAAAGCGACCTTGGAGATGAAGCCCTCAGTCTCCTTAGCACGTGGTTTCCAGATGAATCTTGCCACCATAGGTCTCACCACTTTCATGAATCCTTCTGACAGCTCTTTCACTGTTGTGACGAACCAAAGAATCGAAAATAACCCCACGTTAGCAACGAGTACCCGTCCCAGCAGAGATATGTGTCATGTTGTGCCCCACAGCCAAAGTCTTGCTGAGATACGTTGCTGTAGGAACAGGCCCTAGGACGAAGACACAACTTGGAGGCTGATCAGGACTCCTAGAAACCTTTCCTCTTTGCCTTCCTCCACCCTTCGCATGCCCCATTCTACCTCCAGTGTAAACTGAGTTGGGAGGAGATAGGTGGATTTGTTCCAGTTGCGGTTGCCTCGGACAGCATGGAGTACTTGCACATCATTGCCTTCAAAGCAGCAAGAGAAGATAACGTGTTCTCATTTACAGCGAGCAGATCATCTGTTAAGGCTTTTACTTTACATTCCAAGTGCAACCCCCTAATGATTGGATGGCGGCGAATACAATTTGACAATACATCGAGTTGCAGCACAAAAATGAGGGGGGCTAGCAAGAAGCCTTAGCGAAGCGATCTGGAGAGCGCGAAGGGTTCTGACATGTGGCCATTGATCATGACCGCCGACATCGAGAAAGTGTACATTGCGATAACCCATGCGCGGAAAACCTCCCCAAACCCCATCCTTCTCAAGGTGGCGAGGACAAAGGTCCGGCCCACTTCGTCGTAGGCTTTCTCTAGGTCTAGGAGGAGGACTGCAGCGTCAAAGTTTTCACCATGTACCACCCCCAGTGTCATGATTGCCGTCACGATATTGTTGAAGATCGAGCGGCCCTAGACAAATGCCCCTTGATCTCTTTCCACTAGTTTCGGTAGGTGCTTCCCTAGCCTCCGTGCCAGGGTCTTGGCTAGTAACTTGTAGGAGACATTGAGAAGAGAGATTGGGCACCAGTTCCGGACCTCTATTTGTCTCCCTTTTGAAGAGCACTGCAATAACCCCGTGCGTCCTTCCCTTACCAAGTTTGCCCCCCACCAGGATTCCGTTGTAGAGTTCCACCAGCAGGTGACCGAAGGCATCCCAGTTGGCACTGTAGAACTCCACTGTGAGACCGTCCACTCCTGGTGACTTTCCCTTAGCCATCGACTTAAGGGTCCGAGTTACCTCCTCCATGGTGAGTGGTCTGTCTAGATCCAGCTCAGCTGAGGTGTGCAGTTTGACTGTCGTGTCATTTCACATATCGGAAGTGCTTGACAGATCTATGTGCACATCCTCATGCGGCCCCTTGGTGGTGAGGATGTCTTCAGAATACATCCTAGCATACTGCAGTATGCCTGCGGGTGAGCATGCCAAGGGGGCCGCAACATCAAATGGGTGCCTTAGCCCTACCATCTGCTGCTGGGCGCGCCGTGGTTGAAGCTTTTGGAAGGTCTCTTTTGACATCCTGTCATTGGACTCGATACCCTTCACCTTCACAATATCCAGCCATCTCTTTTGTTTCTCCTCTTGAAGGCTGTCCCACTCTTTTAGGCCCTCTCTCTCTCCACTGCCCATACCATTGCTCAGATGGGTTGTCCTTCCATGCATTTTCCGGCTTCTTCTACTCTTCGCTTGCAGTCGGCTTCCTTTATATATTTTTCTCTGGCCAGGATCTTAAGAGCATACATCTAGCACTCCGGAGGCGATGGCGATCCCTCCATCCAACCACTCCTCCATAGAATCAAACAGCGTTCTGGCCTGTTCCCATTTTGCCACATGCTAGGACACCCATTCCCTTATGCCCGGGTCCTTGAGAACTTGGTTGTTGAGGCGGAAGGAGCCCCTTCCCCTTGAGATGTTGTGGCTGTGGCGCATGTCCATCACTACCAGCTTATGACCCGACAGGAAACTACAGACCTGCCTAGCTGCAGTTATCTGTTCCAATATTTTTTTCTGTTGACCGAAAAAAGTCCAAACATCTCTTGTTCACTTCCTTGCAGTCTATGTACAGGTGAGAGAACCACGTATAACCAGGATCATCTGGATTCAGCATGACGAAGGGATCCATCAAAGCAAGTTCTGAGAAGAACCCCAGCAGATTTTGGACATCCCTTCTCTCTGCCCGAGACAACCCGACCCACAGTGCCTCATCTAGTGACAGGTTCCAATTTCCGCCTATTACCAGATTTTCTGCCTTCGGAACATGTAACATAAGCCTCTTGAAGAACTGCACCCTTTCCCCCTCTGTTGTTGGCGCATATACTGTCATGAAGACCCACTCATTGGAGATGATCACCTTCATCCATGCCCATCTCCCCCACATATCTGCTTCTGAATCCACTACAGTAACCTGTAGGTCTCGGTGCAACAGGATGCCTACCCCACCCCTTGTCCCCTGTGCCGGGGCCCATACCTGTGGGCCTTCCCACCATGTCGCAAAGTCCTTGAGCTTGTCTACATTCAGCTTCATCTCTTGCACTAACACACAGTTGGCCCTCCATTCGTGTATCCAACTCTTCAGGCGTCTTCTCTTCTCCCTGCCATTCATGTCTCCTAGACCCCTTATATTCCATGTTACTGTTCTAACCTTGTCCATCCATATGAGCATTTCCCGCCTGATCTTGGATGCGGGAGACTGACCCCTGGTTACCTGCTTTTGACTGACCCTGTGTGTTTCCTGCTGCAGCATCTCTGGAACGATGGAGGTGCGTGCTTCCCCTTGAGGAACTGGCTTGTGATGAAGACGTTCATTCTTCCGTGAGCTTGATTACCAAGAATTGGGAGTGAACATCTTCTTCTTTGAGCAGCTTGTCATTGACATTTAGCAGAGCCAGCGCTGTCAAGCCAGGGATGATCTTGATCTCATCCAGCTCATGCATGTTCCATTCACGTACCAGGTCCATGTGAAACAACTTTACCCCCGCCTGTGACAGGATATCAAATGCTTCCGGCGGAGCCTGCACATCCAGCAGCGGGAAATATATTTTTCTATAACCTTGCACGACACAGCAGGCTTGCCATGGTGGAGTGCGAGATTAGCCACACCGGGACATGAGAACCGTAGAGTTTCCGTGTTTCTCCCAACACATCCCTGTGTGTGGGGAAACGCACCACAATACTGGATGGGCTCATTGGTTGGTTCTCATCATCTGTCATTGTCAGAAAGCACACTCCTTTTTCCGTGTGTGTGCACAGGAGTGGTCCCAAACATCTTTGGACTGATTCCATATGATTTCTTTCCACTGCATCTGCCCTGCGGCTTTTGTCCAGGGCTGTTCTGATATGTTCCTCTTGTCTTCGTCCTCGTCCTGAGCTTGCTGAGCTCTCCTCTGAGTCTGCCTCCAACTGTCCCACTGTGCCTAAGTGCGCATCCCCGAACTCACTGCCCCATCTCTGCCCCATCTCACTCTTTAGCGAGATGTGACTGACATATTGGACAGGTCCTCCTGGAGTCTCGTGTCTGCCACCTGGTCCTTCCCTTGGCCCCCGCCTGGGACATTGCTATAGGTATTGACAGGTTCAGTCCGAAGGGCTTCCCCCTGGTCCCTCCCTACTACACCTTCCTCCTCTTCTCCTACTGCAGGGAGTGAGGATGGTGGGCCCTGGCGCCATATTTGAGCACCTCCCTCTTTGTGTCTCCAGCTTTCCTCCTTCCACACATCCCACCTTGAACTATTACTTCTCTGCCTACATCTGTGAGAAGTCCCTATCCCCTCCCATCTAGGACCTTCAGGCAGGATATTATCCCTGTCCGGGAACTGACAAGTCAGATGCCTCCAGTCGTGAGATGTCGATGGGTATCTGGGTTGTGGATACTCCACGTGCTCAGGTACTCTCTCCTGGGCCCATGTTCTGTGCTGCTGGCGAGCGCCCCCATCTCATGGCCTTGCGTGCTGCGTAAACTGGTCTTGCCAGAGTTGATAAGCCAAGGGACCGATGACGCTTCTGTCCCTTAGTGGTTCCCCGCGTCGTGGAAGGTGTGTTTCCCTTGCAGGCCAACCCTCGCTTGGGGTCCATGGAGGAATGAGGGATAGACACGGTCTTCTTGGCTGGTTCTCCCCCTAGACTAGATCCCCTCCCCAACACTATCCTCTCGGAGCTGCTTCTCCCTAATATTCCATGTTACCTCTTGGATCTGCTTCTCACACCCGACGAATACCATTCGCCCCGCTCTCGTGGTGGGAGGATTGGGCTCCCCCATGCATACTTCATGGAAGCTCCCTGGCATACCCACCCAATGTTGGGCCATTGGTGTCTTGCCTGCGACGGTTGTTGAGCTCTTCATTGTCTAGGCTCGGTAAAGTATGCCGTGTTGGATGGCGGGACTGCATTGACGCTTGCCTCATTGTCGCTGAAGGCTGCTGCTGCTCTACGTGGACTACCTCCTCTCTGGTTGGTACTTGCTGCTTGCTCTTGGTTCTGCACAAATTCACGGAGCCTCACTCTGTGGCCACCCTACCTTTCTCCATTCACTCTGTGCCCCTCCTCGTTCTGACGGCGCGGACAAGTCCCCTCCGTGTGGAAGTACCACCTACATCGCCTGCACCAATCAGTGTAAGGGGAGGCAATTTCCACCTTCCAGCGCTCTCATCTGGGGATTGTATTACCAACTCGTCATCAATGTGGAACCTCGATTCTGGTGGCATGTCAAATTTGGCATTCATCAGTTACCGGCCTTACGGCCTATCTTTGTCATATTCGGGAGTATGTCTCGCCATAATATCACCAAATAGGCTTTTTACCATGCATTCTAGGAAACAATAGGCGTCTAGAGGGACCCTCAGGGCTATTATCCAGAATTTGGATTCGGCATCCCGAATCCTAAGTCTCCTGCAGTTCCTGTTTAGATAGCCTTGGTTTGAACATCACCTGATACTCCTTCCCCGGTGTGATTTTCAACAAGCTCTGCCTGAGAAGCCAGTCTGCTATTTCCTTTGCTCTGGCCATGTATGAAGCTACATTTGCACCTTCGCATTTGACTCGCCCTCTCCTGGTTTCCGGATGGAAAAGTCGCCTCGCAGTCCATCCGTCCTCGTACGGTCAAATTAGGTCTTCCTTGACCGACCTTGCCAGGCTCCTTGCTTCCCCTTGGAATATCACGAGCACCGACCTCTCCCTCAACCACAGAGTCTCTGAGCTTGACGAGGTTCTCCTCGGCTGTGAGAGGGTTATGGTGCTGATTCATCGTTCCCCGGCGTCCTGGGTGGCTATGCCGAGCCCTTGACCCCGATTTCCTTATTCTGTCGAAACGATCGTGGGCAACACCCGACCTTGTAAGGACCTACTCCACCAGTACTTGTGCGAGGCAGGCGGGTACCTACTTAACTACAATTAGGCTTTTGACCAAAAGGTCGTTCTGTCCTCATAGAACAGGTTACGTTAATGTGCCCGGTTTGGATGAACTATAAGCGATACTCCCTGCCACATTGCTCCATCCCGCTTTAGTTGCAGGCTTCCAAAGAGCCAGACGGGCTGAAAAACTTTCAGCTTTTCCCGCAATAGTGGGTATCTCCCCCCAATAAGGTGTCTTGTTGACGCTACACCACCTCATACACCAAGCATCACCTTGATCGACCTCAGCATCAATCCCGACTCCCCCAGGCAGCGAGGTTGGCAGTACTTGCGGCGATCTTTAAGTATCCCGTGCGAAGACAAAAACTACCCCTGCAGTTAACTCGGTGACGGCCTCTGCCAAAAACAGCCAGTGGCCTCACCAGTAGCAGCGAACCTGCTTGCATACGCGTATGTGAAGTTATGAACCACTTCGTGATAGTAATTCACCTCGTTCCCTCCAAGTAGTGAGTAATCGCCCCGTCGTTACTCTACTGCTTTCACAAATTTCTTTTACGGTTCCACCCGGCCTTGTACACACTCCGAATTGCACTCCTCCGCTCACCTAGGGACACCCACCTACTAACAGTATTGCCCCTTCGTGGACCCAAGGTACAGAGCCTGCTTCCCGTCCGGCGCCCGGCCACGGTCAGTAATACTCGGGACGCTGCGAGTTACTACATTCTCGTTGAGTGGTACTATTGCGTCTCTCCGGAAAGAGCTGCATCAAATTCCGTTCGGATTAGGTCACGCTAGATCTATCTCCCGTAATTTTCTTCACGCAATGTCTCCTACCTTCACAAATCGATTAGGCGATACTTCGTCCTTTATCGTCCAGGCACCGTGTGACCTGACCAAAAACTCTCCCAACTCTATCTGTTAACAAGTTAACTCGCTGTAATCCCGAAATAGAAATCGATTAGAGTCTAATCGTGATTCCGCATCATGCCATCGCAGTAGAGGGCAAGAGCTTAGCTCTCGTCTTGGAACATAGTAACCGCGCCGTGATTTGCATTTCTTCCTTCGCCAAACCTAGATTATTTCCCTCCCCTCTGGGATAAAGACTGAACCTCCAGTAATTCCGAGCGGTAACTCTGGTACGAATCTAATTGTGTTCCGGCGGCACTCCTTCACAGGCTTACCAATCCGAACCAAGCACTCGACACCTCGTCAGCAGGACACCTGAGCTCTCGTTGTGCTTTGTTTTGACGTGCATCTTCTTGATTTGCGATTTTGCCGGGCATTTTACCCTTGTTTACCTTGGATCTCAATACTCTTGGCTGCGTCATAAGCGCACCTCATGGTTACCTTCACCGCAACCTACCTACAGCTAAGGACTACCTAGACGACACACCTGTGCGGTCCAGCCCTACCTCCGACGAGGAGGAACCCAGTGTGTCTCCCGACCTCCGTCGCGACGGTGAAGGTATCGGCCAGGTAGCGTTAATCGCTAAGGGTGATGGAGTTACGGGAGCGCTACGCTACTCCGCCCGGTAACGCCGTTCCGCTCGCAAAGGTACAGAGAAGCTCCTGTGCTACAGTATCTTACGACCACCGCCCTTAGTTAGAATGGTTTCTTACAAACAGTTCCAATGGGCGCTTTATTGATTATCTTTCTTATCCTTCAAGTCTCCATATTAGATCTCTCAGCTATTTTATCTTGCACGAAGTGCAACCATCTAAACTCTATAAGCAACTTGTCAGAAATTGATCTTAGATTTCTGGGATTATATTACAGTGGACTCCTTCCTGAGCCTTTGAGAACATTTACCTACGACCTCCGTCGCGATGGTGGAGGTATCGGCCAGGTAGCGGTAATTGCTAGGGGTGATGGAGTTACGGGATCGCTACTCTACTCCGCCCGGTAACGCCATTCACCTCGCGAAGGTACAGAGAAGCTCCTGTGCTACAGTATCTTAAGACCACCGCCCTAGATACCGAAAAACACAAAAGAAAAAAAAAAAAGAAACGATGGCCTGCACAAAAGCATAATTTCCTCCTTCGGTGCAATGGACCATGGATCTGATATTAACTGATCAGAAGAGAGAAATGTATTGATATACAATAATGTAAAGGGCTTCTCTTATACCACCCCCTCCGCCCTAGCCCCACACACATCCAAAAGAATACAATCAAAAGCGTGCCTTTCGAAAACGAGAGCAGTCCCAAGACAAAAGCACATGAGATACCTTTCTCGACCTTTTGGCTACGATCAAGTGTAGCATCTGTGTTCTGATCAGTTTGATATCTGATCCGTGGTCACGCATTAAAAACAAAAAAGCAAAGAAAACAAAAGCAGCAACTGAGATGTTCCTGGCTTTGTCCCCCTCTCCCGACACGGCAGAAGAATGCTGCCCACTCGGCAAGGCCTACTTTCTTCCCCCAAATACCACAAGGCACAGTTTTAGAGCTGGTCCTATGCCACACATCAATGGTGGGCGGGATGATTGGCGGCCGCTGCGGCATCCTCCACATACACAAGGGGGATGCCACTAACCATAGGCCTTGCCAGCACGGCACACAAAAGGAAAAACGAAGCGAGTGCATCTTCCCACAGAAAATGGAAAGATTCATCCGTTCACTATACATAGTATTAAACAAAAACCGCATTTTGCCACCTTTTATGGCCAGCAGGATGCACTCCTTTTGTTTTCCCTTCGCCCCATGGCTGTGTATCAGAAGCTTCTGACAGATACACAAGGCACAGAGGACCACAGTTTGAACCTTTGACCACAGTTCGAACCCAGTTCCAAAAGTTCCGCCATTTCCCTGGTACCAGAGTCCCACATTTCCCTGGTACCAGAGTCCCACAGTCCCACGGATCTCATCTGTTTGGCATTCCAGGCTGTGCTGACTGCTGACCCTTCTTCAACTGAGTGACGTAGGGTAGTTTGGGAGGAATGGCCCCACTTTTAACCCAGTTTCATTGACAAGCATAGCACGACGATCATCAAGAGAACGGATTCAAATTCGAACACAAAACGATATACCACCAAAGACAAGCTGCCGAAGGGCTGACCTTTCCAGGCTGCTGACTGCTGACCCCTCACTGAGTGAGGTACGGTAGTCTGGAAGGACTGGCACAACTTTTCTCCGCTGCCTCCTCCCCCTCTCTTCCCCATTCCCACACTCCCTTTTAACCCATAGAGTTTCATTGACAAGGCACAGTGATTTTCAAGAGAGAGAAAAAAAGAAGAGTCAGATTTTCTAACATAATATCTACCACCAAAATCAGCCATTACTGCTGACCCTTAACTCAGGTAAAAAGGTAGTTTGGGAGGAATGGTACCGCTCGCTTTGTCATCTGTTAGCAGCTGACATCTCACGAACCACCTCCCTGTCTCCACACTCCCTTTTCACCCAAGTTTCGTCAACAAAGGGCCGAGAGAGCTCCACTACTCTCCTAATGTGCAAAATGAGACTGAATCCTCCGCTAGAAAATGGAAAGATACATTGCTTGCCAATTTTTTTTTTTGCCTTTTATGCATGTGGAGAGAAGTGGAGCGAGGCCCAAAGACGAGGGTTCTCAAGAAAAAACTCTACTCTAATACTAGAAAAATACCACCAAAGGAGGCAGGTCCATAGACCATCATTACAAAGGACAAATGGGGGTGAATAGAGAACCCTCTTTTCTGTTTTCTCTTCCCCTTATTATTACTGTCTTCCCTCACTCTCCAAACTCACCTACCATGCATTCTGCCATCGAAAAGCTCCCCCGCCCCTATTGAAGCTTGTTGCGCTGAGCACAAATCTTCTACTCTCTGCCCAAGATGATAAACACTCCTCATCAAGCCCTTACATATTGTACTGAACAAACCTTTTCTTTCCCTTCATCCTTCCTCCCCTCCCCCCTGGGCCCCTCCCTCACTCCCGTCTTCTCCCTCACTTCCTCTCCTCTCCTCTCCCACTAAACTCCGAAAACCCTATGCTATTGCTCATATGACACAAAACCAACAATGTACATAACCATCCTGTGGTCCACACTTACCAAATTTAAGAACGCCACTGCTACCAATACCCTCTCCCTCCCCCTCCCCCTCCTCTCTCTCTCTCTCTCTCTCTCTCTCTCTCTCTCTCTCTCTCTCT
>BFEA01000089.1:1793561-1806718 GCA_003427395.1 Chara braunii
GTGTGTGTGTGTGTGTGTGTGTGTGTGTGTGTGTGTGTGTGTGTGTGTGTGTGTGTGTGCGCTGTCAAGTTTGCTATACACAACACCACAAAAAAAGCATGCATCGTCAGAATTTCACTGTGTGTTGCGAACTCTCACCACGACAACACCTTTACCACCCAGATGAGAATATCCAAAATTGAAAAACCTTTACCTCAGAATCGTGTATAGCAGGCAACGTGAAGCACTCTGAAACTGTCGAATTGCCTTTTCCTCGTGCAGTTCTTTCTTCGCCTTCCTTACTTGAGCTTCTTTTGTGGTTTTTCTTTTTTATTTCTCCTTGCAGCTCACCTTTTACTATGCCTCTCACATAGAAGGCTCACCCCGTCGATGCGGTTCAGCACGAGCTGACCACAACCCTGTGCGCCATAACGGCACACACTTGCACGTCATGAAAAGGAGGCAGGGCAAAGAGACAGGGAAATATTTTACCTGTTATATATCTTTCCTATGCCCCTAGTAGTTCTGCACGCGCGGAGGGAGGAGGAGGGAGAAATGGAAGGGGAGGACGATAGGGGGAAGAAGCAACAGAACAGGGAAAAGACGAACTTCACAGGGTTCTCGATACTCACTGGCCGAGCAGACTACTACAGATGACACAAGAGGGTAGTCACTACTTGGGTTGCCGAGAAACAAGGTCGATTTTCGATCCAGTTCCTTGAAAGGGGGGGGGGGGGGGGGGGGGGGGGGTCCACAGCCGCCGTCCCCTCTCTATGGGCAGGCGATGAGGGGCCTGGGTGAGGGTATTAAGCTGTTGCAAGGCCTGGTCTGCAACTGCTCGCGCTAGTGGTAATAACCTTTCAGTATGGTGCAGTGTAGGTGGTTCTTGTGAAAGTCTGCTCTCCACCTCAGGCTGCTGCATCTGCTCCTCGTCCGGCAAGGGTGGAGGGGGTCCGTTTAGGTGCGCAGCCGGAGGATGCCCAACATTACATGTGGGTTATGAACGGCGAAGGTGAGGCGGGTGATGGATGGCAGGGGGTATATTCCAGACGGCAGAGACACACTATCCATGACAGCCCGCTGAAAACATTCACATCGCATGGCATGTTGCTGACGTACGAGCAGGAAAGCTTGCTCACACTCACAGTTATTCAAGCATGGGCATGTCACGGCCACAACGACATACCGGGAAAGTGATAAGGGGGGGGGGTAGAGGGGAGGAGTCCAAGACCATGCATGTATTACAGTTTTCGGAGCAGAGATTATGTCGATCGAGCACATCCTAATTGGCAGTAATCATCCCTTCATATTGTTCATGGCAGAGGCTGTGGCAGTGACCATCCCCTCATAGTGTTCACAGCAGAGATTGTGTCGCACACATCCTAACTGGACTGCGCCTGTAGGGAAACACAAACACAATGGCATGGCGCCGAGACCGTTGTCTGAAGAGGCCCCCTCACCATCACTGGCAGAATCCATCTGATCTGTACAGGCAACAGACACTGCCTAGCCTGTTTCAGGGGAAGGGGGGGGGAGGGTGGGCCTGACTGTTCCCCGGAAGCTGTGGAGCTTGTGAGTGAACATTTTCATACTGTTCCTGGGTGACAGACCTGCAATCAGACTCGACTCTGGACTTGCTCACAACATGCATGCATGAGAACCGATGGCAAACCAAACTCGCAAACTCAGAATCGACAACGAACTTGCTCTTAAACTCTGTTCAGAACAACTGTACAACTTGCGGCTATGGCTGCCGAACACTTGCCTCTACCACCAGCCTCACTCTCCCTCACTCTCACATGCACGCACGTATGAGGATCACCCTGAATGTCCACGCTGCACAGACACACACAGTCTGTACACCCTGTCTACACCAACAGCAGGGCGGCTATGACCGCCGTCGTCTTCCTCCTCCTAGCTATGGCCGCCGGCGTCTCTCTCGCTATTTCGCTATGGCCGCTGTCTTCTTCACAGCCCACTTCTTCTCCGGGCACCTGCAGACCTCCACGCACAAGATACCACAGGGCAGCTCTTCCGCATAGCACACAGACGAATGAATGAATGGCTGGACGCTGCCTGTTTATTTATACTTCTTCTGAGGTAGCTGGTGCCTGGGCCAAAACGCATGGGCCTGGGCCTCTCCAGAACGCGTGAGCCCGGGCCTGGAAGCTTCCAAACGCGTGGGCCTTCTGGGCCAAAACGCGTGGAACTCTCCACGTGCTCCAGAACCTTCCCCACGTGCAGCCCTTACCCAGGTACCTGCTGACTGGACTGCCTACAGGGACCTACGACCTTCTGGAACCTACACAGACAGACTCCAGGCCTACAGTAGACTCAGGTAGAGACTTCTAGAACAGACTGTTTAGGACTACTGGTAACAGACTCAACTTCTAACCTACAGACCTAGGGATCGACTCCCACACAGATCGCTGGGCCTATGTACAGGGTACAGGGTAGGTCTAGGGATCGAATCTCACTCAGCACACAGGTTCAATGTACAGGGTGAGGGCACAGGTCTGGGGATCGAATCTCTGTGTCTGCAATGTCAGGTCAACTGGGTGAAACCGTTTCAGGCCAGACCGAGTGGTAAATATTACCCAGCGAGTGCGTGAATCATCGGCGAAGGTAATAGCAGCCAAGTGGCCCGGACAATGCAGGATGTACGCACAAGTATTCGGGTCCATGTCGGGTACACATAACTCTGCGGCGCTGGCTGGAGTTGCAGTCATCTCTTCCTATAAATGCCATAGATGACACTTCCACGCTACTTCTGCAGTGCTGGCTGGAGTTGCAGTCATCTTCTTCCTATAAATGCCACAGACAGCACTTCCATGCTCGCACCAGCTGCAGTACTGTTATCCTCAGCACGGTGCTCTCTACGTCGATCCCGTGGACAATGTCTGCAAAATCAGAAACAGTATAAGGGCTGCAATTGTACGTGAGGAGACAGAAATGCATGGCTTGGCGTGCACATCAACCTTCCTCTACCAGCGTTGAGATAATATGGTTCTGCAGATTGCATGGTAGGGGAAGGTTCATTCCCGTCTTGACAGCATTTGTCAGTCAGCTCTGGCTCTGATAACTCCATGGAGATGATACAGCATGTGTTCCGGAGGCAGATCATCTCCAGTCGGGGGGTTCCATCAAAGGATCGGAGGCTGGGTTATTGTCATTTAGAGTGGGAGTCAATCGGGGGAGAGCGAATTAGAAGTGGAGGGGGCAGAAGAATCGGCAGATGCAATGAGCGGAAGCGGAAGCTGATGCGCGAAGGCTGCACAGGTGGCTACATCCAGGCCTGCAGCACTGTAAAAATCATCGTCGCATCGTGGACATTGGACTTCGTATGTACTGTTCCTGGCTCGTGTGCATTGGAAGCGACGACGTCGTTCTCTACTGTTGCAAGCATGGGGGCTGAGTAGATGATCTCTGCCTCCTGCTGGTGGTGTGATGATCATGCTGTTCACGTACAAACTAGACCGCTGTCTGGGCGATGGAGGTGCAGATGGGGAAGAAATTGTGACCTGTTCATAAAGAGTTACGTGTGTGTACCATTCAGCCGCATCGGCTGGGTGACAGACCTACATTCCATTTTGGGAAAGACATTAGTGTGAGGCTCCAGGCCTCTGCGAGTCCACTGGAAAAGAGTCAGGCCACCCTAAGTGAAGGTGGGCCTGAGGAAAATGAAGCCGGGCCCGAGAAGAGGCCGGCAGGGATTCTTCTGGGTCTGGACGCAGCCTCCAGAACACGACAGGAGGAGGGATCCCGCTGATCACAACGCATTTGGGCAGGTTTTATGACGGCGGCAGCGCTGATGTGTGGTGGGCCAGAGGAGCATGGCCCGAGACGAAGAAGATAAGGTGGCTGTGGGCTGGCAGCGGCCAGAACTGGCAGGCGCTAGCAGGTAAGCAGTCTGGCAAAGTGTGGAAGAGGTCAGGAAGAAAAGGAAGGCCGTGAGGAGTGGCATTTCTCACATGGTGTTGGTTGAGGGAGCCTGTGTGAGCAGCAGAGTCTTCAAGCAGCATACAGCATGACACGTGGGCGGAGAGGAGAGTGTGATGTATTAGGCTGGTGTGAGTAGAGGAAGTGGGGAGTAGAGTGGAGTGGTCGCATCACTGTAGGGCTGCTACATTGTTGCTGTGTTGATGATTGGCGTGCCTTGCTGTGGCTTTCTGTTCGGCGCTTTGTCACCGTGCTCCCGCGTTGCTTCTCATGCTGCCCTGCTGCTCAACCTGCTGGGATGCTGCTTGCCTCACTGCCTTGCTGCCTCGTCGCCTTTCTGCCTTTCTGCTCAACATGCTGAGTGCTGACCCTGCTGCTTGCATTATCATTTGCCCTGCTGCTTTATTAACTTGCTGCTCATCATGCTGCCTTCCTGTTTGTCTTGACCTTTGGCTCATCCTTTTTCCCTGCTGCTCGCCTTGTTGTTTGGCTGTCCACGTGCCTCCCTCGCACCCTCTGCCCTATGTGCCTTGCCGTTCCTTGATGTCCAATACTTTGTTGGATGTACCTCCCTCGTGCCCTCTGGGCTGTGTGCCTTGCCGTTCCTTGCTATCCAGTCCTTTGTCGCCTCGTTCCCTAGCTGCTCATTGTGCTGCCATTGTGCTTGCTTTGCATCGCTGCCTTATTCCCCTGCTGCTCACGTGCTGCCCTGGTGCTTGCCTTGCCTTGTGTGTGCCGTCCTCCCTCCTACCTTGCTGCCCCGCTGCTCAACTTATTGCTCTCCTGCCTTGCTGTCTTGCTGCTCATCGTGCTGCCGTGATGCATGCCTCGTCTTGCGGCCTTGTTCCGATGCTGCTCACCGTGTTGCCCTCCCGCTTGCCTTGCCTTGCTGTTTTGATACCTTGTCGCCTTCCTGCTCATCGTGCTGCCCTGCTGCTTGCATTGCTGCCTTCTTGCCTACCTTGCGCTTTACTGCCCTGCGGCTCGCCTTGCTACCTTGTTGCCCACCCACCTCCCCAAGCCATGCTGCCTTGAACCCATGCCCGGTGCCTTGTTGCTTTGCCCCTGCCTTGCTGCTTGTGATATTACCTGTCTGCTGTACGAAGGGCGTTGAAGGGAATCAGGACTCAAAACATGAATATGGAGTTTATATTTGACAGTTGAGGGTTCAGCCTCCTGATGAGTTGATGGAAGTCCCCGACGGAATAGTCCGTCACTACTCGTGTTTCTTCTATGCCGTATTCTTATGTATTGTCTGTTTCTGTTTAATATATCTCCGTATGCGTGGGGATCTTTCGGATTAGTACTGTCAGTCTATGTAATGTCCATAGCAAACATCTCCTATAGAGTCAATGGTACAGTGTGGGGATCTTTTGGGATAGTCCTGTCACCCTATGCAATGTCCAATAGCAAACATCTCCTTTAGAGTCAATGGGACAAAGAATGAGTATGGGGGAAATGGTTATGCCCGGGCCAGTGTACTACAAAGTATACATAAGGGAAGCATAGTGTAACTGCTATGGAATATCATTACGCCAGTGTACACACCTCTGCTCGAGGACACAAACAAGGGAGGCCTTGTAGCATTCAGAATACAACACTGAAATGGCCATTTCACCCAAAAGGACGCCCGCGCCGATTCGTTTTTCTTTGGCGGGAAAGGCGTTTCCAGCCCCAGAGAAAAGTGCCCTGGAAGTACTGGTGGTTTAAGATTGGCATAAAAATATGGCATCTATGCATCCAGGTGAAAAGGGCGTTGCTGTGGTGATCGCTAAACAGACACGCACAAAGAGGAAGGGAGAGAGGGGTGAAATTTTTGCCACTGCGGCTCACTTAGGAGTTGGATCTGTTTATATTGTGTGGAATTTCTGTTGACAGAGCAGATGGTGAAGCTCCAAGCAGCTCTGCCGCAAATCCTGGCGTCCCCGGTCATTGGTGTCTATGGTCGCCTCAATCCTGCAAGCGATTGTGCTGAAGGTGTCCGCCGACTTGGGAATGTATGAGATGAAAAGACCCTCCCAAAATACCCAATACACATTACACCCCCCCTTATCTGAAGTTATTTGACCCTCTTATTCTTCCCTTCAGATGGCACAAAATGAATGCATAGTCAAATGCATACCCTTGGCAGCCTTTTGAGCTTCACAAGGAGCAGCATGTTCCAGCTAACTCAGAAGGGAGAGACCGGCACCAGTGTCCCGCTACTGTAGCTCTCCCCTCCTGTGTGAGACAAGCCAATGACATACCGCCTTCACCCGAATAGAACGGCTGGTCATTATAGCAGTATTTGGCACAACTTTCAGCCCAGATACGGCAATAACTACCGGGCGTTCTATTCGGGTGAAGACGGTAGTCTGTCTTTAACGTCATCCATCTTCCAGTCGATGAGCACTGTTGGCAATCGCCATTGCTTTTTTTTTGGGAGAAGTTTCTTTTCGTCGAACAAAATTGGGCTTCAATGCCAAAAAAATGACAAAAAAAACTCTTCTGAGGGTACACCAGACCCCCTCAAAAGTTGGATGTATCTCAACTGAATGCGGTCTAGAGGATGCTGGACCCTCAGAAGAGAAGGGCTTTTCAGAGAACCTCAATTTCCTTTAACGAGAAAAAAAACTCCGTTTCGACGAAATGGCCGTTTGGTGCTCCTGACAACTTAGACATAGCACCCAAGCCTCTACCCCCATGTAATCCTCGTTTAACTGTTTTCAGTGAAATAGTGTAAAATACCCCTGTTTAGACACAGGCCCCAAGCCTCCCCCTGTGTAATCCTCATTTGAGTAACAGAGCAAAAAATAGTAAAATAGTAAAAATAGTAAATACCCTTCTGTAATCCCCATTTGGAGAAAATACCCTTGTAATCCCATTTGGATAAAGTACACTGTGATATCCCCATTGGGGTAAAACACCCCTGTGTGATCCCCATTTGGGTAAAGTACCTCCGTCTGTAATCCAGATTTGGGTAAAACACCCCCGTGTAATCCCCATTGGATAAAATTCCCCTTTGTAATCCCCATTTGGTTAAAATATCCCTGTCAGTAATCCACATTTGGGTAAAATATCCCTGTCAGTAATCCACATTTGGGTAAAATACCCCTGTGTGTAATCCACATTCGGGTTAAGTACCCCTGGGCATCACCATTTGGATACAATACTCTTGTGAAATCCCCATTTGGGTAAGACACCCGTGTGTAATCCCCATTCACCCCTGTTCAATCGCCATTTGTAGTCCCCATTTGGATGATGAGATACCCCCATGTAATCCCCATTTCCATCATCTCCATCCCCAGAGGGTAACAAACAAACACAAGTATAATGAATGTGAAATTACAAAATGTAGAACAGATCGATCTCTCTCTCTTCAACCACCATCATCTGCCCAGCCACAAGTTCGCTGTGGGTCTCTGTACACATTTGACATTTTCCCCAACTGGCAACATGCAGGCCTGTACATGGAGAGCGGAGCCTCTGCATGCACCAGCGAAGGTGCAGCTAGGCCCACGCCCCACTGGGGGTTTAAACTTCTGAACTTTAAAAGTTGACGAGTCTAGAAGCGCTGCAGCCCTGCCATGGCGGGAAGATGACGAGACGCACAGATGTGTTAATGGTTGTTTGCATTTGCAATTGCTCATAGGAGGCTCGAACACGAATCTAAACAATATGGCTTCTCTCCTCCGAGGCCACCTCCTCCTCTTCTGCCACATCGTTCTCCTCCTCTCGCTTGTACCGTGTGGCATGTGCTCCTCCTAGCCCCTCTCCTCGCATGCCATCTATGTGGCCCAGCCAAAGAAAATAAAACAGGCCTTACGCAAAGAAAAAAAAGCACATTCGACCACCTCCTGATTTCAGACCATGTGCCCCTCTCTAATCAACATTCCACATGTATGTGGACTGATTCATGGTCAAGCGTCCCAATTAAAAAACACATGATGAAGCTAGGCACACCTCAGCCCTTGGCACAGCCACGCGGTACTATGCGGCTGCTTGGTATCAAGCGGACTGAGCGGTACACCAAGTGGGGCGGGAGTTACAATGTGGGCGGGATGGTACTAACCCCATAAAGAAAAAAAGAACACGGACAGCCACGGGAAAAAGAAAAAAAAAAACAGATGGGCAAAATCAGGCACAATTCAGCCCTTGCCATGGGGAACTGTTACTATGTGGGCTAAGCGGTATTACGTTGTCCGGGGCGTGGTACTACGTGGGTGGGTCATAGTGACTGGATGGCACCTGGAGGGCTGGCTGGTACCGTGTGGGGTAGGTGGGTGATGCTATGTGGGTTGGGTGGTAATGACCCCCCCCCCCCTCTCTCCCTCCGGTACAACCATCAACCCCATGGGCCTAGTTCAGTTGGTACACCCCATGAACTGCTGAAATACAGACCAGGGGTCCACAGTCAGGGCATACTCACACCAGGACTTTTTTTTGTCACCTCTCTGCCAATGTAATTGCAGTCAGGTGCATCCTGGCGGTGTCAGAAAAGCGATCATATCGTACATGCAAGCAGACGCCGTACGAAAATTCTGCACGTTTGGCGCATGAGTGGGCCTGCACAGTCCGGAGCACGGCATGTGCGGTGGGTGCACAGGGGAAATATTCACTCAAAAAGAAAAAAAGAAGGGGTCGCATGGCTGGGTCAATGGTCACCTGTTGTTGTGGGATGGGGGGGGGGGGGGGGGGGGGGGAAGTGGGATGGGGGGGAACAAAGAAAAAAACTAGTGGGAGGGTAATGCCGCTATCTAAAGGTCAAGACGGATGTCCCAGACACCTTTTTGGGGCTATTTCTCATGCCCAATTGGACGGGAAGACAAATCTGTATGACTGTACTTGAAAAAGATCAGTTCCTTAGGTGTTGCACTCTTCTGTATCTACAAAAAACAACAAAAAACAAACAAAAAAAGGGAAACTGCCGCTGCTACGGCGCACGAGCAGGTTGCAAGTATGGATCATATACATTCAGGGAAATCCTAATGCGAGTATGCCCTCAGAATCTCAGATGAACAGAATAATCACTCTGGAGTCTGAACTTTTGGAGTAGCTGGGGCAGGTTGGTCCACTGACAATATCGAGCGGTTGTCGCCCTCTCTCTGAAAAAAAAAAAAAGGGAAGGAAAAAAAGAAAGGCACACTGCTCAACTGTTGATAAGTAGGCCTGAGCTGGAATTCCTGTCAGAAAAATTAAGATAACAACTTATAAGATCAGGTTTTCCTCTCTTCGGGTGAGCTCCACAGGACTCCAGCTCATAACCTGGAAGCGAACAGGCAGGAGTCTTCTTTCTGTCCAAACTCGTCTAACTATGTGCTTGTATTCGAACATCGCATGTACATGCCAACGAAGAACAATGTGAAGCATCACAACCCCAGTGGCAAAGGGCCCAAAAATTCTGTTGGGAGATCTACAGCTGCAGCGAACTTCTGGCAAGTACCGCGGCGGACATTTGAACTTCTCCCACGGGATCAGGGAGATCTCCGTGCACCAATGATACAATTCTATTGGGCACAATTGTTTCGCAGCTTCGATAGTGTATAGTGTAGGGCGTCGGTGTATTGGTCAATCAGGGCAGAGCTGTTGTGGAACCTTTGGAAGAGGCAAAATGACAAAGTACAGAATGACAATGATACGGCACTGTCACTGTCGCTGAGCAACATCCAAACAGAAATTCGTCAAGTCGTTTTCTTTGGATTGGAAGAAGGGAAAATGTGCCGGGGTTGTCTTTTCGAATGGCAGTGCGTTGTGTTCACCCGAACACAACACTGTATACAAGCTAGCTTTCCGGTCACGTACAGCGAAAACGAGGGTGCATTGTGTTCAGCGGAAAACGGTAGGTGTCATTGCGCTTCCTGCCCGAACTTAGTTGCAACTGATAGTGACACAGGAGATATTCGATATGGGCATGTTCTTGAGTGATAGGGAGGACAGTGATATCAGCTGATGTTGCAGGTCAACGGTGATGGTAATGAGGCTGTTCCTCTTTCTGATGCTTTATCCGCTGTGATCTTTATCCACCTTTGAGAGGGAGGGTTAGTATTCCTTCGAACGTGGAATGTGGAATGATGCAAAACTTTGTTCAGTTAGCAAGCCTTGATGGCTAAGGAGGGGGGGGGGGGGGGGGGGGGGGGGGGGGGGGGGGGGGGGGGGGGGGGGGGGGGGGGGGGGGGGGGGGGGGGGGGGTGTAGCCTGAGGGTTGAAGGCTGAGGCCTTGCAGCCCCAGATTTTTTGCTGCTCTACATGTTGTATGTTGTCTTGCACGCTAGGCCTTTGTACTAAAAGATGTTTCTTTGCCCGGGGACGGGGAGGAATCGGCTCCACGGATACAAATTCCTGCAAGCGCGAATGCTAGTGGAAATGACCAAAACGAAAAAAGCAGGCACAGCTTGATCTCTGATCAGCGGGATGAGCTTGGTCGGTATCCCTACGAATCTTGTGGGGTTTGATGCTTTAGGGCCTCGTTCCACACCACTCGAGTTCAAGAGCGAAGCGAAAAATCATCGTTCCAAGGGTGCGCCCTTGAAACGCAAGGGCGACACAGCCAAAATCGCTCTTGATTCAAGTCACCTCCTGGAGGTACCTTGAGTTTAAGTGCCAGCGGATACCGCCAGCACTCCGAGTGGGGCCTTTTTTTGTGTTCTTCTTTTTTTCCAGCAGCCGATCCTGGTCCAGGATTGGTCAAGCCGTGGAGTTCGGTTTCAAGTGCAGCCTGTTCAAGGGTTTCCTCACGTGTACATGGAACCATAAATCGAGTAGGTGCAAATGAATCACAATTTCTCGTTTAGTGTGCACTTGAAACTCAAGAGTTTTCAAGTGGTGTGGAATGAGGCCCTTAGTCCCCCCTCCCCCGGCCCTGTTTCGTTCCCTTCTCCCGTCAGGTGCTCAACCGTCAGCGATTTTCTCATATCAGGGCCTATGGAATGCTCTGCTCCCTCATGAGGGGCGCGCAACGAGAGCATTGTTTGGCTGTGGGCTGCAGAGGGTTAGTTAGACACATGGCAGAGACCTTTTCTTTTTTTTTGGCAGAGACCATCATGATGCCTCCCGAATTACGTTGTTGCCCTGCAAGCAACAAGCTGTTTCTTTTTGTTTGATGTTAGGGCATTTCGATCACATCACTGCCCTTGTGGGCTGTTTCTTTTTGTTTGATGTAGGGCATTTCGATCACATCACTGCCCTTGTGGGCTTCGTTTCCAGATTGACACAAGCTCGGTGCTGACTGCCACTGTTCCGAGGGCAATCAATGCTGCCGCTCCTCGCTCGTGGCCGTCGGCTACTGTTCACATTACTGCTCCCGCGGTACTTGGGCGTACATAGTTTTCACACCAGGACAAGTTCGTTGGCGACCTTGACCGTTTGGAGGGCATTCAATCCCCTCACGGAAGGAAAAAAAAAAAGAAAAAAAAAAGAGCCTATTATTGGGCTATTTTCTTTATCACCTCTAATAATAGGAACCTCACAATGTCTCAGGAAAAGAAAAAGGAGGCTCTGCGGCCTCAAACCCATGGGGCCCACGACCTAGCAGAAAAAAACAAAAAAGAAAAGGGGAGACTCTGTGCGGGGTCCACAACCGGCCGGAAACAACAAATGAAATAAAGAAGAGACTGTGGCATTGAACTCGCAGGGCCCACACACATTCTGCCAGAAACGACAAAAAAAAAAGACAACCTGTGGCTCCAAACCAGCAGGCCCGGCTGTCCCTTGGCATGGCCGTGCGGGACTTGTTTTTGTGCTGGGCCCGCAGAACCCCTGTTACAGGATCCACTTTCTGCTTTACTAGTAGTAGAAGTAGAAACCACCATTGCTCCTGCTCTTTTGCCGAGGTGCTTGTTCTTCCCAGAGGTCCACCTGGCACCAGGACAGCCAGTTAAAAAATGTGCACCTGTGGCCTCTCTCCTTGTATACAGCTGTGATCTTCAGAGGTTATTATTTGAAAGCCCTGGGGGTTTAAGGCCCCACTACATCCTGGAAATCTGGGCCAACCCTTGCAGACACGAGGGGCGGGGCGGGGGGGAACTACGTTCGTCTGATCGTCATCATTATTAACCAAGTGAAAAAGGCCGGGCCTCCTGATAACCAGTCACCAGCGTGGTCATATGAGGGGTAATAGTGGGGTTTAATACAAAGCCCACAAGGAAAAATCAGGCACTTGTGCGCATAGGCCCACAAAATCTCACTGCTGCCTGACTCAGGATATTGTTTGAAAGTCCTCCTTTATTATATTTTCTTTTGTCTTCTATTTTTAACCACGTTGTGCTGGTGCGTACTAGGCTGCAGCTGACAGATTGAGTTTTTGAATTTCGATCTTTTTTCTTTTCTTTTTTGTCAGACTTCATCCGTCAAATGCAGATAATTGAGTTTTTGAATTTCGATCTTTTTTCTTTTTTTTTTTGTCAGACTTCGTCTGTCAAATGCAGATAATTGAGTTTTTGAATTAAATGAATTTCGATCTTTTTTTCTTTTTGTTTTGTCAGACTTCGTCCGTCAAATGCAGATAATTGAGTTTTTGGATTGCGATACTTGTTTTTTGTTTGTCAGACGGAGGAGGAGGAAACAAAGGGAGAGGAGGAGTCGGGGAAGAAAGAGGATGTTGAAGAAGAAGAGGAGGTAAAGGGGGTGACATGGCAGTTTTTTTAGCCACGTCACCACCTTTTCCACCAAACGTCAGAAGAGCCTGAACCTGCAAAAGAGGAGACGTTGGAAAAATACCAGGGCTGGATGAGTTTAGAGATGGGGGGACATAGCAAGTGAGGAGACGTTGGGGGACTCGCCAAGGAGGAGGAGCGTGGAGGCATGGCAGGGGAGGAGACCTCGGAGGATTGGTGGGGGAGGAGCTTGGAGATGGACGAAGCTAACCAGTGCTTGAGAGGCGGCGATGAAGTTGGTGAGCACAACATCAGGCGGCTATGGGTCGGTCGGGGTATTCCGCAAAGTTGGACACCGGGTACGGAGGGCAAACCGGATAAAACAGGGTGCAGGGTCAGGCCTCAACGACGTGGTAGAGAGGGATTGCAAATTTGCACACTGTCCTAACAGGGGCATAACGCAAAGAATTAAGCCCATAAGGGCATTACGCTCTCTAGCCACATCTCATAGGGGCATTTTGGCATATATCTCAACTTATGGAGGTGTTTCACAACTTATCTCTTTCCCCAAGGGATAGGTGCTAAGGCTTTGCTAGTTTGTTTCTTTGATGTTCATCTATCATCGGATTGCCCATCCCCCCCCCTCCCCCCCCCCCCCCCCCCCCCCCC
>BFEA01000089.1:1815976-1829092 GCA_003427395.1 Chara braunii
GCGCAGGTGTGTAGCACAACGCAGAAAGGAACGTCATCATTCGCGCCTAATACAACGCAGAAAAGACACTCCTGCCCATAATCACGACCAGATTCGTGCTTTGTACCAAAATGCAAAACCGAACCTGTGAAACAGAGCGCAGAACGGACAAAGCACTGCCATGTGTGTATCACAACGCAAAAAAGAAGAAGGGGGAAACAAAAAGAACAGAAAAAAAAGGCACTAGAAAAATTGCAGTCAACTCTTGAGCGGAAGCTCGTCAGCGCGCGAGCTTAGCTGTCGTTGGAGTCTTTCCCTCCCCGCGCGGCCCGCCCATGGTTGTACACAGCTGCGATCCCTCTCCTTCAGATCTTCGTCCTGATCATCAGGATACCCCTCGATATCCTCTTTCACCGGCTCGCTTTCCCTTCCTCCTCCGCCTCCTCATCCTCTTCCCCCTCCTCCTCATGAAAGGTTCAATCCTTAGCTTCCTCGTCTTCATTCCTCTTCTCTTCCTCATCATCGTCGGGGTCCGTCGTCATTCTCGATATCCTACTCCTCCTGGTCCAACCACTGCTACTAACTACTACTACTCTCGCTATCCTCCTACTCCTTGTCCTCCCCCTCCTCCTCGTGCTACTACTACAACTGCCACTACTACTACTACTACTGCTGCTGCTCCTGCTGCTGCCGCTGCTGCTCTTGCTCTTACTCCACATCCCCTTCCTACTAGTACTGCTGCTGCTGCTACTATACTACTATAGCTGCTGCTGCTGCTGCTGCTACTACTACTACTACTACCACTACTACTACTACTGCTGCTACTACTGCTACTGTTGCTGCTCCATATCCTCTTCCTACTAGTACTCCTACTCCTCGTCCTCCCCCTCCTCTTCCTCCCCCTCCTCTTCCTCGCACTCCTCTTCCTGGTACTACTGCTGCTGTTGCTGCTTCTTCTTGATATCCTCCCCTCCTCCTACTCGACTACTACTACTGCTGCTACTACTACTACTACTACTACTACTACTACTACTACTACTACTACTACTACTACTGCTCCTCTTCCTCGCACTCCTCCTCCTGGTACTACTACTACTACCAGTACTACTACTGCTGATGCTGCTGCTGCTGCTGCTGCTTGATATCCTCCCCTCCTACTCGACTACTGCTACTACTACTACTACTACTACTACTACTACTACATACTGCATACTACTACATACCACTACATACTACTACTACTACTACTACTACTACTACTACAAAGGTCGACCAACAGTCAGTCTGTCAGCCCGCGGCTCGTCTTCAGCTTCCTACTCGTCTTCCCCTTTCCCCTCCTACTCCTTACCGTCGTCGTGATTGTTGATATCCTTCTCCTCTCGTGATTCTCGGTAACCTTCTCCTACTCCTCTTCCTCCTCTTCCTCCTCTTCCTCGAATTCCTCCTCCTCCTCCTCCTCCTCCTCCTCCCCCTGCTCTGTCTCCCGTCCTCCCGCTTTCTCTTTCTTCATCCCGTCCTCCCGCTTTCTCTTTCTTCATCCCGTCCTCCCGCTTTCTCTTTCTTCATCCCGTCCTCCCTTTTCGCTATCCGTTTGTGCGTGCCGCCAATCGTGCGAGCCCAAACTCGCACTTCGCCTTCTCGCGGCGGCCACTATTTTGATTTTTCCCAATAACAATTATAATTTTATAATAAATATTAAATACTCATTAAATAATTAGATGCAGTACTATCTGTCTACTATACCATCACGAACGACAGCGCTTTCCTTTGTGAAGTTTTGTGTCCTTCCTTTTTTTTCTTTTTTTTTTTAATGCGTCCGTCGTTTCTACCAACACATAACTAATCATTATGCAGGTGTGCGCCCGACGCACGCTGTAACGAGTTTCAGCTCAACTTGTAAATTTTGTTTAACTTGTTTTTTTCTTTTTCCTGAGTAAGTCCTGCTATGCTAATGATGACACATTGCTTTTTTTCCTTTGGAAGCAACTTCTCCATTGCTTCCTTCCCTTTTTTTTTTTTCCTTGTTTTTCTTTTTTTTCTCTTTCTCTTTTTTTTTGGTTCCTTTTTTTTTCCCCCTTCTTTCTTCTTTTTCTTCTTTTTTCCCTTGTTTAAAGTTGTTTTCCCTTTTTCCCTTCTTTTTCTTTTTTCTTGTTTTCTTGTTTTCTTTTTTTTTCCCCCCCTTTTTTCCCTAGGCTACCACAGTGGCCCGGGACCACTTGCCTGGCCGGGCGAAACATATATATAAATATATTTGTGACGATATATTTATATATATTTAAAAATTATATTTTAAATTTGGTAAAGAATTTCGATGTGACCCTGAGGCAAAAGTTGTTCCGTTTATTTTACTACATAACATAGTTTTTTCAGAGTTGTCGGATATTTTTTTTATTATTATTTTGGCTGGGACCTTCTTTGGCCCCTTGCACGACCGGGCCGCCCGGGTAAACAAAGTGACTCGGGCGGCCCGGCTGGTAGCCTTTTGTTTTCCCTTTTTGTCTTTTTTTTTCTTTTTCTTTTTCTTTTTCTTTTTTTTCTTTTTCTTTCTCTTTTTTTTTCCTTTATTGTCACTTTTCAGGTACTCCTGCTGCTCGTCGCATGTATTCCCCCGAACACAACACCTCCCCCCCCCCTCCTCATCATGACTGAATCGGACCGTAGAGAGAGCTTAATATCTTACTACTGCCTGACTTCCGAACGTACGTAATTCCCGCGAATACAACACCCCCTCGCTCATCCTGAAGGGAATCGGACCCGGTAAAAAGTGAAAAAACACTTCAATACATTATTATTATTATTATTATTATTATTATTATTATTATTATTATTATTATATACTGTAGCCTTCCATTCAGTTCCGTGCGCCCTGATTTCCTCGACCCGTCTTTTTCGTATTTTCTCCCCTTACAATTTTCTTTTTCACTTTTTTTTCCCACTGCTTTTCCACCTTTTTTTTCCACTTTTTTCCCCCATTTTTTTTGTTTTCCACTTCTCTTTTCCATTCTTTGTTTCCCACTTTTTAGTTTTCCACTTTTTTTTTTGCCTTCTTTTTCTTCATCGTCCTTTTATTACTTCAAAATTCACACATGCTTTTTTTTTTCCTTCATTCTTTTTTTTGGGCGGGAGGTCATAGAGACAAATACGCTTCGCGATCTTCAACCCTTTTTTTCCAAGATTTCCTTTGATTTAAATTTTAAAAACGCCATAGCGAGTTACGATTTCTAAGAATTCCAGAATTGCCATCGATCGGAACTTAATTCCGAAAATGCCAAAGCAACCGTACCAACGAGCTCAGGGCTGGACAACAGCTAAAGAGGGGGCGAGCGAGGTCCCACTACGGCAGCAAAAAAAGCGTTGGATTAAGCCGATGAATCTGGACGTAATTTATGTAGAGATGCAGAAAAACAGATCAAAAATCGCACCTCACCACAACCACGTCCAGATTCAGCTGTTAATCCAATCCTCGTTTTGCTATAGTAGTGGGACTGCGTCCTCGGTCCTCGATCTCTCGTCAGCCATGTCCTTCCCCTTCATTCATCACTGAGAGACAACTCTCCTCCTCCTCCTCGTCATCATCATCATCATCATCATCATCATTATAATCTTCTTTTTCTTTTTTTTGTCTTTAATCATCATCATCATTATAATCCCTTTTTTCTCTTTTTTGTCTTTAATCATCATCATTATTATCATCATTATAATCTTTTTTTTCTCTTTTTTGTCTTTAATCATCATCATCATCATCATCATCATCATCTTCATCATCATCGTCATGATCGGCATCTTCATAGACATGAATTAGCTGATGGCTTTTTTTTTTTTTTTAATTAAACCACCAGTACATCTGGAGAAATCGATTGAACCTTCTTCCCCCGAGTACAACGTACGGTCATTATAGATGTATGTATTTGGGATATCTTTCAGTCTACATACAGCTATAATGACCATACGTCATATTCGGCGGAAGAGGGGAGAGCCTCTCCGAAAAGTCAGGGGACTCGGGGCAGGGGACAGGGTCCGCCTGGAGACGGGCGGAAATTTTATTTTTTTTGTTCACGGCTACCCATCTTCCCCCGAACACAACGCACCCTCATTTTGACTGCATCGGGCCGGAAACGTACCTTGTATACGTTCATTTTCAGGGTGCGTTATGTTCGGGGGAAGACTGTAGTAGCCTGGTGCCACCTCACGGCATGGGACAATTTTTTCGACTACTGGCCCTTCGGACGTCCTATCCCGACCCTCCATTTTTTCTTTTTCTTGCTTTTTTTTCCTTTTTTTTTTTTAAAGCCTCCATTTTTTTTGGAGAGGCTCCATCGCTATTCTCAACTTGGCTGGGGCCATGTACTGATGGTCTAACCACACCCCTATCCCCTCTACCTCCCCCATCTTAATAATTAATCTATCATCATCATCATCATCATCATCATCACAACGAATGCTTTCGCTTACCAAGTTCAATGGGTTTTTTTTTTTTGTTTTTTTTTTTGTCTCCAGGATGGCTTATCTGCTTCAAGCCCACGACATCATTCCCATCCCCATCGCGTTGGCCATCGCCATCGCCATCGCCGATCCTGGTCATCTCGGGCATCGCCATCGTCATCCTGATAATCACCAGCAACTTCTTCTTTTTTTTTTCTTTTCTTCTTTTTTTTTTCCTTTTTTTTTCTTTTTT
This sequence comes from Chara braunii, assembly GCA_003427395.1. Taxonomy (NCBI): domain Eukaryota; kingdom Viridiplantae; phylum Streptophyta; class Charophyceae; order Charales; family Characeae; genus Chara; species Chara braunii. The sequence continues at coordinate 1,820,631 of BFEA01000089.1, forward strand.
TTAAATCATCAGCAACTTCACCGTCATCATCATTCATCAGCTTCGCAATCGCTACCTCATGTTTTCCCCTGTTATGCTCTCTCGTCCACAGATGTCTTTTTTTCCTCTGTTGGATTTGATGACGTGTCAATCATGTACCAACCGGACTACCGTCTTCACCCGAATAGAACGCCCGGTCATCATAGCCGCATTTGGTGCAACTTTCAGTCTGCATACAGCGATCATGACTGGGCGTTCTATTCGGGTGAAGACGGTAGCTCAGTTGGTACACCCACCACGAACTGTTGAAATGCGGAGCCAAGTTCGGATCCCGATGCGATCAGATGCACAGAATAAAATACTGTAGTTTCTGAATTACCTCGGGCCGGTCAGTTCAGGTATCATATCTCAAGGCCGTCAATCATCTATAGCAGCAGCAGCATTACTATCATCTTCTTCGTCGTCTTCCCAAAAAAAAAAAAAAAAAAAAAAAAAAAAATTCGCCAATTAATTGGATTTGACGACGTGTCACTCACTACCGGTCTTCCCCGGAACATAAGGCACCCTGATCGTGAATGTACACATGCTATCTTTCCGGTTCCATACAGTCATCATGATGATGAGGGCGGGTTGGGTGCATTGTGTTCCAGGCAAGAAGAAGGTAGAAGCTCGCTCCATTCCTTCCTTCGTCCCTCCTCTTTCTCCTCATCAAAGCTTGTCCAGTTCGGTACAATCATAAACGTATACAAGCTGTCTTTCCGGCTAGATACATCCATTTCTAGCATCATCGGCACCGCCATCACTTTTCCCATCATCACCACGCAGTCTCATCAGCTGATCATCCATGGCATCAGAAATCTCACCGAACATTCACCAACCTCAGACAGACATCGCGGTGTGAGTCTCACTTCTCGTCGTCTAACGGATCCGCGCAAGGCTTCGTAAAAGCACCAATGAATGAATGAAGAACAAGTTTCCGGTCCGATACGGCCGTTCGTAAAAGCACCAATGAATGCATGAAGAACAAGTTTCCGGTCCGATACGGCCGTATTGACTAATCACCCAGAAGGGAAAGGACAGAAGGGAGGGCGGTGTCCGTCCCGTTCCGTTCTGTTCCGTTCCGTTCCGTCAGCGCTCCGCATCGGGATCTGCTGCTGTCAGTCCGTCGCGCAACGACCGGTCGGTAACCTCCTCCGCGCCCTCTTTGCTCTGCACTGCATCAGTCGGTCGGTACACGGTCGGCGGCGGCGAGCGCTGCTGGGATCGGGATCGCAACACTCCCATCTTGCCGAACGCCCACTGCGTACCGCGGTGGGTGGGCGCTCGCGAGAGCGCCTGGAAAGGCGGTCGCAACAGCGAGTGCTGATGGGATCGCAACCCTCCCATCTTGCTGAGCACTACTGCCTGCGCGTTGTGCTGAGATTCCATTTCCACTCGTCGGGCCGCCGGACACTCGGTAGGAGTACTGCAGGTACCACTTCCCTAAAAGCATCTAGCCGCAATTACGGCCTCGCGTTGGATGTATCTGACCGCAATCACGTCCGTAAGTCAGCCGGAAAAGCTTTTCTAGTGCGAGGTGACCGTCGGAAACTTCCGCCGACCAGCGCGACTACCGTACGATCCCAACCCCCCCGCGACCCCCTTGTCGCTACAGTAATAGGCTGTTTTTCCGCTTGTCGGACCTTTTTCCTTCTTTCTTTTCTTTTGTTTCCTTGTTGGATTTTTCCGACAGTGCAAACGCCACACCACTCTCGAAATGTGAAAAAGACAAAAATGTGGAGGGTGCACCTGGCCGTCTTCTACCGAGAAGTTCATTCTCATTTTGCTCATTTCGACCCTCGTGTGGCGATGCCCACAGTCGCACACTCCCTACTGCTGTGTCGAACAAGCCCCGCGAAGCGACAGCCAGGAGAGCGCAACAATACAGCAGAGCGGGAATGTGCGACAACTCCACGGCCAGGCTGTGTGCGGCAACACAGCTAAGCGGGAGTATGCGCGACAACGAAGTTGAGCTCTCAGCTCGCTCAGCTGTGTTGTCGGCCCCCGAGCTCTCTGCTCGCTGCGGTGTTGCCTCCGCCGAGCTCTCCGCTCGCCGCTGTGTTGTCGGCCCCCCGCGAAGTCTTTGGCTGGCATTGCCGCACCAACGGGCGTCGCCACACCACTGTCGAAACGAAAAACGCACTAGCGCATCTTCCCCCAAAAGTTGCCAGATACATCTGTTGCTATTCATGGGAACGGATGCATCTTGCCACTTTCTGTGGGAAAATGCATTTGAACGTTTTTCGTTTCGACAGTGGTGTGGCTGTGGCGAGGCCCAATGTCTAAACAAGTGGTTTCGACATTTTTTCTTCGCCACACAGACTGTCGAAGGAAAAATGTTGAAACCAATTCCACATTTGTCAGGAAAAGGGTTTCGACACCGGTGAGAAACCGCCCCCCTGCTGTGTGGCAATGCCTGTTACTCCCTTCGTATGCGAACAAGAGACCGAAGTCGCGAATTTGGAGGGATATACTCACGGCATGGCGGAAACTACTGCCTCAGCAAATCACATCGCCGACCTCCAAGGGCATGGTGATGAATCAATTGCTGTTTGATAACGATTTTATCAAGAGAACTGATGGCACAACCTTCTCAGCATCAGAGTCGGCTGGAAGTTTCGGAGGATGCTGGTCTCGTAACGGGATTCTGAAGGTTGGAGACTTATGGGATGACTCTGCTAACGACTGGATCCCCCTTTCACTATTGAGGTCCAGACTTCCGAGAAGACACAATGTCAGGGTGCATTTCGAAGCCCTGAAGGCAGCAGTGCCTCAGTATTGGAAATCATTATTGAGGGGTGACTCGGAGCCGGCACAAAATACCTGGTTTAGAGATCCGTCCCAGAGAGAGTCTCTGTGGAGAGTGAAGTCGCATGGTCAACAGAAGGAAATGAAGGTTCAGGTTTGGAGACCGGCATTGGGCAATGGAGTAAGTAATGATTTAACCAGGAAGCTGAAGTTTATAGAAGAAAGGACTGTAGCCCTGACACCGGATCTCGAAGAAGTCAGAGTGTGGGTCTCAGTGGACAGGAATGGTAAAGAATTCTGTCAAGGCGGGATTCCACTTTCCCTAAAGAAAGTGGATCCCTACACGTACCGGTGGAAAGTTGGTTTGCAGGATAAAGGCTCGACACCTCTAGCCTTCTTTGAAACAAGGGTAGGCAGGGAACATTTAAGGAGCAAACTTGCCAAATCTCCGCTGACACTGGCAGTTAGGAGATGGGACAATTACTGTCCCAGGGCAATGTTACGGGCAGATTTGCGCTCATTATGGAAACAGTTGAAGAAAATGTCTAACCAGAAAGTTGCAGCTTTGTTGTGGCTACAGTCACTACAGGTTACACCGTCAGCCAACTGGTTAGTCTCAAGACAGATGGAAATTTCGCAGACTTGTCCAAGATGCAAGTGGGCCTGGGAGACCACTCCACATCTGTGGGTACACTGTCCGTTCTCAAGGAGATTGTGGCAGTGGTGGCGCCATCATTGGAAGAATCTACTGCGTCGATATACAGATAAACCATTAGACTGGCCGGATTTGTGGATATTGACAGGGAAGATGGAGGGCTGGCAGGACTGTGGGAGAGGGTGGGGATATGTTGCTCAAACCTGCAGAGGAATAATAATGGAGGTACTCTGGACAGAAAGGAATGATGCCCTGTTTAGAACAGATTACTGGCAGGCGGAGAAAGCTCAGAGTCTGGTCAAGGCCAGTGTGAGGAGGGTCATTCGTGCAGATTGGCACACAAAAGGAAAATGGTGGTTTCAGAATACTTGGGCAATTGATAACCTACTGACGAAGGTCACAGATGGCCCGTGGCTAGGGAAGGAAGTGGGTAGTAGCTAGAGAGCCGAATTTAGGCTTCGAGTGGAGTGCGTTTCAGAAAGAGAGTGGGAGTACTTGAGTGGTATTTTGTTGGGCCACTCGCAGGTTGGGTGTTGTTGGCTGACCTATAAGCGAACACTGGGTAAAGCTCCCAGACAGTAGGTAGTTGGTATCTGGTGTGAAGTGTCTTTTACCTCCTTTTCTGGACAGAGAAGTTGATGCTCAGTCTCGGTGTTCGCCGGGAAGGGGCAGTTGAAGGGATGCTGGACCCGGTTTCCAGCTTGGTCTACTCCGGGTTGAATTGTGAGGTCCCCGGCCTCATCCCATTTTGTGACGTAATAAAGGTTAATGTTTCGAGGGCAAAAAAAAAAAAAAAAAAAAAAAAAAAAAAAAAAAAAAAAACCCTGCCCCCCTGCCGAGGACCAGAATTCAACACCAGCGTTTTGGGGTAGAGAAAGGTGTGGCGTTTTGGACATGTGTCAGGGTCTTTTTTTTTTTTGTTTTTTTGTCAGGGTCGATTCGGTGTGTCTTGGAGATGTCAGCCTTCATCGGCCTCGATTCCAAGTGTTTTTTTTCTGTTTTTTTTTTTTTTTTTCCCTTTGTTTTTTTTTTTGTTGTTGTTGTTTTTTAAGCTATGCTGTGTGGCGAAGGCGGGGTTTTATTGAAAAACCCTACGTCCAAAAAGTTATGACGCTGGCTGTCCGTTTAGCCAAACTGTTCCCAGGCCTGATAGGCTGGGAACAGGGCGCCTTTGTTAAAGGGAGGTCTATCTTTGAGAATACAACGGCAACAGTCCAGGCTTTGGAAATTATTGCTAAAGAAAAGAGGGATGTGGCAGTCCTTCTCCTTGATATGGAGAAGGCCTACGACAAGGTAGGGTGGAGTTTTGTCCACTCCATCTTAATAAAATTGGGTTTTGGCCAGGGTTTTCATACCTGGGTTAAGGCAAGCTCTGAACAGGCGACGTCGGTAGTCATCGTCAATGGATGCATCTCTAAAGAATGTCAGCTGACAAGGTCCTTCCATCAGGGATGCCCATTAGCCCCCCTGCTTTTCGTTCTTCAGCTGGAAACGCTGCTGGTTAATATTAGAAGTAACCCAAACATCTCTGGATTAACTTTTTCTTCAGACACTGAGTGAAACGGTGAAGCAATTGCAGATGATCTAACTTTAGCTTGTGATAATCACCCGGTAGCCTTGACAGAACTACGTAGAACGATAGATACATATTGTGAGTTATCGGAAGCTTCCATAAATTGGGATAAATCTAGTTATGTCCTCTCGCCAACCCGGGTGTTGAGTGTGGATTGGGGTTTGAAAAAGATCCCTGCTAATTCCTCAGACAATTTTTTAGGTGTGCAGGTATCTCTGGCAGACTACTCCGAGACTCAAGACTCCTTGCTGGCAGACAAAGTGGCAGCCAGGATTGCAGGCTGGAAACGGAACTTCAAACTCTCCCTATTTGGACGAGCACTGATTCTTACGTCAACGGTCTTTTCTCTCTTGTGGTTTCCTCTTTCAGTCCATCTGCTAGGTGGGAAGGCCTATGCTCGCATCAAGAGGGACGCAGCCCGGTATCTGTGGAAACCTGCAGCAGCTCTGCATCAAGGCTTTATATCGAAAGTAGCTTGGGACTCAGTAGCACTAGCCCGAAGTCAGGGGGGGCTAGGAATACTTGATCCAACTCAGCAAAATCTTGCGTTATTGGGGAAATGGGTGACTGTTGCCGTCTTTGGCCCACGATGGAAACTTTGCGTGAGGCTAGCTGAATACATTTTGGCAAAAGAATGGTCGTTGTCTAGAGGCCCCGATGTCTGCGCATGTTTCTTTATCCCATCCTTTTGCTCTAGAAGAGTTAAAACTATATTTTGGTGAAACATCCTGCAAGCTTGGCAAAGGCTCTTTCCCCTAGTTCTTCAAGGACCGGAAACTAGGGGTGAGGTCCTAAATCAAATCTTWTTTGAAAATCCAGGAATCAAGACCACGGGTGGCTCCTGGTTCGAAGTTGACGGCAGTTCAAGCTCTTTTGGTAAAGCCTGGATACAGAAAGGGATAGTGCAGATTAAATATATCTGGGACGTTGCCCAAGATGACTGGACTCCAGTGGCAGATTTAAAAATAAAGTTTGGCAGACTTCGCAATGTGGAGCACAATTACAGCTTATTGTTGGCATCGATACCCCAATACTGGGCGTTGATGTGATAAGCTCAGATCCGTACTGCGCGGCTTGCCGCATCCCTGAGGAAAAATCCCCCGGGAGCCCCGGAGTACGGATGCGAACAGGAAGGGGGGTTTCTTTCGTTTTGCTTTTTCTTTTTCTTTTTGAAACGGCTTTTTCATTTCTTTTTCTTTCTGGCTAAATAATTCGCGCGCGGGCGAATAGCGGCCGCGGTATGAAAACCAAGAAACGGTTTCGGTTGGGACTTTTTTGAATTTTTGCGCGCACACGCCTAAGCTTCGATTTCTTCGCGCGTCTCGCACCCCCGTTTCTTGCTTTGCATCCCCGCACCATCTTCCTCTCTTGCTGCGCGCGTTTCCCTCAGGCCGGACTCTTCGTCTTCCCCTACGCCCAACTTGATCCTTACCCCATCTTCTTCCGCGAAGTGATTGGCTGTGTAGTGGGGATGCTCGGATCAATGTGGAGAGCGGGAAACCGCGCACCACTTGAACGAACACCCCAATCACGTAGGACCATGCAACCCTGCGGGTCGAATCCTCTGACTCCCCACCTTTCTTCTGTCCTGCTCATCTACACCCTGCGCTGCCCGCACCTCGCGCTGACGACCCGCTGCCTCCCACGCTATAAATTCGCGCAACCCTCTCCTCTCCCTCTCTTTGATCTCGGCTGCAATGCTGCGCGAGCTATGCGCGAAAGTCCGCGGCGCCGAACAGGCTCGACGAGCCCAAGGACGGGCGGATTGACGACGTGGGGTGGACCCGCGGTAGTCTCGGGGCGAAGCAGTCGGAGGGACTGAGCAGTGGTGGGGATTGGACGCCGACCGCAGCAGGGCCTTGTGGCTATGGTGGTCGGTGGTCTTGGGAGGTTTGAAGGCTGCGCCTGGGGGCGGCATCTAATTGAGAATTTTTGTGTACAAGAAGGACTCGCTTTTATCTCCATTGTTGCTTTGTCTATGCACGTCGTGTGTGTGAGGCCCCGAGTGACGGGAGCTGGTTGTGCGCATGAGTGAGGTCGAAGGTCTATGGATGATTAGATGTCTTGTCAAGGGTTGTTGATTGCGTGCATGTATGTGTGTATGTACTTGTCCGGACAGGGCCGGGGGTACTGAACTGGGGGACCGTCTGCTTAGGAGTATGCGTGTGTTGACCCTGTTGTTCCCCTCCCCTCCGCGGCCTTTCCTGCGCGCACGCGCAGTCTCGGTGTAACTCACTCTCTCTCTCTATCGCCTTCCTTTTTGGAACTGATAGTCATCGCTTTTGAACTTCTCATCCCTGTCCCGGTGACGTCAACCGCCTGCGTCCACGCGGACGGTCGACGCCCCCGCAAGGGATAGAGAGCTTAGATTTCCTCTTCTTCCCCAAAGCACCCACTTTTGAGAGAGAAGAGTTGCGTCGAGTGTTGTATGGAGTCGACGTTGGTTCGGATGACCGGGAGCGCGGGATCTTGCCCGTGTTCATCGCGCACCTCCGATCGTCTCCTCTCGCTACCGACCTTCCCCATTGCAGATGACGACAACGTCTACAGCGATGCGGACGTACGGCGCGAGGTGAGACAGACGGAGCAAGTGTGTTGGCGAGACCCGCCTCGGGCGTGTAATATAAGGGGGAACGGGTTTGTCTTGATTGATTGCTTTGATTCCCCGACTCTAATATTGCCTTATACGGGTTTGACGGTGTGTTGCCCTGGTCGGTCGCTCACGCCGCGTGGCGGCCGCAATCTGATTGTCACTGGTGTCGCCAGGGGGACTCGTGTTCTTGGCGACGCTTGGTTCTGGGTTACGAGGGAGCGACGCTTTTTCCCGAGCTCTCCCGTAATGCGGGGGCGCTGCCAGCGCAATTTTGAATTCGGATGCCGGCGAGTCCTCCCGCCGCTTCACCCTCTCGGAAACTCCCAAGCGGACTTTGCGAGTCCAACGCCGAGGCTTGAAGGCCTCGAACCAACCACTTCTACAGCAAAACCCGACGGTCTGGTCCCTTCATGAGGCCGATGACGAGGCCTGAAGGCTTCGAACCCGCCACCTATCCCTCAAACCTATGACGGCCGGAGTTTCTGTCTTCCGCCGCCATGGCCCTCTCCCCTTGATGCCTTTTCCCGTCCTGATGCACGATGACAGTTCGTTTTTGCGGAACCCTTCTCATTTTATCGCTCCGAAGTGATCCGACCCCCCCCCCCCATGGGACTTCGCGACAACAAGTCGACTCCGGGGTAACCTCTGGCACGAAACGAGAGCCTCTCGTTTCATCCGGGAGACTCAACCCCTACGGCCAAAAATCCTCGGCTACGCCCCTCCTAGATGTGCCGGACCCGCCGGGATGGCGGTCCGTTAGGATGGAGACGAAGAAGGAGGTAGAGATGGAGCTGGAGGGGACATCGCAGCTCCGACGCAGACTCCACACGCAAGTACTCCAAGATCTGCGAAAGTGAAGAATGACGAAAAACAGA
>BFEA01000089.1:1841958-1856162 GCA_003427395.1 Chara braunii
TGTTATGGATCTATGGTCCTAGTAATGAGGTCCCCAGTGCCTGTCTCTTATACACATCTAGATGTGTATAAGAGACAGGTCTAGGTTAGTACAACTGGAGATAAGGAATTAGCCTCAGTAGTATTTGAAAATGCAGATAACTTGCAGGTCGAACCGTTATTATATGGATGAAAATGGATTACGAAACCAAACCCTCTAAACCCGGTCTCTGCATACAAGACCAAGGTGGGGGTACAAATTTTAAGGACAGGAGTTGAAAAGCAACCTTTTGTAATGACCACAAAACGATTAGCGAAGGAACCTGGTTTCTCTTTGGGAAACCTGGACCTTTTTGGGTTATGGCAGGGGCTTAAACTTATGGCTTCACAGGAACAGGTCAGCCTAGCGTGGCTACAGATTTTACTGGTAACACCGACAACACTTTGGTTGACTTCAAAATTGATGGAAACTGAAAAACACTGTGCTCGTTGTGGTTGGGGTTGGGAATCAGCAAATCATGTGTGACTCCTACGCCCGCTCTCATTCAGGATTAGAGAGTGGTGGAAGGAGAACTGGAAAGGGGCTCTTGCCTGTAGAGGTGCCATAATGGAAATATTATTGAAGGTCCGCAATAGGGAAACCGTTAAACAAGAGTCTACCTCAATTCAGTAACTGATGGGTGCTGCAAAACAAGCAATCAGACAGACGATTAGATCGAACTGGCACCCCCGGGGCAGACAGACACACAAGAACCGATTTTGGTTCAGGCAAACATGGGGAAACGATGCCAAGTTTGTGTCCATTTCTATAGGGGAACTAGTATTTTCCAATTGGCTCCTATAGTATATCTGATGTCCTCCCTCGCTTCTGAGAACATTGTCGGGCCGATTTAGGCCACATTAATTTAAATGGGTATACGAAAAATAGGAGTGATGTTAGAGGATTAAAATTTTGTTTCTCTTTAAAACATAGTGCGTTACTTTCGTTGGTACTTCTTATTATTTATTTCTTTTTACTTCTGCGACAGGGATACCTTATGACATTTCTTTCAAGGTAATGTTTGGTACTGGTAGGCAACTAGAGTGCGTCGGGTCAAAAAAAAAAAAAAAAAAAAAAAAAAAAANAGAAAAACATTCCCACTACGGTGGGTTTATCAAAATGCAGAGTCTAGGTTAGTACAACTGGAGATAAGGAATTAGCCTCAGTAGTATTTGAAAATGCAGATAACTTGCAGGTCGAACCTTTATTATATGAGTGAAAATGAATTACGAAACCAAACACTCTAAACCCGGTCTCTGCATACAAGACCAAGGTGGGGGTACAAATTTTAAGGACAGGAGTTAAAAAGCAACCTTTTGTCATGACCACAGAACGATTAGCGAAGGAACCTGGTTTCTCTTTGGGAAACCTGGACCTTTTTGGGTTATGGCATTGACTTAAACTTATGGTTTCACAGGAACAGGTCAGCCTAGCGTGGCTACAGATTTTATTGGTAACACCGACAACACTTTGGTTGACTTCAAAATTGATGGAAACAGAAGAACACTGTGCTTGTTGCGGTTGGGGTTGGGAATCGGCAAATCGTGTGTGACTCCTACGCCCGCTCTCATTCAGGATTTGAGAGTGGTGAAAGGAGAACTGGAAAGGGGCTCTTGCCTGTAGAGGTGCCATAATGGAAATACTATGGAAGGTCCGCAATAGGGCAACCTTTAAACAAGAGTCTACCTCAATTCAGGAACTGATGGGTGCTGCAAAACTGGCAATCAGACAGACGATTAGATCGGACTAGCACCCCCGGGGCAGATAGACACACAAGAACCGATTTTCGTTCAGGCAAACATGGGGAAACGATGCCAAGTTTGTGTCCATTTCTACAGGGGAACTAGTATTTACCGATTGGCTCCTACAGTATATCTGATGTCCTCCCTCGCTTCTGGAAACATTGTCGGGCCGATTTAGGCCACATTAATTTAAATGGGTATACGAAAAATAAGAGTGATGTTAGAGGATAAGAATTTTGTTTCTCTTTAAAACATAGTGCGTTACTTTCATTGTTACTTCTTATTATTTGTTTCTTTTTGCTTCTTCGATGGGGATACCTTATGACATTTCTTTCAAGGTAATGTTTGGTACTGGTAGGCAACTAGAGTGCGTCGGGTCCATCAAGGTCCCGTAAAAAACTAAGTTGGGTAAGGCTCCCAGTACTTTCTTTCTTGCTTTCTCCGGGTAGAATTGTGAGGACCCCGGCCTCAAGTCATTGAGTTTTGCATAATATAATCTGCAACTTACAAAAAAAAAAAAAAAAAAAAGTTATGAGTTGTCGAAACTTTGTCGTTTCGACATTGGTGTGGCGAGGCCCCAAATGTGCAAAATATAGGAAATGTAGGATGCATCTTCCAATTGAACGTAGAAATGTACCAATGTAAGGCCTCGCCACACCACTTTTGAAACTGTGAAATGTTTCAAGAGTTGTCAGACTTTTTCAAGAGGTGAGTTTTTGAGCAATTTTTGTCCTTCGCCACATAGAATCTTGAAAGAGGAACACTTGCACAGGTGCTGATTGCTCAATCCAACCACATGCAGAAGAAAGGAACACTGGATTTTATCTTTTTGTAAGCCATTTCAACTGACAGCTCTTGAGAATCACGACTCCTGCAAGGGCTCGGGCAAGGACCCTTGAAAAGTTGAGGGTTGCAGGCTTGGAAACGAAGAGTCTCAAGAGTTCCCCCTTGAAGATGAATTTTGACAGCTCGGTTTCGAGAGGCTCTGTGGCAACAACCAAACTCTTGAAAATGAGTGTTCAAGAGTGTTGTGGCGAGACCCGTGGAATGCATCGGAAGCCTAACCGCCATAGTTTTTGGGCCTCGCCACACTACTCCCGACTTGGCCATTTTCAGGAGTGCAACGTTGCCACACCAGCTCCCAAGTTCAACCTGTCAGATTGAATTTGGGAGCTGTCAGAATGTGGCTCCCGAAAGCACTCCCGAAATCGCTTGAGCCTCACGCCTGTAAAGGCCATTTTCGGGAGACCTCTTGCGCACGCGTGGATTTCGATGTCGAATAACTCGTGCGGAGACAAGCATTCTCCTCACAATTTTCGTCGCTACATGCTGGACAGTGGTGGACAGTATCTGCTTGAAGTGCGCCTCCTGACCTCCAAATTGGAGAGCATCCCAAGTCGGGAGTGCAATGTGGCGAAGCGCACTCCCGAATGGATTTTCCCGTCTTCAGACCTTCTGGAGTACTCCCGAAAATTTTCTCCAAGGCAGGAGTAGAGTGGCAAGGCCCTCTGTCTGCACACGTCTCATCGAGACAAAATAGGAAAAGTAGAGTCCACTGACAATGCTAGACGGCACAAAAATGAGTCAAGAAGATGGGCCAGAGGCCCACACCAAGGGAATATCGAGGGGGGGCTCGCCAAAACAGGCTAGAAGGACAATTGGTCCTCCATGAGATCTGCCTGCGCATGTTTGTGATGACCGCTATGGCTGGTCGGGCTCATCAAGTCGGGCTCCCAAAGGCTCAACACGAGAAGCATCACAACCTGTGGTGGTTGGGCAGTCCCCAGCCTCATATACAATCACAGGTCCAAAGAGCGGAATCGGGAGGACTGGCGAGGCTGTTCTGCACGCCGGGTAAGTCCTCTGGTTCCCCACACTCCCATCCCATCCTTGATGCTAGTTGTTGTTGATGTACATGGTAGGTACATCGTAGATACTCTCTGTACCAAGAATGGGCCGAGCCGTGAAGTGAAATGCAGTTGTAGATACTATGGATCGTAGATGTTATGGATCTATGGTCCTAGTAATGAGGTCCCAAGTGCAAAAGTCCCAAGTCCCGATTGCAAAAGTCCCAACGAAAGAGGCCCGAGGAAAACAATCGTCGATAACTATTGAAGTGACACGGGCCGACCATTTAGCCGCCAGTCAGTATCGCTGAAGTAGGACGGTTGCTTTTCACATTACCGCCATTGGTGAGGCATCTGTCCTACGACAGTGCCCCCAACGGTTTCCAGTTTCTAGGTCCAGGACTTTCCCAACCGGTTTAATTCTGAGCTCCTCGATTGGCAAATGTCCTACGACAGATTAGCTCTAGCTGCCCGCCTTTCCATTTTCATGTACCAAAGCACCTTTGGAAGGTCTCAGGGGAGATAGATTAGATGGGACGCTGGACCCGGTTTCCAGTTTGAGCCTTACTGGGTATCGAACCCGGCTCCCACATCCGGGTTGTATGTTGAGGGTTTCCCGACCTCATCCTGAGCTTTTGTAATTGCAATGTGAGTTCTTCCAAAAAAAAAAAAAACAAAAAAAAAAAACGCCCCCCTGCCGAGGACCAAAATTCAACACTAGCGTTTTGGGGTAGAGAAAGGTGTGGCGTTTTGGACATGTGTCAGGGTCGATTCGGTGTGTCTTGGAGATGTTAGCTTTCATCCGCCTCAATTCCACGCGTTTTTTTTCTGTTTTTTTTTTTTTGTATCTTTTTTTTTTTTTTTTTTTTTTTTTTTTTTTTTTTTTGCTGTGTGGTGAAGGAGGGGTTTTATTAAAAAACCCTACGTCCAAAAAGTTATGACGCTGGCTCTCCGTTGTCGAGCGCATCGGTCCGGCACCGCACGCGGCAGCGCGGGACCCTCTTAGCCGCGTCACGCAGGAGTTGGACCAACCTCGTCACGAACACATAGGTGGAGCTTCCTTAGGCTGCTCCGGCCGAGTGGGCCAGCCATACCTCTCGCGAGCTCTTACGACAGGATAGGGCCTACGCAAGGCACAACTTACCTCCACCTTACGGGAACTGTCACCTCCCTTCGGTGGGCGTATCCCCGCCGAGCTATCAGTCCACAGTAGGAAAGCTAATCAATTGCAATCGCAGAGGTGGACCAGCCGAGGGCGTTTCTCGTTCGCTGTAGCATAGGGGGTACGTGCGGTAATACGCCTGTCGGACCCGCACGCGAACCAACATCTTGGGGGGGCTGAAGTCCCAAGCGTGGCTCGTCGTCGGTCGACTAGGACGCATCCCACACACCATGCGCACACCACCCTTACGAACACAAGACAACGACACACACACATACACACGAAACGACACAACACAAACAACGCGACAACGCTCCTAGTCCCTTAGTAGTTGTCCCATAACTTTCCGATGCAGAAATCGGATAGGCGCCGCGCGCGAGACTTAGTATAAACTGCACGGACGCGGGGCTATCTCATATCGACTCGCAATGCAAATGTGCGCAAGCAGTCGCGATGATGGCGTACTATGTAGTACCCATATTCATGCGGTCCTCGTTAATATCGAGGGCCGTATTCGACACTCAAGTGTCGGCTGACACGCGCCTAGAGGGTTAATCTCTCAACACTAGACAACCGCCATGCGCGGTTGAAGACCACACACCCTCTTCTGCACCCTTATGCAGAGTGGGTGGTACACAGGCTCATGCCTGTGGTGGTAGTCGTCTCTCGCGGCCCTAGGGGTAAGTCCTCCCCAGGGTCTGGGCGAAAGTCAAGGGGTTTGACTTTGACGGCTGCCACGGACTACAATGTCCAACCATAAAAATCTCTAAAAAGCAAACAAAACACGCACAAACCCAAGAAGAGGGAATGAGGCAAAGGTCCTCTTACTTTTAAGAGGACTCGTGACCTTGGAGCACTCTTCTTCTCCATTGGTGGTGCCGGCGGCCTATAGTAATCCCAAGCGATGCGCCTACGTACGAGCCCGGCGATCCCATAACTTTTAGATGCTGGGGCGGCGAAGCGTCGCGCGCGGGACTCCAACATAAAGTTGTGTGGCCGCAGGCCAATTCTATGCCAACCACCGATGTCAATCGTACGTGGTAACCGCGGCTCCGGCCTCGCGATATTGAATGGCTGAAGGGACACATCGCGAGGGGTCACCCCTCACGATATTGAACGGCTGAAGGACACGCCGTTCGGCCCCCGCGACATTTCCGCCTTCAAGGTGGGGTGTCTCGCCGGCCAAAGTAATTAGGCTCTGTGCGAGGGGAAATTCCTCCCCTGCAAAGTCTAGGGCTTGGGATGTCCTGGACAAGGATCTTGAATCCCGGTCCAGGACCAACATCCGACTAAGAAAACCTCAAGGCGCAAATAGGCAGAAGGGACGGTCTTCCCTGTTCCTCAGCCTCAACCTTTAAACATGATTTTACCACGGGCCTATTAGGCCTCTTAAATATTCATCACAAGCATACCTACGCATACACGCATAAGGAGATAGAGTTGCGATGATCACTTCTCACAGGCACATTGAGACTCCTCACAACCACGTATATGTATATGGGATCGCAAGCAATCCGAATCCAAAATCTGAACCACGGGACATACATGCAATCACATCAAGAATCAAACGACAAACACGCACTACACGGAGTCAATCCCAATCATTCTCTATGCTCATACCCCTTCGCTTTAGCCATGCAAGCCCCAACCGCCGATCCAACCAACCTCAACTAAATGCTCAGTACCTTTGTTAAATGACCATTCAATAAAAGTCCGAGTGAAACCCTTAACAAACAGTAAAACCACCAGGGCTAAAGCCTTTTAGGTTGAGTATGGGGAGTGAGTTGAAATTGAGTCGAAGACCAACGAATCGGCAACCGACCACCCCAAAGGATCTGTAACACAAGGTAGGTCAAATACCCAAGCAAAATCATCAGCATATGGGGGATAAACCTCTATAACACATTCTCATTCAAAGTTATCTGCCAACTAAGTCTAAGCCTGCTTCTAAGCCAGTGCCCAAAGCAAAGGTAGACTAATGGCGGAGTCTCCCCTATTCAGGGTGGATTGCCAGAATCATCACCTGTTAAAATATAATATAACTCCTCGAATTCAAGAAAATTTCGGCAGCGCTTCCCGTAGGAATAGTGCCTTTTCAGAATTTATACAAACTCAGATATCAAAAGTAGGGGTAATCTGTAACTCCTGAAAGTCAAATTTTGTCTAACTTCCTGAATCAGTATAAATTTGGGCAGCATCTCTTTTGGAATTAGGGATTTTTCATATTTATACCAAGTCAAAATTTGAACTCAGCCCCCAACCTTGAGTTCAACTTAGACAAAGTCTGACTAACTCCTTAGTTTTGTAAAAATTTCGGCAGCACTCCCCCTAGAAAAGTGTTTTCCCAAAATTTATACAAAGCTAAGTTTAGAGCTTAAGACTAACTTTGACTTCTCAAAGTCCAATTTTGCCTATCTCCCTGAATTAGCAAAAATTTGGGCAGCACTCCCCTTAGAAAAGGAGACTTTTCAAGTTTCTACTAAGTCAGATATACAGAAAAGGCAAGTATGAACTTTGACAAGTCAAAATTTGTCTAACTCCTTGAATCTGTAAAAATTTCGGCAGCGCGTCCCGTAGAGAAAGTAACTTATCAAAATTTATACAAGTCCAAGTATAATAGCGAACCTCAGAAAATGCAAGAATCGATCTAAGTAAAATAAAGTCAACTCAGAAAATGCAGGAATTGACCTAACTCCTATCGCTCTAGCACGTGGCGAGCCTCTAAAGCAACTACCTGTCAACCTGAAACCTAGACCAAGTAGTAATCTCACTCAACCACATGCAGGCCAAACCACAAAGGTAAATACTCTCACCAACCCCAAGTTCCTTTAGCAAACAATAGTTCATGCTTCCTCAGTAAGTTACCCCTTTATACCCTACTTACATAAGGCATAGGTTAGGGCACCTGAACTTACAGAGCGCGCCCAACTTAGTCAGGCCCAAGGTCAGAATACCTAAACTTATAGAGCGTTCTGACTTGGTCAGGTATACACAAACAGAGGGCACAACTACTTCTCTCTTCTTCGGGCGTATGACTAGACCACTCTAGTCGCCCTGAACTGTTTAAATAGCCAAATTATATATACCTCTCTGAGCTTAGCCTTCAAACGGGACATAAGGCTGAGCCGCTTAACTTAGAACATTGCTCAGCCTGCCCAAGTTTACTTTCAGTTATATCTCTTAGTTATACTCTCTCCAGTTGTGATAAGCTATAGTCAGACTATCTAAACTTATAGAGCGGTCTGACCAGCCTGTTCATAATACTACAATAACATAGTAATACAATATAGCCAGGTTATATCCATTGGGTTCTAGCATGTGCGAGGCATTGGATCAGACTACCTAAACTTATAGAGCGGTCTGATCCTCTGCCAGGTTCGTTTCTCTCTGATCCAGTCTGTGCGAGGCAGTAGGCCAGGCTACCTAAACTTATAGAGCGGCCTGTCCCCTGCCAAAATTATCCCCTGAGAACAACACAGGAGGAGGGTTGGACCACCTAAACTTATAGAGCGGTTCAGACCCCCTCGTTCAAAACCAAAGAACCTGGCAGAATCCCCAAGTAAATAAGGCGGCCTAGGGTACCTAAACTTATAGAGCGCCCTGAGTCCTTGAAAACCATCCACAATCAACCCTCGCAAGTCAGAGCAGTCAGGACACCTAAACTTATAGAGCATCCTGACCCTCCATGCAATTCACAGCACCAGACCTCCCCAAACTTATGGGGATATCCCAACCTTCAGAGCTTCAGGTTACCTAAACTTATAGAGTGGCCTGAGGCTCCATGCAATCCAAAAATAAACAAAGCGCTGGGCTTCCCCAAACTTATGGGGACCTCCAGCCTCAATGACCCAACTAGACTGCATACAATACTACCTTTCTTCCAACCTCCCTCCCCCAGATGCAACCCATTTCATTCACAATCTGCTTTTAGGCAATCAACAAACTGAAACTGAGATTTGCCCATACATTCCTTTACTTCAATCTGACTTATGTCCTGAAAGTCAAACTCAAAACCAAGTACAGGATCCACACAATACACTTAGTCAAACGTAGAGAGATATACAGATAGGGGTTATAGTTGGGTTTATAAAAGGAATCAGGGAATTACCACTCAGTTCTCTGCCTCCAGGACTCCGCGTGAGTCCCGGCAGAGCTTCCGCAATCGGTGGGGCAACCTCCCACAGAGGCCTTGGCGCGGATCACGGGCCACAAGCCCGCCTGCCGCCTTCCTCTCAGAACCAGTGGACTAGACTCAGAGGAAGAAGGACAGGAAGAGAAAGTCTTAGACTCTCAAATCCAGGAGAGATACAGTCAGACTCGCATGAGAGGGTCTTCCAGTCTTCGGCGCCCGAGGGCCCCGCAATGGTGGCCAAAAACAGCAGTTTGGTCAAACCAAGGTCAAACTGCCGAACACAACCCTCTCGGCGACCCCTTAATCTATAGTAATAGCCCCCTTCTCATGGAGCTTCGCCACCTGCCACCGTCCCCCACCAGCTGAAAGCACTGCCAAGCTCCAGCAACCTTGCAACTTTCGCTCCTTTAGTCAACAGCCTTCTCTTTAGCCCAAGTCCTTGCTGCACGACGGCTTGTAACAGTCCGCAACTGTATGCCACAATATGTGGCAGCCAGCAGCAGCCGCGCTCAGTCACGAACAACAACAACTGTTCTTGCCCTGCCACCAAACGTAGCCGTTGTTCCCAGCGGCCGCCTGTAGCCACAGCAGCTGTGCTTAGTCGAAACAACAACGGTAGCGGCCACCATCAGCAGCAGCCCCCCCCATGGCCACGATCTTCTGTGGTGGTTGGCGGCAATTGTAGTAGTCGCCTGGCAACAGCGACAGCTCCCAGTAGCAGCCCGCACACAACCAAGAGCCGTAGTCTGTGCACAATCGACAGTAATTAACAACTGTGAATGAACAGCGACGGCTGCTTTGCCCAGCCACTGAGCACAACAACAGTACACCGTGACGGTCCGCTCCTAGATGCGGCAGCCAACTTCACATTGGTCGCCCTCCTGGTAAGCCTCGCAATGCTGGCCAGACGCCCCGCCGCTTTGCCAATCAGCGCTGGCCACCGGATGTCAACCTCCCTAACGAATCTCCCAAGTCATAGCAGCAACTCGCCCTCCCATAATCTCAGTCACTCTGCAAGCTTACGACCCCATACGCATTAGCTATGGGTGAGTTTGCAGCCTCGCGACTTACCTTTGGCCGCTTTCGCTCAGTGGATGAGCACGTGCCGGCCAATAGGTACACCGACATCCCTGCAGCCAGCCTCGTAGCGTACGTAAGTTGACCGGTCGGGCGGCACACCTTCCAATCGGACCAAACTGCAGTCCCCAAACTCCCACATGTGCTCTAACAGAGCAGACTGCCAATGAATACAGTAAGACGAGTCCTCCAGCAAGAACCACCGAGACGTGTATTGCTTTCCACCCACGTCCGCTCCGCGTCTGCTCCGAGCCTGGCACCGTAGCTCAGTTTTCGGCTTCTTTCCTACGGTCTGTCCTCCAAAGGTAAGTGCCCCCTCTCTCTCCCTTTCTGATCCTTCCGACCCTCACTCGCTGGTCCGCTGTTCCGCCCGCTGCGCGCAGTCCTCCGTCATCATGGCGCCCAAGTAGGCTCACAACTCCAACTCTGACTCCACGATCCAACTCGCAGGGCCAAGAAACCTCGGGAATGAGCCTCGGTTTGTCCGATTCTGTTAAGGATCGAGCAAACCACTCACCTTTTACTCCCCGATACCCACTCGCTCTTTCACCTCCGCACGACTCATTTCTTCACCAACTCCCATTCTAATAACTCCCTCGCCTTTCTAACCTCGTCGTCTATCTCGCCCTGCCTTAAAACCTCCAAATAGGCTTTCTCCCCGCCCGAAGTCATTAGTGATCGGGCGAAATATAGCTCCCTGACTGCGCCGAGCTTGCCGCCCGCCATGGCTATCTTCACCTGCCTGCACCTGGTACGCCCCTCCGTCCCTGTTCACTCACCCCGTTCCTGTCGCGCCCGCTCTTTCGCCTTCCCGTAGGGTCTCTGCCCCCGCCCGGCTTCAACCCGCCACTACCACCTCCAGCGGCGCCTGGTCACCCTCTCCGCCATCTCCGATTTGCCCGCACGTACCCGGCGCCGATTCGCGCCCAGGTCCACCTCGCTCTCGTCACCTCTGTCCTTCAGCCCGGGTTGACGTCGACCCGGCCTTTCACTGCTGCGAAGTCCGACGGTCAGTCGAGTGTCAGGGAAAGAAACACTCCGCCGTCGGGCTTTCCCACTTTATGCGTGCCGCCTCCGCGAGCGGGCCACACCAATTTTCTCTGTATCGTTCTAGTCGTAGCGGATGCCCCGAGGGCCTCAGCCGGGGCGATGCCCCTCGGTGACCCCAACGGTCACCGGCCTACTAGCGGGGGGGGGTTGGCACCCCCCTCTCTCTCTTCGCACGCACCCGGCCAAGTCAGCGTCCGGGTTCCTTCCACCTTTACTCGCCTGCCAGTCCGCCGGTACCCCTGCGCAGTAACCTTCTCCGCTGCTGCCTACCCCTACTGTTGCGCTTCCTCCCTCCTGCGCATGCACCTGGTGCCCGGTCTCGCCCCGGTTCACACCCGCTCGCCACTATCAGATTCGCCCGTCCCTGGCGCGGGGACCGTGCTAATCATCCCTGCGTCCGTCCGAATCTCGCAGATCCCCAAAATCTTCGGCCGGGGTAGCTCCCCGTATCGGCCCAACGGCCATACGGTCCCCCTTTTGCACGTACCCGACCTACTTTACGACCAAGTTCGTTCCCTGTCTACCCTTTCGTCGCAGTAGGCACCCCGCAACACCTCCGAAGCCACCCGACCCTTTCCTCTACTCCTCCGTACACCCCTACCTCGAACTGCGTCCGGGTTCATCCCCGGACTCCCACAGATACTCCTTGCACCACCGCCCCACGATCCTCCTTTCTGTACGCCCCTGGCCCGCCTTGCGTCCGGGTTCATCCCCCGGACCCTTTTTCACGTGTCACCACCACGTCGGGGCCATGGGGGTCCTCCTAACGTAAGAACCCCTCCCCCTCTTATCTTACCGGGCGCCCCAAATGGCGTCAGCTTGGGGCCAAGCCCCCACCTTCGACTACCCACCTCGCTCGTCCACCCGGTCTGCTGGCTACGAGAATGAACCTCCCGCTAGGATACGGGAAGGTTCACTCCACCTCCACCTACGATCCAACCTCAACGGACGCCCCGAACAATCAGGCCAGGGTAGTGTCCCACGGCGGTACCCAAGGCCAAATGGCCCTGCTCGCAGAGGGGGGGTGCGAACACCGCCCCCTTTTGCCTACCGTGCGCATGTGGCCTTCTCGGTGCCTGGGTTCATCCCGACCTTTCTTGCGCCACCCCCCATACGACCGCGAAGAAAAGGACAGTCCAGAGACTCAGCACAGATAAGTTATCCCTAGATAGGTGCGCAAGACCCCGCAAGGTGCGCGACAATCGGGCAGGGGCCGCGACCCTTATAACAAATAAGAAAAAAAAAAAGTAATAAATAAATAAATAGGGAAAGGCGAGGGGGATAGTCCTACCGGCCCATCAACCCCTCAAGCCTTTCCACCGTGCTCCTTCGCTCCCTTACCGCCTGCAATTGGCCTCGATCCCGGCATATACTGCATACCAGTCCGATACTGTAACCAATAAGGCTAAGCCCAAGCCTGTGACCAGCAGGCGTAGTTTCCCATATAAAGTGGTGCCGTGCGGCGTCCCGGGCCAGGATACCCCCCGGCCACCCTTTTCGGCCCACAATGGTACCCACGGCCCCTAGGTGCCCGCGCCGGCCTACCACCTCGTGTCGTGGCCGTCCCATACGCCTATCGGCGCGCCAGCCCCACCGCCGGGCCGCGCGCACCGATCAAAAACAAACTTTCATTCCCTAACCAAGGCCGTAACACGGTCCGGGTCGGTCGGCTACCCCGGCCGCCCACTCAATCAGGAGAATCACACACGCGCCTTAAAAATTGTGCGCCCACGTACTCCCTATCAGGACAAGGCAAACCTTTGCCCGCGTGCGGGCGACCATCGCATTTTCCCGCACGGGTACCCAAAGTCCAAGCTAACCGAGCCTCCTTATCACTTTGCAAAAACCAGGGCGGATACCCTTGTAAGGGTATTCGCGCCGACACCGTTTAGCCAAACTGCTCCCAGGCCTGATAGGCTGGGAACAGGGCGCCTTTGTTAAAGGGATGTCTATCTTTGATAATATAACGGCAACAGGCCAAGCTTTGGAAATTATTGCTAAAGAAAAGAGGGATGTCCCAATCCTTCTCCTTGATATGGAGAAGGCCTACGACAAGGTAGGGTGGAGTTTTGTCCACTCCACCTTAATAAAATTCGGTTTTGGCCCGGGTTTTCATACCTGGGTTAAGGCAAGCTCTGAACAGGCGACGTCATCAGTCATTTTTATGGATGCATCTCTGAAGAATTTCACCTGACAAGGTCTTTCCATCAGGGATGCCCATTAGCCCCCCTGCTTTTCGTTCTTCAGTTGGAAACGCTGCTGGTTAATATTAGAAGTAACCCAAACATCTTTGGATTAACTTTTTCTTCAGACACTGAGTGAAACGGTGAAGCAATTGCAGATGATCTAACTTTAGTTTGTCATAATCACCCGGTAGCCTTGACAGAACTACGTAGAACGATAGATACTTATTGTGAGTTATCGGAAGCTTCCATAAATTGGGATAAATCTAGTTATTTCCTCCCGCCAACCCGGGTGTTGAGTGCGGATTGGGGTTTGAAACAGATCCCTGCTAATTCCTCAGACAAATTTTTAGGTGTGCAGGTATCTCTGGCAGACTACTCCGAGACTCAAGACTCCTTGCTGGCAGACAAAGTGTCAGCCAGGATTGCAGGCTGGAAACGGAACTTCAAACTCTCCCTATTTGGACGAGCATTGATTCTTACGTCAACGGTCTTTTCTCTCCTATGGTTTCCTCTTTCAGTCCATCTGCTAGGTGGGAAGACCTGTGCTCGCATCAAGAGGGGCGTAGCCTGGTATCTGTGGAAACCTGCAGCAGCTCTGCATCAAGGCTTTATATCGAAAGTAGCTTGGGACTCAGTAGCACTAGCCCGAAGTCAGGGGGGGCTAGGAATACTTGATCCAGCTCAGCAAAATCTTGCGTTATTGGGGAAATGGGTGACTGTTGCCATCTTTGGCCGACAATGGAAACTTTGGGTGAGGCTAGCTTAATACATTTTGGCAAAAGAATGGTCCTTGTCTAGAGGCCCTGATGTCTGGGCATGTTTCTTTATCCCATCTTTTTGCTCTAGAAGAGTTAAAACCTAGGTTGTTTGGCCGGACGTCCGGGACCCCTGGGTCTGGGTTGTCCGACCGGACGTCTGGTCGGACGTCAGACGGTCTCGGACCGGACAAGGGTTGTCCGACCTAGCGTAAAAAAAAAAAAAAAAAAAAAA
>BFEA01000089.1:1857192-1868452 GCA_003427395.1 Chara braunii
AGAAAAACATTCCCACTACGGTGGGTTTATCAAAATGCAGAGTCTAGGTTAGTACAACTGGAGATAAGGAATTAGCCTCAGTAGTATTTGAAAATGCAGATAACTTGCAGGTCGAACCTTTATTATATGAGTGAAAATGAATTACGAAACCAAACACTCTAAACCCGGTCTCTGCATACAAGACCAAGGTGGGGGTACAAATTTTAAGGACAGGAGTTAAAAAGCAACCTTTTGTCATGACCACAGAACGATTAGCGAAGGAACCTGGTTTCTCTTTGGGAAACCTGGACCTTTTTGGGTTATGGCATTGACTTAAACTTATGGTTTCACAGGAACAGGTCAGCCTAGCGTGGCTACAGATTTTATTGGTAACACCGACAACACTTTGGTTGACTTCAAAATTGATGGAAACAGAAGAACACTGTGCTTGTTGCGGTTGGGGTTGGGAATCGGCAAATCGTGTGTGACTCCTACGCCCGCTCTCATTCAGGATTTGAGAGTGGTGAAAGGAGAACTGGAAAGGGGCTCTTGCCTGTAGAGGTGCCATAATGGAAATACTATGGAAGGTCCGCAATAGGGCAACCTTTAAACAAGAGTCTACCTCAATTCAGGAACTGATGGGTGCTGCAAAACTGGCAATCAGACAGACGATTAGATCGGACTAGCACCCCCGGGGCAGATAGACACACAAGAACCGATTTTCGTTCAGGCAAACATGGGGAAACGATGCCAAGTTTGTGTCCATTTCTACAGGGGAACTAGTATTTACCGATTGGCTCCTACAGTATATCTGATGTCCTCCCTCGCTTCTGGAAACATTGTCGGGCCGATTTAGGCCACATTAATTTAAATGGGTATACGAAAAATAAGAGTGATGTTAGAGGATAAGAATTTTGTTTCTCTTTAAAACATAGTGCGTTACTTTCATTGTTACTTCTTATTATTTGTTTCTTTTTGCTTCTTCGATGGGGATACCTTATGACATTTCTTTCAAGGTAATGTTTGGTACTGGTAGGCAACTAGAGTGCGTCGGGTCCATCAAGGTCCCGTAAAAAACTAAGTTGGGTAAGGCTCCCAGTACTTTCTTTCTTGCTTTCTCCGGGTAGAATTGTGAGGACCCCGGCCTCAAGTCATTGAGTTTTGCATAATATAATCTGCAACTTACAAAAAAAAAAAAAAAAAAAAGTTATGAGTTGTCGAAACTTTGTCGTTTCGACATTGGTGTGGCGAGGCCCCAAATGTGCAAAATATAGGAAATGTAGGATGCATCTTCCAATTGAACGTAGAAATGTACCAATGTAAGGCCTCGCCACACCACTTTTGAAACTGTGAAATGTTTCAAGAGTTGTCAGACTTTTTCAAGAGGTGAGTTTTTGAGCAATTTTTGTCCTTCGCCACATAGAATCTTGAAAGAGGAACACTTGCACAGGTGCTGATTGCTCAATCCAACCACATGCAGAAGAAAGGAACACTGGATTTTATCTTTTTGTAAGCCATTTCAACTGACAGCTCTTGAGAATCACGACTCCTGCAAGGGCTCGGGCAAGGACCCTTGAAAAGTTGAGGGTTGCAGGCTTGGAAACGAAGAGTCTCAAGAGTTCCCCCTTGAAGATGAATTTTGACAGCTCGGTTTCGAGAGGCTCTGTGGCAACAACCAAACTCTTGAAAATGAGTGTTCAAGAGTGTTGTGGCGAGACCCGTGGAATGCATCGGAAGCCTAACCGCCATAGTTTTTGGGCCTCGCCACACTACTCCCGACTTGGCCATTTTCAGGAGTGCAACGTTGCCACACCAGCTCCCAAGTTCAACCTGTCAGATTGAATTTGGGAGCTGTCAGAATGTGGCTCCCGAAAGCACTCCCGAAATCGCTTGAGCCTCACGCCTGTAAAGGCCATTTTCGGGAGACCTCTTGCGCACGCGTGGATTTCGATGTCGAATAACTCGTGCGGAGACAAGCATTCTCCTCACAATTTTCGTCGCTACATGCTGGACAGTGGTGGACAGTATCTGCTTGAAGTGCGCCTCCTGACCTCCAAATTGGAGAGCATCCCAAGTCGGGAGTGCAATGTGGCGAAGCGCACTCCCGAATGGATTTTCCCGTCTTCAGACCTTCTGGAGTACTCCCGAAAATTTTCTCCAAGGCAGGAGTAGAGTGGCAAGGCCCTCTGTCTGCACACGTCTCATCGAGACAAAATAGGAAAAGTAGAGTCCACTGACAATGCTAGACGGCACAAAAATGAGTCAAGAAGATGGGCCAGAGGCCCACACCAAGGGAATATCGAGGGGGGGCTCGCCAAAACAGGCTAGAAGGACAATTGGTCCTCCATGAGATCTGCCTGCGCATGTTTGTGATGACCGCTATGGCTGGTCGGGCTCATCAAGTCGGGCTCCCAAAGGCTCAACACGAGAAGCATCACAACCTGTGGTGGTTGGGCAGTCCCCAGCCTCATATACAATCACAGGTCCAAAGAGCGGAATCGGGAGGACTGGCGAGGCTGTTCTGCACGCCGGGTAAGTCCTCTGGTTCCCCACACTCCCATCCCATCCTTGATGCTAGTTGTTGTTGATGTACATGGTAGGTACATCGTAGATACTCTCTGTACCAAGAATGGGCCGAGCCGTGAAGTGAAATGCAGTTGTAGATACTATGGATCGTAGATGTTATGGATCTATGGTCCTAGTAATGAGGTCCCAAGTGCAAAAGTCCCAAGTCCCGATTGCAAAAGTCCCAACGGAAGAGGCTCGAGGAAAACAATCGTCGATAACTATTGAAGTGACACGGGTCAACCATTTAGCCGCCAGTCAGTATCGCTGAAGTAGGACGGTTGTTTTTCACATTACCGCCATTGGTGAGGCATCTGTCCTACGACAGTGCCCCCAACGGGTTCCAGTTTCTAGGTCTGGGACTTTCCCAACCGGTTTATTTCTTAGCTCCTCGATTGGCAAATTTTATCAGAGTGGTCATGTTTCTCAACCTGTATCGAAGTATGGCCTACTGGTTTTTGTTTCCGTTCAGTTTCAATTGTGAGAGTGGTTCAAGGATCTATGGTAGATACTCTTCATCTTCGGTATCAAGGGCAGGCGGCGAGTGGTGTAGGAGGGACTCACCCTGGGTGCAAGATGGTCTCGCTTGTCCTTCTGGTACTGCTTCAAGGCCCAGCGACTGTATGAGTGACCAGTGACTGACCGGTCGTAGCAGGTTGCATGACCTGCCAACGGTTTGGACCTGTATAAGTGCCGACTGTATAAGGATGAGAGTGCGAAGGAGAACCTGTGAGCCCCATCGTTTGATGAGCGCCAACAAAAAATCGGACATGAACCGAGTGTCGCGGTTGCAGTCGATTTCCTTGGGGTAACCCTTGGTTCGAATTCAACCAGCATAAAGTACCTCGGCCAACTCCGGTGCCTTGGCCTGATAGCGGCAAGACAAAAACATGGCAAACTTGGTGAGTCGGTCGACCACCGTGAGAATCTCATCCACACCGGTCTTATGCTTGGGGAACGACCCGGTAATGTCCATGGCAATTGCTTCCCTTCGGTGCAAGGGGACCGGTAATGGACGCAACTCGTCGTATGGACAATGGTTGTGGGATTTACAGCGTCGGCAAACCTCGTGTGACGTCGCCGAGAAGGTCAGGCCACCAAAATCCTTCGCGAAGTCGGCCAATCGCGAGATTGACTCCAAAGTGTCCGGTGGCTGAAGTGTCGTGGAACTCGCCAAGAAGCCGTGTACGCAAGTGAGAGTCACTCGGTACGCAAAGAAGGTTTTTCCCTCGCGTGTGGACAAGCAAGTACCCCTCTTGGATCCGGTAGTGAGAAGGCGCCAGATTAGGAGAGGAGCAATTCGCGTACTTTTCGTGAAACTCGGGGTCAGCTTGGTAGCCGCGGATGAAATTGTCCCGCAGGTCGTCGTCGATCTCGAAGGTTGAATAAATCGCGGTACAATGATCCAGACGCTGTGAAAGAGCATCTGGAAAACGGTTCGACCTCCCCGGAATGTGATCGGGAAAGAAGTCGAACTGGTCAATGAAAGCCATCCATCGGGCGATGGTGTTGTTGACGGTGATTTGGGTCTTGTAAAAGACCAACGGATTGTTGTCTGTTACCCATCAAAATTGACGTCGACCAAGGAGGAAGTGACGCCACTGCTTGAGCGCGTGGACGAAGGCGAGGAGCTCCTTCTTGCGTGCATCATCAATGGAGTGCAAGACGGACACTTTCTTGCTAAAGTACTCGACCGGGTGCCAGTCCACGCCATCGTGTTGTTCTAGGACGACACCAATGCCATAGCCGGACGCATCCGTAGTGACGTGAGTAGGCAATAGCGGGTCGTATATGCGCAAGACCTCCGAAGATAATAGCGCGGCTTTGAGAGCCAAAAACGATTCTCGTGCATCCTCTCCGAAGTCAAACGACCGATCCTTGCATTGAAGCTTGGTTAAGTGGGCCGCAATCTTCGAGTATCCCTTGATAAAACGTTGGTAGTAGCCGGCAAGGCCAAGGAACGAACGAACATCCATGACGTTCTGCGGCTCCGGCCACTCTTGGATGGCTTGAATCTTGTCCGATAGCGGACTGATGCCCTCCCGTGTGACAAAATGGCCCAAGTATTCCAGCTCTTGCCAGACAAATTGGCACTTGTCGCGGTTGGCCTTGTACTTGGCGTGGCGGAGCATCTCCAACACTCGTCGAAGGTGTCCAAGATGATCCTCCAATGTCCGGCTATAGACGAGGATATTGTCTAAGTAGACCAGCACGAACCGGTCCAAAATTGCACGAAACTCGTTGGTCATTGCCGCTTGAAAGGTCGTCGGGGCGTTGGTGAGGCCAAAATGCATGACCACCCACTCAAAATGCCCATACCACGTCTTGAACGTGGATTTGTAGCGATCGTTCGGTCGGATCGAGATTTGATGATATCCCGACTTCAAATCCAACTTAGAAAAATACTTCGCACCGCCCAATCGCTCAAGAAGATCGTCGATGGGAGGAAAATGCCCCGCATTCTTGACGGTTTGCGTGTTGAGCTTGCGGTAGTCGATGCACAATCGTAGATCCTTGTTCTTCTTCCGTACGAAGAGAACTGGCGCTCCGTATGGAGAGCTACTAAGGCGGATCCAACCCTTGTCCAACAAGTCATCTAGTTGCGCGCGGAGGACTGTAAACTCCTCCTCGCTCATGCGATAAATGCAACCTTTCGGCGGCACGGCACCGGCCTCAAGAATGATCTCGTGAGAGATCGGCCGATCCGGCACCACACCGGTAGGTGACTCGAAGATGTCGGTGAACTCGTCAAGCAACCGCACCACACGGGGGTCATGACAAGTCCGTGGGTGAAGAATCGGCTACTGCGACGGTCCGTAGGAAGCATAGGCCTATCTCGTCGGGCTGCTTGTAAGCGCGAGTAGACCGGAACGACTTGGCCGTTACCACTTGACATCGAATCAAAGGGTGCATAAGAGGAATAGTACACGATACTTCGGCGCCGAAGACCCTGCGAATAGTAATAGTCCGCCGGTGGAAGTTGACCGTGTGATTCGCACTTGCAAGCCAAGACATTCCCAAAATAATGTCGAAGTTCGTGTCCAAAATGTCGAATGTCACCGTTTCACATGCATGAAGTGCGAAATACACCGGAACGGCCTCGATGTAGCGGTCGATAAGTTGTTGCGTCCTTCCGCCCGCCAACTTGATCGTCGTCGGGTTTGCCTTCCTTCGAACTTATGCGCCAAGGCCAACCTTTTGCATAAAGACCTAACTCATAAAATTGCGAGACGCGCCGCTATCCAGAAAAGCGCTACAGGACGCTTGCCCAACTTGGATGCGGACATAGAGGAGCGGTGCGTTGTTGTCATCATACCGCTGCTTGCGAAACTCGCGGGCCACCTCGGTAACATATGCAAGGATGTCCCCCACCGCGACTTCGTCATCCTTCGGCGAAGTTGGTGGTGCATAGAAGGATAAGTACGTGTGAAGCTGAGCGCATAATGCTGCGCATTGCGGTCCCGACAAGCGGCCCGTGGTTGGGAGAGGAAGCCATGCGAAATCCTTGGACGTGAGTGGGTCCAATACCTCCATGTTGAACTCGCACGCCGAATCCCGTGAAGAACCACTTGAAGACGATAAGTTGTCGTTGTCGGACGGAGAAGATGCCGCATACACGTCTTGTCCTTGAGCATACCCAACGTAGGAACGAGCCGGGCAGCATAGTCCTCAAAAGACTAAAGAAGAGGACTATCGACTTCCGCATAGGCCTCGGCACGAAGGGCGGTCACCCGCGAAGTGACCAGTTTCGAAGGTGTTGAGAGTGTCGTCGACTTACTCCCGATGGTGTTCAGTTTTCCGATTTGCCCTTGCCTTTCGACGGGCAGCCCATTATCTCGTGGAGATCGCTGTTACAATAACGAAATCTCGTGCATGCCTTGTATGCTTGCTCAGAGAGACCGTATTGGGACCATGTGGCTGGAGCTGCTGCGCCGGGCCCGGGGCTAAATGCGGTGTTTGTCTCCGTTTTGCCGCGTCCTCGGTCTTTGCCGGGGCGACTACCATCCCGGGCGGCTGTGAGTCTGTCCCCTTCATTTGCAGGCACGGCCTCGCTAGTTTGGTCGATTGGCGTGACCACGACGACCATGACCACTTTCAGCCGATGCTGATCTCTGCTCGGGCCTGTCGCAGACGAACGGTGGAGGTTCTTAGCCTCCTTGTTCATGGTAATAATCTGCACGACCTTGTCGAAGAGCTCCGCCGGTGTCGTCAGGGTGTCCTCGACGTGAGTCAAGGCATTGCCCAACGCCGGACACGACCTCGAGATGTAGTGTTTGATGGCTTTGAAACCCATTTGAATGTCTGGGACGGATGTCAAGCGTTGGTACTCGGCAATCCAATCAACACTCGGCAACGTGCCCTGTTCGAAGACCATCAGCTTGTCCATTGCCTTGATCTCTGACGACTCTACTTGGAACCGCTTATGCCACGCCGCCTTTAGATCATCCCAGCTGATCTTGGTATGCAAGTCGACAGGTACCACTCCGTACTTGGACAGGAGATTGTCCAGCCATGCTTGGTACGCGCCACCCGAGCGGGAGTATAAGTATATGTGATGCTTGTGCTCGCTGGCGTAGTGTAGCTGCAACTTGAGTTCGAACTTACGGAACCACGAACTCGGGTCCGTCTTCGTCGAATCGCAGAAGATCTCCCGATCATCGAACTTTGGAGTTGTCTCGCGCGGTTTCGATCTCGAGTGAGTGGCGGCAATAAAGACCTGCTGCTCCAACTGTTGCGCGACATTTTGTTGTAACTTCATGCCATCCTTGAAGGATCCGACGTCAATCTTCAATGCCTCGAGGCGATCGGAGGTATTGGAAGAGCTGGCAACGGGGGCGGCGACGGCTTATTCCAGCTGCTGGAGGCGGCTGGTGAGTTGGTCAAACACCTGATTGTGTGTATGAACCGCATCGTCGAGGTTGTGAATGTCCTCCTGCTGTGCAATGCACGTGGCCAGGAGGTCCGTGAAATGGGAGAGGAGTAGAGCGATCTTGTTTCCACTCTCTTCCAGCTTCCCATTCTCAGCCTTGGCCCGCCAGTCCCCTCCCATTGTGAGCAAAACTCGCTCTCCGCTGAATATCTTTTCGCGTTGTTAAAGTCGTTCTTCATCGGCAGCCTTTGCTGCTTCCTCGTCTTGTTGGCATTGCTGTTCAATTGCCAACAGTCGTGCCTTCTGGGCGTTGTCGGTGCGAATACCCTTACAAAGGTATCCGCCCTGGTTTTTGCAAGCGACAGAAAATAAGGTTAAAAGTTGAAGTATTTCGCGTGAGGCGCGGCTCCGTCAGTGGTTTACAATGGCTGAACGATTGACTAAGAGTAGAGAGTGTGTGGGCGCGCAGAATTGAGGCGCGCGTGATCTTTTATTTTTTTGGTTGATGATTGTTGAAACCGGCGTTGATCGCCGACCAAATTTTTATTTTCTAATAGGATTAAAAAAATTGTTGCTTTTTGATTGATGCACTTGCTTATGACTTGTGCTACGTGCGAAAGACGACATCGACAATGACATGGGTCGGCATGACTGCGAGGTGGGAGTGAGGGTAGGACCGCAAGAACAAGCGACCTCACGGTGGACGCGAAACACTAACTGTCGTAGGGTAGCTGGTCGGGATCATGGCGGTAGTAGTAGTCCTCCTTTCCCTCCTCCCCTCTCGCTGTGCGGTTTATTTTACTTTTGTTTTTGTGCTATCGCTTTTATTTTTGGGTGCGACCCCGGAACCGATAGTAGACGAGCGTCGAGGAGTTCAATGTGCATGCGAGCAGATGGGTGATTGGCCCGCGAGGCGGAAGAAACCGAATGGCAGGGATTGTCGCGGCGAACCCTTCGTCAACTACAATATGTAGTAGAAGGGAGCGTGAGCATAGGTATTGGGCCCTATAAAAGGCTGATATGAGCCTGGGCGACGGCCGCGGCACCAGGGCAGGGCCGCTGTGTGGCTCAGTCTCGCCTGGAACCCTCCTCCACTTTGGGTTTCGAGGTCCCTGCTTGTCCCTTGCTATTTCCACCAAGGCCTGTGTTGGGGCATGCTGCACTTTGGACCATGTTAAGGGTCTGCAACAGGCGGCACCACTGGTATTGCGGCCGTCGACTATGTGGGGTCTGCCCATTTGGGGCTTGAGGCGGTAGAGGACCCCACCAGACCGGAGCGAGGGAGGGCCAGCGTAGCGAAGCTCAGCAGCGATACTGCCGTGCGATTCGGCTGCCGGACTCGGACGTAGGGGCGGAGGACTCAGAACTGTCTAGCGGACGATGCCCTTCGCAGTCTTCTATCAGAAGAGGGAATCGTCGGGCAAACCGTGGCGCTGGGCGCTGCCGGTCACGGGAGGCTGAGGACGAGAGCGATGGGGTGGTGACAAACAGCGGAGGAATCCGGCTTGGAAAAGCATGCCGGATACATGCGATGCAGAGCAGTGACAGGCGCTCGAGCTGGGCAGCAAGGCAGGGAGCGACAGGCGAAGTCACCAGGACGGATAGGCGATAGGGCCGGGCCGCTACGTTTTACCAGGCGCAGAGCTAGCAGCAGCGGGGCGACGGGCAAACGCAAACGGATAAAGAAGAACATAAATCCGGGCGCGAAAGTGTGTCGGGTGCATGCATGACAAGAAAACGGAGATGGAGGAGGAGAAAAGTGAGGTGATGACAAAGAATGAACTACTAGCCCGATCCTTGACGAAATCGGGCGGAGTAAGAGTTGGGTTCGAGATTTTTGGGATGGGCGAGTCCATAATTAAAGTTAGTTCTAGCTAAAAGTTAGTGGGTTAGGCGCGACTAAGAAAAGGAGTGCGCGGAGTGATGGCGGAGAGCAATGAAGAGGAAGGGTGAAAATGTGCTAAGTCGGTCATTTCTTGACCGTTTTTTACGAACCAAGATCCATTCCGGGGGTTTTAGGCCGGGGCGAGCATGATTGTGAAGTCAGATTAGGGAGGGAGTAAGTAGAATAGGAGTAAGGAAGAAAACTCAGTGCGCCGGAGCTATGGCGGAAGAGGAATGGAAGGAGAGGAAAAAGGCATTCAAGTTGTTTACTCGTTAGTGGACGGATTTCTGTGGGGGAGGAACCATCTCGGGGGTTTCAGGCTCGGGCGACCACGAATCCGTGGTTGGATTAGGCAGAAGATTAGTAAGTTAGGAATTGGTAGAAAAAGGGGGTGCGTGAGGATGGTGGGATGGCTGGCCAAGAGGACGGAAGTCTCGTTCGATTCACTTTGAAAACGAGAACAAAAGGGGGCTAGACGGAGGTTCGAGACCATTGCGAATCCGATGGCCATG
This sequence comes from Chara braunii, assembly GCA_003427395.1. Taxonomy (NCBI): domain Eukaryota; kingdom Viridiplantae; phylum Streptophyta; class Charophyceae; order Charales; family Characeae; genus Chara; species Chara braunii. Next base: position 1,867,004 of record BFEA01000089.1, read on the forward strand.
TCAGATTTCCCAATGGAGTAGCAAGTTGGAGGCACAGGGCGCAAGAGTTGCGCGTGGGGAAGGGACAAACGACTCTGTAAGTTTGGATGCATCTGTCCACTATTTAGTGGGAGATTTATTCTCATTCTGTACATTTGGTAAGTACAGGAGCAGGGTCGTCTATCACAGTCGTGGAGGTCCTCCCCCTCGTAACGCACTTTTCTTTGTACTATGATCAAGGTCGTCATGCTGCTCTCCATAGATGTCGACATCATTGAAGTCTTCCTAGCAGTGCGCTCAGCTGGAGTGCTCGTCGTGGGGCTTGTACAGACATTTGGAACCACGCTAGTGCTCGCGGGAGTGATCAGTTCTGGGCCGGAGCACGCTCGTGAATGTCCGGGGATGCCTCCAGAATCCGTGAAGGACAGAGGGTGACAGGGGAGCAGACACCTACCTAGAAATAAAATTGCAGAATGAATGGCGGTGGCAACTTTGAAGATGGAAAAATCGGAGTCGAAAAAACGGCGTGAAGGAGCTATGTGGAAGAGGGAGGCGAACGAGAACTTACCTTGGCAGCAGCGAGGGACGAACACGCCGTGCACGAGGAGCCAAACGTCGAGTTATAATAACTAGTTTTGTTGGCAGGCCAGCCAACGGATGCACTCTGTGTCACTGCGCAGGACTGCGGATTGCTGGTCGGTTGTGCATCCGCTGAGCACCTACCGCGCGTCGACTGTGGTTTACCACGCCTATGGGTGCTACCGTTGTGGTTGTTATTCTGCACGTTGAGTTGTGCTGCACAGTGTCTTGTTTCGTTGGTGAGTCAAAAAAAACGCAGAGGGTGCAATACTCGTCGTAGTAGACGTGTTTGTTGCTCGAGCAGCGAGATGATTTACCTCGAAGGAAGGAACAGTTCATTGCTCGTCGGATAGGCTGATACAGCAAACCATATTGGGATTGAGTAAACAACATCCATCAGGCGTTAAGTGGTGGTCTATACAACCGACAGCGGCGTATACCGCTGGCCACATTACTGTTGGCGTCCGACGCCGCCATTTCACTTCAGAATGACCAAGATTGTGCTACTCGGCTCTATGATCATAGCCAACATACATCAGATCATGTACTTCGCTGTGCATCCAGTTGAGTAAGCAGGGTTTTTTTTGTTGCCCTACTCCTGTGTTTGTGGTGGGGCACTGTGTAACTTACGGCTGCCGCTATTTCTGAGCTGCGAACTGCAGCTAACACAGAAATCAACCGCCATCAAATAAAGCGTACTGGTGTTTTGCTATTGCTGCGGATGATGCGCAGCCGTCACAACAACTTTTGAATGAGAGCATCGCGGGTGCGCCCTATTCAAACACCGCCTTTCTACATTGCACGGTTGGTTTGTTCAAGAGGAAGCAACATCGTGGCTCGGGGGAGTGGTCAAGTGTGCATAAGGGGGCATTGCTGCGAGTACGAGGGTCG
>BFEA01000089.1:1869407-1894723 GCA_003427395.1 Chara braunii
TGTGTTTATTTGGTTCTGAACGAGGAGGTCTGAGCCATTCTATAAGTTTAGGTGGCTCAATCTCTTCCTGCTTTATTTCGGGAAAATGAACTTGATAGAGGGCATACCATTCTATAAGTTTAGGTGGTCTAGCCCAACGCCATGCACAAATTGGATCAGAGAGGAACGAACCAGGCAGCGAGTCAGAGTGTTCTATAAGTTCAGGTGGTCTGACTCAAAGCCCGCACATGCTGAAACCCAAAGGTCAATTTGACTATATTCTATTACTATTCTTGCCTATGAACACGCTAGTCAGACTATTTTATAAGTTTAGGTGGTCCATGTATAGCTTATCACAATCAAAAGAGAGTATAACTAAGAGTATAACTAGAGCCATAGGAGTTAGTTTCAATTCCTGCATTTTCGGAGGTAAGTTTTTTTACTTAGATCAATTATCGCATTTTCTAGGATCTTTTGTTATACTTGGCTTTGTATAAATTTTGGTAAGCTACTTTCTCTACGGGAAGCGCTGCCGAAATTTCTGCAAATTCAGGGAGTTAGTCAAATTTTGACTTTTCAAAGTTCGACTTGTCTAAATTACATATATGACTTAGTAAAAATTTGGAAAGTCTCATTTTCTAAAGGGATTGCTACCCAAATTTTTGCTAATTCAGGGAGTTAGACGAAATTGAACTTTGAAAACTTGAAGGTTATTTTCTATTTTCATATTCGGACTGATATAAATTCTGGAATGACACTTTTCCTATGAGGAGCGCTGCCGAAATTTTCTTTGTTTAAAGGAGATAGGTTATATTTTGACAGGTGACGATTCTGGTGATCCACCCTGTGTAGGGGAGATTATGTCAGAGTCTACCTTTGCTTTGGGCACTGCTTAGCAGTAGATTTAGGCTTAGTCAATTAGAAAGATTCTGAGTGAGATCGTGATATGGGGATTATTCCCCAAGGACTTATATTTTTAGCCCGGGGATTGACCTGTCTTGTGTTACATGTCCTCTTGACCGTTTGATTCAGGATTTGGACTAGTTTCAGCTTGATCCTACGAGGATCATCTGTTGTTATCACTGATAACAGGTCGGTTGTCGATTCATTGGTTTGCGATTCAACTCCAATCCACTTTTCCCATTCAACCTAAAGACTTTAGCCCTGTGGTTTGAATTGTTTCATTGTGTTTTCAGCCGGACTTTATTGAATGGCTATTTAACAAAAGTACTGAGTATTTATTTTGGGGAGTTGCGCAAAAGTGAGGTTTGTATGGCTAAAGCAAGGGGTATGAGCATAGAGATTGGTTGAAGTTGACCCCGTGTAGTGCGTTGACTTTTGTTGAATCTTTGATGTGATTGCAAGTATGTTTGTGGTTCGGACTCTGGATGTGACTGTCTGTGATCGCATATATGTATGGTTGTGATGAGCCCCACTGAGATTGTGAGAAGTGATCGTCACATACTTATTCCTCTTATATATGTATGTAAGTATATGTGTACCTACGTTGGGAGTTCGCGTGGCCTTAAGGGCCCGCGTGTTAAAGGTAAAAGTTGAGGTCGGGTTTAAGATAAGAAAGGGCAAACCCATTTTTCTGATTGTATACTTCTTAATAACTTCTTAGTCAGACGTTGGTCTTGGGCCAGGATTCGAGGTCGTTATCCAGGACATCCCAAGCCCCAGACTCTGCATGGAAGGAATCTTCCCCCGCGCAGAGCCTATTGGCTCTGCCTGCCGAGACTCTCAGGCCAAAGGCCGGAGGTCTCGCGGCGGCCGCACGACTATTCCTTCAGCCGTGCAATATCGTGAGGGATTAGACCATCACGATACTTCGAGACTGACACTTGAGTGTCATAAGCGGTAGTCGAATCCACGAGGGACTGCTTGATTATGGGTACTACATAGTACGCTATCATTGTGACTGCTTCCGTACGCTTGCATTGCGAGTCGATATGATTGCGCTCTGCGTCCGCGCGGTTTTATACTAAGTCTCGCGCTCAACGCCTATTTGATTTCCGCGTCGGAAAGTTATGGGATGACTACCGAGGGACTATGAGCGTTGTCGCGTTGTTTGTGTTGTGTCGCTTCGTGTATATGTGTGTATGTGTGATTTTATTTTTATGTTCTTTATAGTGGTGTGCGTGTGGCGTGTGGGATGCGTCCTAGTCGACCGACGACGAGTCGCGCTTGGGACCTTAGCCCCCCAAGATGCCGGTTCGTGTGCGGGTCCGATAGAGGCGTACTACCGCGCGTACCCCTATGCTACAACGAACGAGAAACACCCTCGGCTGGTCCACCTCTGCGATTGCAGCTGATCAACTTTCGTACTGTGGACTGGTAGCTCGACGGGGATACGCCCACTGAAGGGAGGTGACAGTTCCCGTAAGGTGGAGGTAAGTCGTGCCTCGCGTAGGCCCTATCCTGTCGTAGGCGCTCTAGGGAGGTATGGTTGGCGCACTCGGTTGGAGCGGCTTGCGAAAACTCCATGTATATTCGCGACGAGGATTTAGACCAACTCCTGGTCCCACGCTGCCTTGTGCGGTGCCGGACCGATGCGCTTGACAGGTGGCGCCGTTGCCGGGGATAACGGTTGCCTGCCGTTGTCCATGGTGGAACGACATCCAGGTATGAGAATGAAAGAACTAGGCAAAATGAAAAGTTTTCTCTGGAATTTTATGGTTTAAACGATTGATGGTATTGGATGGAGGGCGAGTGAGAGATGATTGTATGAGATGGTTGTGGCTAGTGCAGTAACGATGGCACTGGAAGGATAGGTATTTTGACTATGTGCTCACGTACCTTGGCTAGTATGATGGTAGTCAGAGTTGGTACCTTTTCTGATCCTGATGATTGGCGGGTCTGAACGATGCTTTACATGTCTGATATGGCTAAGGTGAGATGAGGGTATCAACACGGCTAATCGTGGAGTAGACCCTATACGGTACCTATTATGGCTAAAAGAGTTACCTGAGTGGTTATAAGAGATTATAGGGTACGTTGAGTTTAGGGTGAGGCCGAAGATGAGTAAGGGAGCCTATTGCGTTAGAAGTCATCGAGGGACTTCGCGGAGAGTTAGACTAAGGAGGCCGAAGACTTTATGAGCATGGGTTAAGATCCTTGAGTCTGGGTCCTAAGCGGTTGTTCGACTACGGGACGTAGGAAGTCTGTGTAATACCTTCTTTGTGAGAAGGATATCTGATCCTAGAGGCAGTTGGAGTAACAGTGAAGGAGCTAACACTTAGGTTATTTTACTTACTTTTCATGGGGCAAGGAGTTGTAACTGATGCTAGACCTCCGCTTGAACCTTTTCAGGTTTGGACCATCCACCTATATTTATAAAGTTGGAACTAAGGACTTGAGACTATCTTTCTAAGGGCATCTCTTGAGCTATGTGATCATACGCATCTATGTATGCTGGATCTAATTTAAGTGAACTTGCTTAATATCTGATTATGTGAGTTTGTGTACCTAATGTTATTTTATGATTACCTCTTCCAAAAATGTTTTTGTGTGGGCTGTTTATTTGAGGTATGTATGTGGACCTATTAGTCTGTAAGAATTTATATGAGTGTCTGAAGTCCGATTATCGACTTATGTTGTCTGTTAAAGTTTGTGTCTGGATTGCTCTTCGAAGAGGGGTAGAGACATTGCGCAGAATCCACGTCTGATGCGGATTCAGAGGTGAATGAAGAGACCGCCTTTTGAGATAAGTATTTCTCAGGAAGTGGTCAATGTGTAAGGTTTACCCTAAGGAAGGTTGCAATCCTATGTTATTGTTCCCTTAAGAGATGACTTTGAAGAAGTTATAATCTTGTTTTGGAGGTAGTAGTGAGACCCACGCCGGAACTATGTTCCTGGTCCATAGTGGGGTGTTATTGTTGTATCCTTTGTGATAAAATGAGTACATTACTACTGAATAGGAGGAAAGTGTTTAAGTCTTGTTAGATCTTGGCCTATAAGGGAAGCGACTACTTCTTGCCATAGAAGAGTAGGGGGTGCATCCCCAACTATTTTTTTGTCAAGTGGGTTCACCAGCACAGGACGGGATGGTACCACCCTAAGGGTGTATGGTGAGGTTGTTTATCTTGTCGGCAAGAGTCTGCAAGGAACGGATGCTGGAATCGGAGGGAGAAGCAGTGAGGCTTGATCCTTGAGTGAGACTCGGGGATTTAAGATGCTATCCTTTCTGAAAAGGATTACACTGCCCCTCGCCACAGTATACTTATGTCAAAGCCAGGGGAGTAAAGTGTGGTACTCTCACAAGAATTATGTCTGAGAGTGCTAACTGTTGGCAATCATATCCCTGATCATAATGTGCCTATCATATGTTATGCCTGTTGACATAGGTTTGTCGTATGAGATATTTATGCTTTGAGTAACTGACTAACTTGTGTATGATGTGTGTGATTATTACGAGTATTATTGTTGTCGGTTACTATAGTAATATATCGTTTTTCCATGAGTATTATAATTATGAATTTTTGATATCTATAAAGACAATATTAACGTGATATATTACAATTATTATTTTTCTCTAAGTTGGGTGGTCGTAAACACTAAAAATTATGAATTTTAGTGAAAGGTGATTTGAAGTTAAGACTTCAAGGGTAGGGATGTTGGAACGCGATGATCATTTGGTAACGGAAGGCGTATGCTGGAGTTTTCTATGATGGACAGAACCCAGACCAGAGTGAAGGCAACTCAGGATGTCTTATGCAAAGGAAAATCCTAACATGGTCTTGCCCGTTAGAAAGGAAGATGGACTCGAGGTATCCTTATCGAGGAGAGTCAAGGAATGAGAGTATATCTCTTTCTGGTGGGGCACACTGATGGACGTGGGTATTTTCACTTGGATTGAGTCCGACTTTAATGATGATGAAGATTGCGCGATCGTAAGAGTGACCCTATACGCATCTTCCTCATTTTGGGTTAAGCATGGGGTCAAGTTGGCACTTGGGCATGGGAGCTTGTTTGCGAGTCCATTGAGAATAGTTGAGGGAGCTGCGACAAAATAGACGAGAAGAAGGGTTCATGAAAGAGAAGAGCGAGTGTTGACCCATGTAGAAGTCAAGCGTGCCGATGAATTTGGGCCTCCTTCTGACCTATAGAGAAGTGTTTCGGGGGGACAAAAAAGGATAGAGGCCGCAGCAGAAGCCGCTTTGAGGACGCGCGAATGGGAATGTTGACGTTTTACGTGCGAACTGATATATCGCATGTACATGGACCAAAGGTTTTTACCCCATAGTCAAGGACTAAGAGACATGGTCAATATTTTAGATGCTTATGCGAGCTCCCACGATCCAGATGACAGGGTTGTAGATTGGGATGAGGTCCGGACAGTAGCAGGGCGATAGAGGGTGCCCTTGTATTCTGCCAAGGAACGTCTCCTAGGAACTTGTGTATATACGTGCACATGAGAGTCAAGGTAGGAGGCTAACTGATTGTGTGATTCCGACCCTTTGTTTTAGTTTACAGGATCTTGACTATATACAGAATGGGTAGGAAGACGTGTAAATATGCTTTAGTGCATTGCGTGTATATGTCAGATCATAAGAGACCTCATGTTAAATTGGATAAGCAGGTTTTTAGGCTTTGCGTCTACTCAAAGGTAGACCGGTTAGAGTATGAGAATGAACCTCACGTATGTATGGGCCGCTGAAGCTAAGTAACGGATGAGGGTATGGTTTGTAATATAGACCTGGGTACATCATAAGGTCATGCGAGGATGCGATCTTATTAGGATGATTGATTTGACTTTGATTGTGACATTTGTCCTCCTTTAAGACATATACCTTCGTCCGAGAATGTCTTCCTACGATTCAAGATGAGTTGATTGTGTTTTAAAGTTGAGTTTATCTTAAACCATACCATCCTGAGTTGTGAAAGGGTACGCGCCCATACGTTGTATATAGGAGCTGCTCTAAATTGAGTAGATCCTGAGTTATGGTTTCAGGACGCTATGACCTAGAGAGTTAGTGTGCTAAGCCTCTTGCCATGCGAGTTGTGATGAGATATGAGAGAGGAGTATGCGCGATGCTTTGATTCGAGGATGTTGTAAGCTTATGATTGATTGAGACGTGATGGACCTTGTGTTTCGGGTTGGATATTTGGACATGTCTTGGGTTACTTGGATCCCTCCAATGTGAGGGGTGCGATTACGCCTGTTTAGAGCTGTTTCCGTTTAACTCTGACTAAGAAGGCTATGTTTTTGGGCAATGCTGGACCACTGGTGTCATCCTGAGTTGAGATTGTTCGACTCTATGTGTATATATGTAATTCAAGACTATGACTGTTTGTATTTTGAGTTGGGATATTATACCCCTATGTATATATTGAGTTGAGATTTTATCTAAGACTATTCTTTGTATACGACGACCTCAATCACTCTCACATGTGTGGTTTTATCCTAATATATGGTGAGTTTGTGTGAGAGATGTGTGGGATAAGTTGGTCTCTCGGTTTGAGTTGTTTTATGGTTGAGACCCCTTCAGATTAAGGAAGGTTGTAATGTTGTTTATTGGAAGACTCATTTTAAAAAGGAAGGTGTTTTAAAAAGGGTCGCGTGATAGTCCATCATAGAAAGAGAGGGATGGTTGAGAGACCATTGAGAGAGACCTCCTTCGTGTGAAAGGTGGTTGATAGATTTAAGGGCATGGTAAGCAAAGTTTGAGTTGATAAAGTTTGACGAGAAGAACCAGAAAGGCTGCTTTTGGTGGAATTGAGCGTGTCGCAAATCAGTGCATTTGGTAGATGTCATTGGGATGTGTGGTTTACTGTCTCTGACCAGTTCAGGGGCCATGGCCTAGTGAACCTGACGATGATTTCTGTTTATAATTGTGAGAAGGGTGTCGTGCTCTCTTTGTTGTCCCATAGGAAACTTGTAAACGCCTTTATGTGAGACAAACTCCTGCATAGTCCCGCAGTGGGCCTGTGGTTTGTTGCGACACACCGCCCGGACACTTGTGCTAATCCTGGGGCATTTTGAGGAAGACCAAGCTAAGCGGTAAAGGTTAGTACCTCTAGGGCGCAACCCCTAGTGGATGGCTGCTTGTCAGCACAACCTGGCAGCGGACCCTCGTCTACGAAAGGGGTAAAAGTTTAAGGGGTTATGCACGCCTTAGGGAATTACTCGGATGGGATGGCGGGGGATATGAGTCGAGTCTTTTTGGTAAGTCCTAGTTGAATGCTTATCAGGAGAAAAACTTATCGTTGTGTAACCAGCGAAGGTATTGTCGCTAAGGTAACCATGCGGTAGGCCGTAGATCTGGCTCGATCAACCGGACTATGGTGGGTCAGGATGGAGACCTTGCATTTCTGTACTAGACTGCAGAAAGAGCTGAGATGAGATTTAAGTGTATATATGCATGTGTGTTTGATTGTGAGGATTTTCATGAGGAAGGCAAGAGTGTCTTCTAAGGTCTCATTAAAGGTTCGCGTCCCTGGCTATGACTCTCCTTACGAGGAAGAGTCTAACTAGGACACTCAACGAGAAGCCGACGTTTGTTTAGGACAAAGGGGAGAGGACAGTTTGAGAGGGTTTTTGAAACTTATGCTGTAGTATTGATGCGTAATACACCGGCGTCCCAGTGTCAGGGCAATGGAGACCCAGGTTGCAACCCTGGCGGGCATACAGTTGTGTGGGCGCAGATTGCTGGAGGCCTCGAACCTGAGTCTGTCGGCTAATCGGATTGGTTCCTTTCTCGTCAGCATTTGGAGTGCGGATGAATTTATAGCTTTTGATTTGGCGAAGCGATGGGGACGTCGCTTAATATGGTCCGATAAGCTGTCGGTGCGAATACCCTTACAAGGGTATCCGCCCTGGTTTTTGCAAGCGACATAAAATAAGGTTAAAAGTTTAAGTATTTCGCGTGAGGCGCGGCTGCGCCAGTGGTTTACGTTGGCTGAACGATTGACTAAGAGTAGAGAGTGTGTGGGCGCGCAAAATTGAGGCGCGCACGATCTTTTATTTTTTTGGTTGATGATTGTTGAAACCAGCGTTGATCGCCGACCAAATTTTTATTTTATGATAGGATTTAAAAAAAAAATTGCCTTTTGATTGATGCACTTGCTTATGACGTGTGCTACGTGCGGAAGACAGCATCGACAATGACATGGGTCGGCATGACAGCAAGGTGGGAGTGAGGGTAGGACCGCGAGAACGAGCGACCGCACGATGGACGCGAAAGACTAACTGCCATAGGGTAGCTGGTCGGGATCATGGCAGTAGTAGTAGTCTTCCTTTCCCTCCTCCCCTCTCGCTGTGCGGTCACGGTTTGATCTTTAAATTTTTTGTGCCTATTTTTATTACTTTACTTTTGTTTTTGTGCTATCCCTTTTATTTTTGGGCGCGACCCCGGAACCGATAGTAGATGCGGGTCGAGGAGTTCAATGTGCATGCGAGCGGACGAGTGATTGGCCCACGAGGCGGAAGAAACCGAATGGCGGTGATTGTCACGGCGAACCCTCCGCCAACTACAATCTGTAGTAGAAGGGAGCGTGAGCATGGGTATTGGGCCCTATAAAAGGTTGATATGAGCCTGGGCGACGCCGGGGCACCAGGGCAGGGCCGCGGTGTGGCTCAGTCTCGCCTGGAACCCTCGCCCACTTTGGGTTTTAAGGTCCCCAATTGTCCCTTGCTATTTCCACTAAGGCCTATGTTGGGGCATGCTGCAGTTTTGACCATGTTAAGGGTCTGCAACAGGCGGCGCCACTGGTATTGCAGTTGTCGACTGTGTAGGGTCTGCCCATTTGGGGCTTGAGGCGGTAGAGGACTCCACCAGAGTGGAGCGGGGGAGGGTCGGCGTAGCGAAGCTCAACAACGATACTGCCACGCGATTCGGCTGCCGGACTCGGACGTGGGGGCGGAGGACTCAGAACCGTCTGGCGGACGATGCCCTTCGCAGTCTTCTATCAGAAGAGGGAATCGTCAGGCAAGCCGTGGTGCTCGGCGCTGCTGGTCACGGGAGGCTGAGGACGAGAGCGACGGGGTGGTGAAAAACGGTGGAGGAATCCGGCTTGGAAAAGCACGCCGGATACATGTGATGCAAAGCAGTGACAGGCGCTCGAGTTGGGCAGCAAGGCAGGGAGTGACGGACGAAGTAACCAGGACGGATAGGTGATAGGGCCAGGCCCGCTACGTTTTACCAGGCACAGAGCTAGCAGCAGCGGGGCGACGGACAAACGCAAAAGGATAAAGAAGAAAATGAATCCGGGCGCGAAAGTGCGTCGGGTGCATGCATGACAAGAAAACGGAGATGGCGGAGGAGGAAAGTGAGAGGCGATGACAAAGAATGAACTACTGGCCCGATCCTTGATGGAATCGGGCGGAGTAAGAGTTGGGTTCAAGATTTTTGGGATGGGCGAATCCATAATTAAAGTTAGTTCTAGCTAAAAGTTAGTGGGTTAGGCGCGACTAAGAAAAGGAGTGCGCGGAGTGATGGCGGAGACCAACGAAGAGGAAGGGTGAAAATGTGATAAGTCGGTCATTTCTTGACCGTTTTTTACGGCGTTTTAGGCCGGGGCGAGCATGATTGTGAAGTCAAATTAGGGAGGGAGTAAGTAGAATAGGAGCAAGGAAGAAAAGTCAGTGCGTCGAAGCTATGGCGGGAGAGGAATGGAAGGAGAGGAAAAAGGCATTGTTTACTCGTTAGTGGATATATTTCTGTGAGGGAGGAACCGTCTCGGAGGTTTTAGGCGCGGGCGACCACGAATCCGTGGTTGGATTAGGCAGACGATTAGTAAGTTAGGAATTAGTAGAAAAAGGGGGTGCGTGAGGATGGCGGGATGGCTGGCCAAGAGGGCGGAAGTCTCGTTCGATTCACTTTGAAAACGAGAACAAAAGGGGGCTAGACAGAGGTTCGAGACCATTGCGAATCCATGGCGATGTCGGATTTCGCAATGGAGTAGCAAGTTGGAGGCACAGGGCGCAGGAGTTGCGCGTGGGGAAGGGAGAAACGACTCCGTAAATTAGGATGCATTTGTCCACTATTTAGTGAGAGATTCATTCTCATTCTGTACATCGGTAAGTACAGGAGCTGGGTCGTCTATCACAGTCGTGGAGGTCCTCCCCCTCGTAACGCACTCTTCTTTGTACCATGATCAAGGTTGTCATGCTGCTCTCTGTAGATGTCGGCATCATTGAAGTCTTCCCAGCAGTGCGCTCAACTGGAGTGCTCGTCGTGGGGCTTGTACAGACATTTGGAGCCACGCTAGTGTTCGCCGGAGTGATCAGTTCTGGGCCGGAGCCCGCTCGTGTATGTTCGGGGGTGCACCCAGAATCCGTGAAGGATGGAGGGTGAGAGGGGAACAAACATCTACCTAGAAATAAAATTGCAGAATGAATGGCGGTGACAGCTTTGAAGATGGAAAAATCGGAGTCGACAAAATGGCGTGAAGGAGCTATGTGGAAGAGGGAGGCGAACAAGCCTTGGCAGAAGCGAGGGACGAACAGGCCGTGCACGAGGAGCCGAACGTCGAGTTATAATAACTAGTTTTGTTGGCAGGCTAGCCAACGGATGCACTCTGTGTCACTGCGCAGGACTGCGGATTGTTGGTCGGTTGTGCATCCGCTGAGCACCTACGCGCGCTAACTGTGGTTTACCACGCCTATGGGTGCTAACGTTGTGATTGCTATTGTGCACATTGAGTTGTGCTGCACAGTGTCTCGTTCGCTGGTGAGTCAAAAAAAACGTAGAGGGTGCAATACTCGCCGTAGTAGACGTGTTTGTTGCTTGAGCAGCGGGATGATTTATCTCGAAGGAAGGAACAGTTCATGGCTCGTCGGATGGGCTAATACAGCAGACCATATTGGGATTGAGTAAACAACATCCATCAGGCGTTAAGTGGTGGTCTATACAACCGACAACGGCGTATACCGCTGACCACATCACTGCTGGCGTCCGGTGCCACCATTTCACTTCAAAACGACCAAGACTGTGCTACTCGGCTCTATGATTGTAGCCAACATACATCAGATCCTGTACTTCACTGTGCATCTAGCTGAGTAAGCAGGGTTTTTTTTATTGCCCTACTGCTGTGTCTGTGGTGGGGCACTGTGTAACTTACGGCTGCCGCTATTTCTGAGCTGCGAATTGCACAGAAATCAACCGCTATCAAATAAAGCCTACTGCCGTTTTGCTATTGTTGCGGATGGCGCTCAACCGTGACAACAACTTTTGAATGAGAGCATCGCGGGCGCGCCCTATTCAAACACCACCTTTCTAGATTGCACGGTTGGTTTGTTCAAGAGGAAGCAACATCGTGGCTCGGGGGAGTGGTCAAGTGTGCATAAGGGGGCATTGCTGCGAGTACGAGGGTCGCCAGAGAGTCAACAACTGAAGATTTGACTTTGGTAGGCCAAGTTGTTTTGCGCATCTGGCCATGCGGGGCCCTCAGGCGAGCGAAGGTATCAAAGCCCTCTCCTGAGAGTTCAGTTGTCCCCCTCTGGTATCTCGAGAGTCTCAGACCCCTTATCTTCTGCCCTTCTTACTCTAAGCCTAGTCCTGATGTGAGAGGAAGGCGGCAGGCGGCAGGCGGGATTGCAACCCGTAGGACCGCAGCAAGGCCTACGTGGGAGGTTACCCCACCGATTGCGGGAGCTCTGCCGGAACTTAGGAGGAGTTTTGGAGGCAGGGAACTGAGAGGTAACCACCCATCTCCCTCTATAAACCAAGATTATAGCCCCTATCTGTATCGCCCATTGCATGTTTGACTGAGTATATGGTATGCGACCCTACTTTGACTTTTTGTCTGACTTTCGGTACTTAAACCATATTAAATAAAAGAATGTTTTGGCAATCTCAGTTTCAACTTTTGTTGACTGTGTGAAAGCAGACTGTTTAAAGAGATTGCATCTGGGAAAGGGCATGATGAGAAACAGTTTTTGCGTGAGGTTTGACTGGGTTATCAAGGTTGGGAGGTCCCCATAAGTTTGGGGAGACCCAGTGCTTTGTTTATTTTGGATTATGTGGAGCGTCAGACCATTCTATAGGTTTAGGTGGTCTGATTGCTCTGGAGGCTGGGAACCCCYCATAAGTTTGGGAAGACCTAGWGTTGTGGATTTGCATGGAGAATCRGATSATTCTRTAAGTTTAGGTGATCTAGTTGCTCTGACTTGCGAGGGCTAATTGTGTTTGACTTTTTCAGGGGCCAAGTGCATTCTATAAGTTCAGGTGCTTTGGTTGCTTTGTTTATTTTGGGTTTTCCTGTGTTTATTTGGTTCTGAACGAGGAGGTCTGAGCCATTCTATAAGTTTAGGTGGCTCAATCTCTTCCTGCTTTATTTCGGGAAAATGAACTTGACAGAGGGCATACCATTCTATAAGTTTAGGTGATCTAGCCTAATGCCACGCATAAATTGTATCAGAGAGGAACGAACCAGGCAGAGAGTCAGACTGTTCTTTAAGTTCAGGTGGTCTGACTCAAAGTCCGCACATGCTGGAACCCAAAGGTTAATTTGACTGTATTCTATTACTATTCTTACCTGTGAACAGACTAGTCAGACTATTCTATAAGTTTAGGTGGTCTGACTATAGCTTATCACAATCAAAAGAGAGTATAACTAAGAGTATAACTGAAGGTAATTTGGGTCGGCTGAGCATTGTTTCTAAGATGAATGGCTCAGCCCTACGCCCACTTTGAAGATTAAATTCATATATATATATAACTTGACTATTTAAACAGTTCAGACCCTTCAGGGCGACCAAAATGGCCTAGGCATATGCCCAAAGAAAAGAAAAACAGTTGTGCTCTTTGTTCTGTGTATACTCTTTGGCTAAGTTAGACTCATTCCATAAGTTTGGGTGGCCTGACGCTATGCCTGGCTAAGTAAGGCACATTCCATAAGTTTGGGTGTCCTGACCTTATGCCTTATGTAAGCTGGGTATAAGGGGTTAAATTATTGAAAGGTCATGAACTATTGTTTGTTCAGATAAATATGAGAATGGTGAGAGTACTTACCTTTGTGGTTTAACCTGTATGTGGATGAGTGAGACCACTACTTAGTCTGAGTTTTAGTTTGATAGGTAGTTGCTTTAATCGCTCGCCACGGGCTAGAGCCATAGGAGTTAGTTTTAATTCCTGCATTTTCTAAGCTAAGTTTTTTTACTTAGATCAATTCTCGCATTTTCTGGGATCTTTTGTTATACTTGGCTTTGCATAAATTTTGGTAAGCTACTTTCCTTACGGGAAGCGCTGCCGAAACTTCTGCAAAGTCCAATTTTAAAGTTCGACTTGTCTAAATTACATATATGACTTAGTAAAAATCTGGAAAGTCTCATTTTCTAAAGAGAGTGTTGCCCAAAGTTTTGTTAATTCAGGGAGTTAGATGAAATTGGACTTTGGAAACTTGAAGGTTAGTTTATGTTTTCATATTCGGACTGATATACATTCTGGAAAGACACTTTTCCTACGGGGAGCGATGCCGAAATTTTCTTAGTTTAAAGGAGATAGGTTATATTTTGACAGGTGGCGATTCTGGCGATCTACCCTGTGTAGGGGAGATTATGTCATAGTCTACCTTTGCTTTGGGCACTGCTTAGCGGTAGATTCAGGCTTAGTCAATTAGGGAGATTTTGAGTGAGATCGTGATATGGGGTTTATTCCCCAAAGACTTATAGGTTTAGCCTGGGGATTGGTTTGTCTTGTGTTACAAGTCCTCTTGACCATTTGATTCAATATTTGGACTAGTTTCAGCTTGATCCTACGAGGATCATCTGTTGTTATCACTGATAACAGGTTGGTTGCCGATTCATCGATTTGCGATTCAACTCCAATCCACTCTTCTCACTCAACTTGAAGGCTTCAGGCCTGTGGTTTGAATTGTTCATTGTGTTTTCACCTGGACTTTATTGAATGGCCATTTAACAAAAGTACTGAGTATTTATTTTGGGGAGTTGCACAAAAGTGAGGTTTGTATGGCTAAAACAAGGGGTATGAACATAGAGATTGGTTGAAGTTGACCCCGTGTAGTGCGTGCACTTTTGTTGAATCTTTGATGTGATTGCAAGTATGTTTGTGGTTCAGACTCTTAATGTGGCTGCCTATGATCGCATACATATATGGTTGTGAGGAGTCCCACTGAGATTGTGAAAAGTGATCGTCACATACTTATTCCTCTTATATATGTATGTAAGAATATGTGTACCTATATTGGGAGTTCGCGTGGCCCGAAGGACCCGCGTATTAAAGGTAAAAGTTGGGGTCGGGGTTAAGAAAGGAAAGGGCAACCCCCTTTTTCTGATTGTATGCTTCTTAATAACTTCTTAGTCGGACGTTGGTCCTAGGCCGGGATTCGAGGTCCTTGTCCAGGACATCCCAAACCCCAGACTCTGCATGGAAGGAATCTTCCCCCTCGCAAAGTCTATTGGCTCTGCCTGCCGAGCTCGCGACGGCCACACGACTATTCCTTCAGCCGTGCAATATCGTGAGGGATTAGACCATCACGATACTTCGAGACTGACACTTGAGTGTCATAAGCGGTTGTCGAATCCACGAGGGACCGCTTGATTATGGGCACTACATAGTACGCCATCATTGCGACTGCTTGCGTACACTTGCATTACGAGTCGATATGATTAGGCTCTGCGTCCGCGCGGTTTTGTACTAAGTCTCGCGCTCCGCGTCGGAAAGTTATGGGATGGCTACCGAGGGACTAGGTGCGTTGTCTCGTTGTTTATGTTGTATCGCTTCGTGTATGTGCGTGTATGTGTGATTTTATTTTTATGTTCTTCATAGTGGTGTGCGCGTGGCGTGTGGGATGCGTTCTAGTCGACCGACGGCAAGTCGGGCTTGGGACCTCAGCCCCCCAAGATGTCGGTTCGCGTGCGGGTCCGATAGAGGCGTACTACCGCGCGTACCCCCTATGCTACAACAAACAAGAAACGCCCTCGGCTGGTCCACCTCTGCGATTGCAGCTGATCAACTTTCATACTGTGGATTGGTAGCTCGGCGAGGATACGCCCACCGAAGGGAGGTGACAGCTCCCGTAAGGTGGAGGTAAGTCGTGCCTCGCGTTAGCCCTATCCTGTCGTAGGGGCTCGTGGGAGGTATGGTTGGCGCACTCAGACGGAGCGGCTTGCGGAAACTCCATGCATATTCGCGACGAGGATTTAGACCAACTCCTGCGTGACGAGGCCGGGAGGGTCCCGCGATGCCTTGTGCGGTGCCGGACTGATGCGCTCGACAACGTCCTCTGCCTTCTTCTTTGTTGCGGCTGTTGCTTGGCTTCGGTAATCAGAAGCAGCATCCGGGCCTGATAGGCCTCGTCCGTTTCCCCGGACATCTGGTCCATGACGACTGTTTGCGAGCGAGTAAGCATAGACCAGGTCGGGGGCCTGCTGACGTGGTACTCCCTGCTGCTGACGTGACACTGCTGTTGGTTGATGTGGGCTGCTGACGTTGCCTGCTGATGTTGCCTGCTGACGTGGCAACTCACCAATGCCGCCGCAGGGGGTACCCGGAGACAGATAGATAAGGTAAGATCAAAAGGGGAACAACGTAGGTGGGGAGGGGTGGGTGGGATAAATCGCCCAGACAAGGAACCATTAATCAAAAAAGAAAAGTTTGAACTTTGCAAAAAAAAATCGAGAAAAAAGAAAGAAAATACTCGTTTGCAAGTTCAGTAGGCCTCCCAATTCCCCCTGATGTGCGAAATTACCAATGAGAAGAAATTTCGAACTTTCAAACTGCAAATGATTTTCTGATAAAGAATTCCGAAAATGAAATACAACAAAATATTCGGAATTACTCAGATGAGAGTACGCGCAGTTTGGAGAATGATAACTGCARGAGGGATTTCCCGTACCATTTTTTTTTTTAAAACGAATTTCGGGAAAAAATATTCCAGATTTCTAAATAACTGGAAATTGCAAAAGGAAATCGAAATTTTCGAAAAAAGATATTCCGGATTTTCAAACAACGAAATTTTGAATTTTCAGAAGAAAAACGAAAATGGAAATTGCAGGTGTTGCGGTATTGCGATTTTCCACAACAGAAATAGCGGGAAAACAAAATCCAAGAAAGAAGAAAGAAATTTCGATTTTCGGCAGTGAGGTCAAAATTGTGATTTTGGGGGTAACTAGTGTGCTCTAATCAATCAATCAAGACTAATCAGCTACCTAGTCCCCGCACATGTGTCAGATCAGGTTGTTCTGATTCACGTACGGTGTTCCGATACCAACTGTTACATGCCCAGTTGAGCGATGTACATATAAAACCAAGGATCCACAATGTGATTAAAAGGACTGAATGGACAATGCAGTGCCAGTAGAATCTCAACAAGCAGTGTACATTCTGATACATACAAAAAAATGGTGCTTTATAGCGACTTAGATTCGAGTCCTGACCTGGCCGGGACTGACCTCTAACACGTAGTGTAAGACAGCGCAGCAGAATGCTAGAATACCAATCACTAGCCCAATCAATGTTGCAACGCAGAGCAAACATACATCATCCTCATCACAAGGTGTGAAGGGGCCTGGCGCTACAAATAGGAAGAATGCGCCAGGTCCAGATCATGCACAGATGAAGAAGAGGGGGAGAGATGAGAATGTCGTCAACACCAAGTCTTTGTTACAAGTCCCAAATAATCCCTCGTCAAAATGTTTGAAGCCCATCGAGTCTGGATCCGAATGTCACCGAGCCCGCTCTCTCATAGTCTGCTGATGCAGTGAAGTCAGGTAGCGAGAGGGTGAGAGGGAGATGGTGGACTGAGAAGACGAAGAAGAAGAACTCTCTCTCTCCCATGTGCCAGGTACTAACCTGTGAAGATGGCGCTGTACTGCAGGTACCTCGAAGGCGAAGCTGGAGCTATGGCGCTGCAGGTACTCTAGCTTCTATGGTGCCCAGCGCTGAAGACTACTGCCAACGCTACTAGCGCCCAGCGCTGAAGACTACTGCGAGCGCTACAACTACTCCTGCAGCGCTCCTCCAGAGTGCTGCTGCCGAATCCTGAAGGCTACCTCCTGCCTCCTGAACTGCACATGAAGTGCCTGGGAAGTACCTAGGAACTACCTGCCGGCCTGCAGGGCGGGCCAGTCCTATATAGTGCTGGCCCGTCCAGGAGGCTGCTCTTGCCAATGCCGAAACGTGCCAGACCCTGGCGTTGAAGCTCAACCAGGGGTTGTCTTGAAAACAGGCCCGAAATGGCCTGTGCTAAAACCCTGGTTTGTTGCCTGAGTTTCAGGGCGGGTCGAACTGACGAGGGCCTGAAAATGGCCCTCAGTTTCAGGCTGAAAACACCCAGGGCCGGAAAGGCCCTGATTTAGCCTGAAACGACACAGGGACTGTAGGCCCTTGTTTTCAGGCTTTCAGGCTGAAACGACACGGGGCCTGTAGGCCCTTGTTTTCAGGCTTTTGGCCTGAAAACRTCACGGGCCTGAAAGGGGGCCCGTGCAGCCTGTTGCAGGTGCAGCATGTAACAGTTGCTTTCCGTTCAAGTGCTGGTGGTTTAAAGAAAAAGGCCTCTGCTTCAGCTTCATATGGTTTTCTTCACGGGCTTGGATGGCTGCCGGCATGGTTTCTGCACGGCAGTCGCCATTGTGGTCTGCTGCGTTCATCTGAGTGACTGTTATAGTTCATATGGTGTTTGTGTTTGTGACTCGGGGCCTCGTTCTACCACTCACCACATGCACAAAAGACAAAAACATATGGCTGTGTATCTTTCCATGTTGTAGCGGAAGATTCATTCTCATTGTGCACATTTGGTGAGTAGTGGAGCGAGGCCATAGGGCATTGGAAAGATGGTAGTGAAATCATGATAGTTTCTCATGGAGAAGGCAGATAGTTAATCCTTCCTGTTGAGGGAAGTAATCAAAGCTGTGTAGAAGCTATCAGGGAAGCTGTCTCTGGTGAGCAGTGGCTTTGGTTCTCCCAGTCCTAATCTCACTGTTTGGGGGAAGGTGGGCTGTGCCACTCTGCTCTGCAGTGCAACATGGCGACAATGCTAGACGGGTAGAGCAAGCAAGCTTACCTATGTGACCCCTGCGTGGCCCGGAATAAATTGAACTGACACCATTTGTGGCCCAATGAACCATGTATCAGAACAGCTACTGCACTCGATCTTAGAACGGCCGGTCATTATAGTTGTATGTGGTGCAGTTTTCAGTCCAGATACCTCTATAATGACTGGGCATTATATTCGGGTGAAGAGGATAGGGCTTCGCTCCACTACTCACCATATGAACAAAAGTTAAAAAATTATGGCGGTGTATCTTTCCATGTTCGAGCGGAAAATTTATTCTTATTTTGCACAATTGCCGAATAGTGGAGAGAGGTCCCTAGACTGCTTTCTGGGATGCAACAAGTGCTTTTCCGTTGTTGTTGTTGTTGTTGTTGTTGTTGTTGTTGTTTTTATTTTATTTTATGAATAGCCCTTAAGATATCCCTCTATCCTGGCGCTGGTAAGAGAACCGTCAGAATTGAGGGCTTATCTGTCGGGCTGCTCCATCTATTGGTGGGGAGCGGCATGTGCTGGAAACCGGGTCCAGCGTCCCATTGATACAGTTTCCTTTGGTAAGACAAAAACAGAAAAAGGGAAAAGATGGAGGAAGACAGAAGCTGGAACCCAATGATGTCCTAGTTGTCATAGGGCCTCGCCACACCAGTGTCAAAAATTCTTTTTTCGACATTTGCGCATCGCCACACCAGGTGTCGAGTCTTTTTTCCCCAAATCTTTTCGACATGTGTCAGATATGAGTTTTCCACAACCGCGGTTTCCAACTCTTTTTTTTTTTTTTTTTAATCCAAATGCTCCAGTCTATTCGCGGGGAGCAGCATGTGCTGGGAACCGGGCCCACCGTCCCATATCAAATTGTACAAATCATTGAGAACATTTGAGAACATTTGAGATCATTTAAGATACCGGGGCCATTACCCGGCTTCGGGTGAGATCAGTCTGTGATTATCTAATGACCTAATAAGGAACTACACATGCAATAGGCTGCCACAGAGGTCCTACGAAAGCTCACAACCCTCAGGATCCCTAACGAGTCCTTCTAAGACTTTCCAACACAGTCTTACTCCCTGCTGAGCTCTTCCAGGCCTCATGCCCCCACTCTGCATGGTTACAGGGCAACACAACTCGCCCCAGCTCCGACCAGCGTCGTCCCAGCAGCAAACCTTGGCTGTCCCTTGGGATGCCCACCCCAAAGCATCCCCAGATCTCCCTACCAGGCCTCACGCTCCTGCATCAGCAGGTTACAGGGCATCACCCCAGCACCGGCCAGCGTCGTTCTGGCATCGAAAAGCCACAGATCACTGAGTATAACCGCTTCAGAACCGCCTAGGATGGGTTGCTAAGATACCCTAGAGTCCTAAGACATTCATAAGAACCACCGACAAAAATCAGATAGGTGAAACCTATTCAATCCACCTACGACCACCACCAGTATGGTTTTTTTCAGCACAAACCGAAGCTCTTCCAGGCCTCATGCTCCCATCAGGTTAGGTTACAGAGTTGCACCACCTTGCTCCCGCACCGGCCAGCATTGCTCCAGTTACTACCCCCGATGACCACTGAGACTGCCCCCGCACACAGTACCCCAGAGCTCTCTACCAGGCCTCACGCCCCCACTAAGCTAGGTCACAAAGTTGCACCACCTGGCTTCGGCTCCTGCCAGCGTTGCTCCAGCATCGGTCTTCGAGGGCCGCCGGATTTTCAACCACCCTTCGCAGGATCACAGAAGAATTGCCAGATAGCACCTATTCCTACAACCTTCTCGAGCGGCAAACCAAATGAAAAGAAATAGTAAAAGCCTCCCAGCCACGAATCAGATAGGTGAAACCTATTCAATCCACCTGCGACCACCACCAGCATGGATGTTTTCAGTACGAACCGAAGCTCTTCCAGGCCTCATGCTCCCATCAGGTTAGGTTAGTTGCACCACCTTGCTCCAGCATCGGCCAGCATTGCTTTAGTTACGACCCCCAATGACCACTGGGACTGCCCCCTCAAACAGCCCCCCAGAGCTCTCTACCAGGCCTCACACCCCCACTAAGCTGGGTCACAGAGTTGCGCCACCTGGCTCCGGCTCCGGCCAGCGTTGCTCCAGCATCGGTCTTCGAGGGCCACCGAATTTTCAACCACCCTTCGCAGGATCAGAGATGACTTGCCAGATAACACCTATTCATGCATCCTAAAGATGATAATGATGAAGATGATGGTGACGACCAACTCACCTGCTGATGTGAACGGCAAACAATGCCTTGAAGTGCAAACATCTAATGATGACAAACTGATTTCCAACTCGAAACCGCCTGCCTGCAGCGGGCCAAAACTCGAAACCACAATAGGGAGCTTGTGAAAACGAGCGACTTTTCGACAACTGTCAGAGTCGAGGCATTGTGGAAATCCTGTCTTCAGTTCCACAGCCTCAAAAACCCGCCGAGTTGAAACGAGCTGTATAGCGAAGGCGGTTTTTTTTTTGAACCCACCAATGTCGAAAAATGCCTGACAGTTGCCGAAAATTAAGCGTTTTCGACATTGGTGTGGCAAGCCCCATATTTACACTGAAAAAAAGGAAAAATAGTTGTCATATATTTAAACTGAAAAAAAGAAAAAGAAGAAGCTCTGGAAGGAACCAAGAATGACTGCCACCCGGCAGCCATTCCTGTGTCTTTCATGGGCTATTGTTTCCAGCTAAATTGTTTGTTACTTGTGTTGCCTTCTATGCGCTTATACTGTCAAAAAGAGGGCAAGTGGCAGCTCTTCTTGAATTCTCCAGCGCCCTTTGTTTCCCTTTCCTGCTTGCTTTTTTTAGGCCTCATTCCACTACCCACCAAATGTGCAAAATGATAATAAATCTTTTGCTAGGAAAAGGAAAGACACGCTGCCATATTTTTTGTCTTTTGTGCATGTGGAGAGTAGTGGAGCAAGGCTCTTTTAAGGCCTCATTCTACTACCCTGCCGTACACTTACCTCGGTGAAGGTTCATTGCTTCAGCAGGAACAGTGCCTGCTCTTTGATTTTTGCTGAACTAAGGGCATACTCACACAGGGACCTATAATCCCAAATTCCCCCCCAAAAAGGTAGAGGACCGGTCACACAGATTTGGCAAAGTCCTAATGTACCATTCGTGTGCCCATTTGCCAGTCGCCTGAGTAGCCGCAGGGCAAGGGCAAGAGGTGACCGCAATTGCGCTATTTATTTTTTCGCATTTCCTTCGAGAATTGGTGAAATTTCTTTTTCTTAACTCTTTTTTTTAATTATTTTATAAAGGGAATAGCCCTTGTGGACGCCCTCTATCCCCGGGGTGAAGTCCCACCGCCGAAGTTGAGTTTTCTCAACGCGGAGCTTTCTATCACGTGTGGCATGGTGGGACGGAGCTCTGCCGTTGATGTATTGAGAATCTAAGGGTACCGAAATACAGGAGAATAACCTATTAGATTTGGTCATTTTGTAGAATTTTTCTTTGACGTGAAATCCGTTTTGTAGTATGCGCTGGCCCTTTTGGTTTGGGCGGGAAGCCATTTTCCATTGAGAAAACTACCCTACCGAGGGTAGGGTACATTTCTCAACTTATATGCCTTTCCTTCTTTTTTTTTTTATAGATATCATTACACCCTGAAACCGAGGAACTCTGACAGCTGTGTTTGGCTCTCTCGCATCAAACTCTCTTCCTTCTTTGGGCAATGAACGCATCTGGCCATCCATCTTGTCCCTGTCCATTTTACGAATGGTGACCTCCTGTCCCCTCACCACGGGAAGTACCCTTTTTCCACGGAGACATTCACTCCGACTGTGCCAGACGTGTTTCCTTTCTACGAGTTACTTCATCAAAAATAAGGAGAAAAACTGTTTCTAGCGTTTTTTTTTCAGTTTTTTAATTTTTTGTTTCGAATTTATTAATGTCAAAATGGTGTCACACGGTTGCGTTTTCTAAACTAAACTTGGGCGGTGGGACTTCACCCCAGCGGTGGTGAGAGAACCTTTGGGATTGAGGGTTTCTCTGTCGGGCTGCTCCATCTATTGGTGGGGAGCGGCACCTGCTGGAAACCGGGTCCAGCGTCCCATTGATACAACTTGTAACACAGAGATTGCTGTTTTTAATTATCCTAGGGCTGTGGCCTTCCTCTTCTCAGCCTGGGCCTCCCTTGTCCCATGGAGCTGCTAGTGTCACCCATCCCGTCTTGGAGCGCCCCTTATCTATTAGCCCAGCCCAGCTCAGCAGCCCCCCTGTACTATGTTTGTCCTGTTTGACCCCTTTAAACCCTATACCTTCTCAAACGTCATGAGCCCAGCCCTGTCCCCAGAAATGCAGGCCTTTACATCTGTCGGTGAACACCCTTAAGAACCTGTTCCAGGCCACCGCGGTCCCCATGATTGTTTACCTGGTCTGTCTCTTAGAACCCTAAGCCCTCCCTTCCTTTCTTTGTCGGGCTGTGAATGTCACCCCGCCCTTAGCTTGCCCTATTCCCAGAGTTGTTGTCTGTCTCTGTCCCCTATGTATGAAGCAGAGTATCCGTTTCTGTCCGTTCGTTCGCTGTCCTTTCACGAAAGTTCTTGCACAATTTGTGGATGGTGCGGTGTGACCAGCAAAGTAGCAAATTGCCATTGCTCCATACGGCCAAGGCCTTGTGCCATCTGAAAAGGTACAGCACTGCAACCGGAACCATGCCCAAAACCTCAAATCGGCCCTTCCCAAATCCGCCTATTTTGCGGATTTGGCGTCGCAGTGTGAGTATGCCCTAAGGGTAGTGCAGCACCCGGACACACCGCCGCCTGTTGTGTGTGCTCTCGTATTCCCAGAGAAAAGGCAAGAGGGCTGTAGCGATCTGCTCTCTTCTCTTCTTTCTTTGGGAGTAAATGCACAATTAAACAAAAACAAAAGTACAGTAGTATGGTCCTTATCTCTTTATCTAGGTTGAAAAATGCCCCAAATACAGCTATAATGACTGTACTCTTTCTTCTTTTTCCTTCTTTTGGAGTAAATGTACAACTTTGTTTCTTCCAAAAAAAAAAAAAAAAAAAAAAAAAAAGTACAACTTTGTTTAGGAAAAGTAGTATGTCCCTTATCTCGTTGTCCTGGAAGTTGCCCAAATACAGATATGATGACTCTATGTTCGCCGGAAGACGGTAGACCCAGCGGCATCTATCCAGCAGGTGCAGCTCACCACCAATAGGATGGAGCCATCATACAGCCAGGCCTTAATTTGGGGGGTTGTCTCACCACCCTGCAAATAGTAGCCTTGGTGGGGGTCTATTAGACACTGCCTGGAGCAGCGAGGGGAGTGATACCCTGGGTACAGAGGATCTTGGGGTGGGCCAGGTAGACTTAATGATAACACCTCACGTCCGGAGTGCAGGTGCAACAAGGCCTGGCCAGTGTGGCTTCCACCAGGGCTGGGTGGGTAGTCTGCCTAGCGCTGGTGCCTGTGACAGTAGATCCATAGGAGGTCAATTATGTAGCTCGAGATGGGGGAGTGGGGGGTGCACTAGGGGGGAAATGAGGTTGGGATGGAGGGACCTCTTTTGAGGAAGGAAAGAACACAATGTCACAAAAAAAAAATGCGGGAGCCATCCAACAGGTGGAGCCTACGGTCTTGACCTCAAACGCCTGATCATTTTAGCTGTATTTGGGGCAGGTTTCAGTCTAGCTACAGCCATAATGACCGGGCGTTAGATTCGGGTGAAGATGGTAGTTCCGACTGGGGCTATTGTCCCTGATCTGATCTAGGACCACCAAGCATGACATTTTGGTCTAAACCACCAGTACCCTGCCCAGCTATTGATGCTGAGCCTAAATTCGCCCTGCGTGCCAAATTTTGGCTGGCGCTGCCAACCCTTTTTTTTTTTTTTTTTTTTTTAAATGAACCACCAACCATTTCGGTCAGGCTCCCACACCCCCGAAAAATGCAGCCATATACGGCCGTGTATTTGTTTTTCAAGCTGGGTGGGGTGCTGGTGGTTAAAAAAGAAATCCAGCCATGGATGTCAGCTAATTCTTTTTTTTGTTTTTTGTTTTTTGTTTTTGTTGGGACAAATGCTCCAATCTATTCGTGGGGAGCAACACGTGCTGGGAACTGGGCCCAGTGTCTCATGAAGAATATACAAATGATTTGAAGTACCAGGGCCATTACCTGGCTTCGGCTAAGAACAATCCGAAAACTATGAAAAAAGTTCACGAAGATTTAGGAAAAACGTTGATGACTGTTGACCTATTGCTAGGCTACTCAAGCAGCAATGACCATAAAAGTCCTTCGAATGCTCAGAACCCCTGGACTCCCCGGCAAAACACTCTAAAATTCTCTAACACTGTCTAATTCCTTGCCGAGCTCTCCCAGGCCTCATGCCCCCACCCTGCTAGGTTACAGGGCAACACGACTCACCCCAGCTCCGGCCAGCGTCATCCCGACGACAACCCTTGGTTTTTCCTTGGAATGCCCGGCCCAAGGCATCCCCAGATCTCTCTACCAGGCCTCACGCTCCTGCTATCAACAGGTTATAGGGCAACCCTCCAGCACCGACCAGCGTCGTTCTGGCATCGAAAAACCGCAGGTCCATGAATATAACAACATCAAAGATGCCTAAAATGAATTGCAAGGAGTGCCCAGAATACTAAGGCGTAATGAAAACTGCCCCGAAGGGGCTAATAGAAGAAAACAGACATCTATACAGTACTAAATGCAAAGGGCCCTTTTGTTTTTGGAAGAACATTCAAATCGAGAAATATCTGCCTTAGAGCCTTTCAGTAGCCCACCCCTACCTGCCTCATCCCTATATCCCGATACTTAGTCTCTACTAGGCCTCACACCCCCAACTACTAGGTTACAGAGTGGCATGACCCACCCCAGAAGAATCCCACCTGCTAGGCTACAGGGCAAAACGACCCGCCCCGGCTCCGACCAGAGTCCACTAAGTACCAGCTTACCACTGCAAAGGACACTAGAGTGCCTTCCACCCTCGACAACTCCCCAGATCTGTCTACCCGGTCTCTTTCCCTCGTACAGCTCGAGTTACAGGGCAGCACGACCAAGGCCCAGCACCGACCAGCGTCGTTCTGGCCTCGTCCATTTGCAAACACACGGGGACCCGAGACTACAGCAAATACCAGACAAGCCACCAATCAGCACCATAATTGTAGTTCCGATCATTCAACTCCTTCAGGCACTGGTCGCAGATGTCCCACATTAAATCCCTCACAACCCTACTCCGGCAAGTCTTACTGCGATGAAGCCACCATCTTCGCCGCTGCTGTACCCTATTTCCACCCTGCAGGCTAGCCCCATGGCC
This sequence comes from Chara braunii, assembly GCA_003427395.1. Taxonomy (NCBI): domain Eukaryota; kingdom Viridiplantae; phylum Streptophyta; class Charophyceae; order Charales; family Characeae; genus Chara; species Chara braunii. Next base: position 1,894,614 of record BFEA01000089.1, read on the forward strand.
GCAGAGCACATCATTCCCCACCATCGCAGACACAGCCCCCTGCCTCCAGCGCCGGCTTATAAAGAATGTTTTAGTCAGAAATTAAAAAAAAAAAAAAAAAAAAAAAAAAA
>BFEA01000089.1:1894866-1910431 GCA_003427395.1 Chara braunii
AAAAAAAAACACCCCCCCTCAGTGTTAGTGCTGCTGATAAGAGCAGACACCACTAACACCGGGGGAGAGGCTCCATCTATTGGTGGGGGAGCGTCACCTGCTGGAAAACGGGTCCAGTGTCCCTTATACAAAGTCTGAGAATGAGTAAGCATTGTAGTTGTGAGTCCTGCCAGCATTGATTACCCTGTCTACAGAGGATTGACTGAGCAGGTGTTGTGAAAATCATCATGATGTAGCCCTTATCTCCCGTATCTCTTCACCCTCAGGGCGCCAGATCTCTCAATATGCACTGATACCTCTGCCGATACCTCTGCTGGAGATTGTAACACGGTTTAGTTAGAAGGAAAAACTCCCTGGGGGGCTCCAGAAGAGAGTTCCCACTGTTTCAACCCCAATTAGCCATACCATGCTTCATCTACAATTGCCAGGGCACTTGGGGGGGAAGAGGTCCGGGAAGTCGTGTGGGGGGCGAAGGGGCTCCATCGGGTCCAGGACAGTCCAGTTGTTGAAGACTAGCTTGTAATCTCTGTGAGGTGCTCCATTTTGCGGGTTGTCTGTTCTTAACTCGGTCCCCTTGTTCCTCCCCTCCCAACTCACCGACGCGATCCATCCCTCTTGTTCACTCCCCAACCATTCCTTGCCGAAAGTTTCAATTTTCTTTTGTATCTCTGCGGCATCGCTCAAGAGAGCCAATTGCCTTTCAAGCATTTGCCATCGCGTTAGCAGTTCTAATTGTATGTGCGATTTGATTTGCTCTGTCGTTTCCGGACCTTCCACCCGTGCCTTGTCGATGGCCAGAACACATCGTTTCCACCACAGCGCCCATAGGATGGCTCGTCTGCCCAACTGAAACATATTGGATCCGAAATCACAGGACTGGCCATGAGGCCAATGCCCTGTGAGTATCGCCCTCCATTCCCAGGGCCAGTCCTCATCGCCTATCGTTTTCCTCCATATGCGATCCCACCAACGCCAGGTGAGGACTGGCCCCGGGCACTGCAAAAAAATGTGTTCGATGGTTTGTGGTATCTTTCTATGGGGGAAGTGTTGCAGACAGCTAGGACACCATGGGGTTGCAAGCCCCTTCTGTTCTAAACTGGTGTGATCTATCAGCCAGTTTTGGGTGGGAAGGCATCTGTGCGCAATCTGCCATTGCAGAGATGTAATCTTCGCCGTTTTTTTTTTGGTTTCCTGGAACCACCGGATCGGTTTCAGGAGGTCTGTAGGTACATTAAGGTGCTTTCCCCACCTTTCATTTATGCTGTCTACCAATTTTTTCTTTGGGCGGAGCATCCGGTAGGCGGATTTAGCCGAAAGTCTGTGTAGGAACAAGGTTTTTCTGGTTCCCTTTGGGGAAGATTTCAGGGGTGTCCACCCCCAGTTCAGCGGGTCGAAGGGGAGTCTGGCAATTGAGGTTTCTGGTTGGAAAGCCAGCCTGTCTTGTCCATCCTCGAGCACCCGGATTCTGAAAATCTGGTTTCTGGCCAGCTATTGAAACGGGTCGCTGCATCCCTCTAGCCGGCCTCGTCCGCTTACTGCGTAAAGTTCAATTAGTGCATCCTCCTGACGAAGCTCATGAATGAGGCCAACCCAACCCCTCTTCTCGGCTATTGCCACCCAGTCCCCCTCCTGGAGTTTGGGACCTTGCTTGAGAATGCGGTACCAGTCAAGTGGGACGGAGAAGATCAACTCATCCAAGTGGTCCTCCCTGGCACGGGCATATTTGAGTTGATCTTTAAGTTGCTCCGCTGTTTTCCAATCCCGCACTTGGTCGTCCCATAGGTCCCTGATTCTAGTAATCCCTTTTTGCACCCAGTTTTTCCAAGGCGCCGCTGTGCTGGAGAGGACCCGACTGCTCGTGTCAGTGATCCATCTATTTCCAAATAAGGGCTGTCTGTAGACCTCTTCTCATCTGTCCGGGGCGCGTTTATCCGGCAGGGGCAATCTCCTCCAGTTTTTTATGAGACCCGGCCAGAATGTATCTCGCAAGCGGCCCCGGAGTCGTGGAAGGGCCCAGTATCTATCGTCCAGCCACAGCAGGGGGTCAACAGAAGAGGGTGTTTTGGGAGCTAAGCTTCTAATGCAATCCAGTGCAAGCTCGCTCCATGGGGAGTGTGGATCCATTATGAGCTTTATAATCCATTTGAGGCTGAGTGCTGTTGTCTGTGTGGGTGGGTCTATAATACCTAGCCCACCTTGGGCTTTGGGATGAATGACTGAATTCCATGCCACCCGACTGATGGCTGTTGGGGATTCGTGGTCTCCTCTCCATAGAAAGGCCGCCACCTGCCGGCGTAATATTTTCTGTGTTTCCTTGCTAAGGGGCCATATTAAGGATTTATACCACTGAGTAACTAAAACCACGTTGTTAATTACTAGAGCCCCCCCAAACAGTGAGGTGTGCTTTCCTTTCCATGCCGTCATTTTTTGGAGGGCCGGACTGATGAGCCATTCATCATTCGAGGGCGGGCGGCCTTCGACTGTCATTTGGACGCCTAGGACACGGACCGGTATTTCCTTGTCCAGCCAGTGGACTTTGGGTTCATCGGGTGGCCTCCCCCCCTGGGAGTGAATCCACCATCCTTGGGTCTTGCTGCCCCAATTGACGGCCATGTCAGATACTTGGCAAAATTTATCCATCATCTTGCGGATTTCCTCCATATTTTCCCACGTGGCCTCCACCATTATGGTTAGGTCGTCCGTGAAGAGGGAGCAAATCGGGAATGCTTCCTCGGATATGGTCGTTATCCGGATCTTTCTCAGGTCCTTGTGGTGTCTGATGTTTGCCGCCAAGGCCTCCATTATGATCACGAAAAGGAAGGGCGCAAGCGGGTCCCCTTGTCTCACTGAACGGGTCAGACGGATCTCGGGTGCAAGGCAGCCGTTGATTTGCACCCTTGTGGACGCATTGCTGTGTAGAATGGACACCCATTTCCTAAAGACCGGGCCGATGTTCATCTTGTTGAGAAACCTGTCCAGAAAGAACCAGTCGACATGGTCGTATGCCTTTTCAAAGTCGATAAAGATTATGACCGCATTTTGATTGTTTTGTTCGGTGAGCCTCAATACTTCATTGACTAAGAGGATGTTTTCTTGGATATTCCTGTTCTCAATGAAGGCAGTTTGAGCAGGATGGATGATGTCCTTCATTACGGGGATTAGTCGGTTTGCCAGGCTCTTGGCCAACATTTTGTAGACCACGGTCAGCAGCGTTATCGGTCTATAGTTTCTGATGTTAAGCTTGTCTCCTTTTTTGTACAGCAAGGTTAAGACCCCCTGTCCCACCAACTCCCCCATCTCCCCTGTCTGTCATACTTGGCGGTAGTATGTCATGAGATCCTCATCCAGGGTGTTCCACATGGTCTCCCAGAACTCCTTGGGGAGGCCGTCGATCCCGGGTGTTTTCTCTTCCTCCATCTGCAGCAATGTTGTCCATATTTCGTCTCTGGAGAGGGGTCCCTCAAGAGTGTCCCTTTGTTGTTGGGAGAGGCGGAGTTGGAGATTCGAGAAAGTCTTCTACCGTGCTGATGTGCCTTTCCTGCTCGGGGGTCCCAATGTGGGATGAGAACAGGTCCTTGAAAAAATCCCTTGCGATCTTGACACACTGTGGAGTGGAGAGGCTCGGGGGCTCGTCTTGCGCCTAGGGGTTCATAAGACCTTCTATCGTTGTTCTTCTTGTTCTGATTCTGGCCAGACTGAAGAACTGGGAGTCCATTGATGCCTATGTCCGGTACTTTGTCAGTTTTCCCCTTATACGTGTCCCATTCCAACGGTGTTTTGCAAAGTCTAGGAGTTGGTCTTTCAGCAGTGATGTCTGTTTGGTCTGGTCTTCTGATTGTGTGTGGTCTTCCAACTGTTGGATTTGTTTTAACAGTGTCATTTCTTGTTGGTTTTTGTGTGACGCTAAGAGTTTGGAATARTCTTTGCATTTTTTTGTTAGAAAGAACAGACCGTTATTAAACCATGTTAATTCAGAGCCTATTATGTCCTTCTTTGTTCRCCAATAAGTCCAYACATCCGCTATRTAACATTTGAAACGGTCGTTTTKKAGTAGAGAGGTATTTAATTTGTAAAAGTCAGGCCCTTGGTCCGGTCTCTTCCTGAAAGTCAGTGCAATCATGCATGTTCTGTGGTCAAGACCTGTGAACGGACTGGGGGGCAGGATCGCCGCTATTTGGAGGGCCCCCTCGAGGTCCTCAGAGATAAGGATCAAGTCTATTCTTGATCTGGTCAGTCGGGATGTGGCATTGATCCGATGGCATGTGAAGACTTTTGCAGTGGGGTGGAGACGTCGAAACGTATCATAGATCCCTAATGAGTCACAAAGGTCTTTGACGACCTTTTCGTCCTCCTCCATGTACCATGGGCACGGGTTGGGAGGTTGCCATCTCCCATTCAAGAACATATTAAGAAATTGGGAAATCAGAAGATTGAGAAAAACATATACACGTTCCAACGCCTATTATTCCCACAAGAAGAGGGGAGGGGAGGAAAAAAACCACCCTCTCTCCCCATGGAAACTCCAACACCTATTCAAATCTCAATTGCATGTACAAGGCTCACAAGAACAAAACACATTACTCCCCTCCCCCCAAAAAACAACCCCCTGTCTGATCACTGCCTCCGCGGGGAAGCGCCCCCTCGCCTCCCAGGCCCCAGTTCAGAACAGCCCCCTAAATACCACTCCTGCTCCCTCAGTTGCATACAGTACCCCATAAAGTACCCCCGACAGAGCCGAAGATCCTCCTTCCCTCCTGCCCCACCCCCTCCAAGTGAAACAACCCTTCAACATCTCACCATGCTGGCATCAGCACCCCTTGTCCTCTCTCCCCAACCGCCATAGCTGATCCGACCCAGAAATCGGCGTGGCCCAAAAAAGGACAAACCCACAACACCGCCCCTCCCTCTCAAAGATCACACCACCCACCCTGTGTAACCCTCGCAAGGAGGGGCTCCAACCCTAAAGGAGATAATTCCATTCAGATTCAATAGCACCACCTCTTTCTTTTTTATCTCAACAAGTAAACAATTAGTTCAACAACCAAACTCAGGAAAACTATCTTAGACTTAGTATTGAAAAACAAATTGAGATTCAAAGAGATTAGGACTTTATTAAGAGTCTCATAGTTGGAAATCGAAATTAGACAATTAGGATGAAACTTCGATTTTCAAAATAGGAGGATAGTTATGATACTAGAGATTAAGACTTTTTATGAATCTCACAGTTGGAAATCGAAATTAGAATCACAATTAGACTGAAATCACACTTGAGAATCACAATTTTGATATTAGAGTTTAAACTTTGATTTGAGAATATCAATATCAGGAAAAAAACAAGAAATTCAAACCTAAGGTTGGGATAGGGAAGATGTAAAATCAATCAAGGGAAGGAAAATTAGAAGTAATCTAAGGGTTCAAAATCTATCGTGATCAAGAAAATCATCATGTTGGAAGTAGAATTAAGAACTAAGGGTATAGACATCCAAGAATCACAAACTACTCTACGGGAAGCTCATCGCTCTACCGCTCTTCCTTCTTCCACAACTGACCTCCACCCATCTCCATTACCCCTCCCCCCTTTCCACGAAACTTACCCCCCACGCATTCTCAAGGGAGAGCCTATCCCCTCCCATTGGAAGCAGAAGGCCACCATGCCAAGCGCAAGGCTCATCACGATAGTCGTCGTTGAACCCGCCAACGACACCTAGCGAGAGTTCCGATCTAGCAAGGAGGAGGTAGAGATAAAGCAAACGCAGACAGAAAAAGCATTCGAGGAAAGATAACCATAACACGTCGAGGTTAGGATAAGGAAGGGCGAACCAAACAAAAACATGCTATTCCCTACCACAATCCAGCCCTCCCGCTCTTATCACAGTCTCCGCCCCACCCCATCCATGCACGAAATCAGCTAATCTATGTTGATCCTAAGACGCTTCCTCATCTTCGTGATCCCCAGTCATGTCGTTTACCTCCCTTATTGTGATGACAAGCCCCCTGCAGTAGTATCGCATAGAACAGAACAGCATGTAGAACCCATCGCTTCGAGCAGATGCCCCCAGCGTGCTCGCCGATCGATCACCACATGAAGTTGCCAAGATGAGGAGTACCTAGGGCAATCTTGTCATCTTCACCATACACCATAACGACCTATGCGCCCCCCCCCTTTGCAACACCACGCAACCGCAACACCACATAACCACACAACCCTAAAAGCGCCGCCCACCGCCAGCACCATCATGTACAACGCTCCGCCCGCTCTCACATTGCGCTCTCGGCGCCGGTCCGGCCGGCTTACACTAGCGGGGCGCAGCGCTCCCGGCAGCGCTGCGCCCAGCTACTCTATGCTACGGTCGACTGTTGCCACTCCACTCTATCGCTGCCCCTGATTCGGATGTCAGCTAGCTAGGATGTCAACTAAGATGATTCTGACTAGAATTGAATCACAGAATTCTTGGGTATGTGACCGTATGTCCCAGGTAGTGAGGAAGAAGTTTTGTTTGTGTATGAGATGGGTAACCCTGGCTCGCGACCTTCCCTTTGACCCAGAAGAATGAGAATGGCAGGCTGAGAAACCTCTCCCATTTTGGCAACACTCAGTAAAAGAGGGTTGTAGACACTGTCCCATTGGCTAGCTCAGTAGGTTTCATGCCTGAGTGGCACCAAGGAGGTGCTGGGTTCGGAACTGGGTGCCGTCACTTATAGTGGTCTGAGGATGGCCAAGGCCAGTCAACGCTGGTCAGCTCGCTGGGGGAAGTTGTGCCGCCCTGTAACCCATGGATATGCAGGTATTGTAGCCGGTCGGGACATACTCAAGAATGCAAGCCCACTATCCCCGCAGTGGTGAGAGAACCACCAGAATTGCGGGCTTGGCTGCAAGGCTGCTCCATCTATTGGTGGGGAGTGGCACCTGCTGGAAGCCGGGTCCAGTGTCCCTAAAGTACATCATTACAAATCGTTTCCATCCATCTGTTCCTGGGCTGTGGGCCTGTGGCCTTTTATCTATCTATGCCGAAGCTACTTTCTGTCCCGTTAGGCCGCAGGTGTCACCCTTCCTATCGTAGAGCTCCAAACTACTTGCCCAGCCAGTTTCCTGGAGATTACAAACCCTGCATTCTTATCTAGTATTCCCCGTTACTTTCCCCCGTCTATCCCAAATCCAGGAATCTGCAGCCCATCCCTTTTGTTGTGCCTGCTGCCGTCAGGGGATCGAAGACCTGGTTTTACTGCTCGCCCTTCCTGCTGAATGTACGCACCCCTCTGTTCCCCCCTGGACCGCCACCCACGTTGTAAATGCCAGTTTCCAGCCCTCCCCGTGTGCTTCTTGCATGCTCTTGTGTACTGGGCTTTCCATGAAATGGTGGGGGCCGACTCCTGCTGGAAACTGCGTCCAATGCCCCGCTGACACAGCATTTTGGCACAGTATATTTGGTTGCAACAGGTTGTGGTGTTGTGGCTTTTCCACTGTCTGACTCGGTGCTCTCTCTTTCCCGTGGGGCTGCACCTAATACCCTTCCTATCTTAGAGCACACACTTCTTCCTCGGCCCAACCTTTATTCCTGGAGATAGCCCACTGTCCCTTCTTGTCCTATATGCCGTCTTTCCCCTGAGACCAGCCTACTTCCAGGTATCTCCAACCCCACCCTGTGATTGTGGCCACTAGTGCTTCAGACTATTGCTGTTCCAGCCAATCGGTTTGCTGGACTGCTGCCCTTGCCTTTCTATGCAGCGAGCTCCTCTTTGTTTTCCTTTTCCCCTTCCCCCCTTTTCCCTTTTATAGTTCAGTCCTCCATTGCCTTCCTGTTGCAACCCTTTTTGTTACTGAGCTGGTGTACCCCATTCGGTCCTCCCTTTAAACCCGTCCCCTAAACCCTCCCTAAACCTTCCCTTCCTCCCTTCCTTTTCCCCTGCCGAACCGAGCCGTCTGGCTCTTCCATTATTGTGCCGAGACAATTTTCTGTTTGCCTTCCCTCCTGGTCTCCTTCCCTCCCTTCTGGCCTTTTTCCTGTCTATGCCCCCCCAGTCCTGTGATTCAGTATCCTTCCCCCTTTTCCAGGGCCACTCCTCCTTTCTTGTGATCTTTGCTGATTCATGCCGAGGTGGGTTTGGGGGGGTGGCAAGGGAAGGAGACGGCTCGAGTGTTGTTGGTAAGGGTAAGAGAAGCGGGTATTGGATGACCATGGGGGGAAGAGGGGTGCGGTGCGGTCTTATCCGGAGCACAGAACAGATGATGGAGGGGTAGCAGACGTTGGAATGTGAAAGCTTGAGAGCCAACTATGTTCCTCAATTCTCCAACTCTTCCATCGGATCGCTGTTCCCTGCAGTTTAGCCATACGTTTCCGGGGTCCTATCCATTGCTCTTCAAACCTGTCATGCTCCTATTTACTCTTTTGCTGCTTCAATTGGGGCGTGAGAGTGGCGTCTTCCTCAGTGGTCTTGATTTTCTGTTTTAAATTGTTCCACGCCTCCTTGGTCTTTGCGGCGAGGTAATCTGCTACGTGCTCTTTTGCCTGGGGCAGTCCGAGCGTATGCTGTCTTCGGTCAGAAGAGCACCATGCCCTCCATGCTATTGTGAGGTCACTTTGATGACGCTGAATGTCACAAAATTCGAAATACTTTGTTTTTTCTCTCCTGTGAACCGTATGTGCAACTTTCATTGCATTCGGCTCTCCACCATGAGGACTTCCAGCCGGATGATGCAAAAAAGGTTTCCTTTCATAGGGGAACCATTTGGCCAGGATGTGCTCCTGCATCCCCAGAAGCAGCAAGCGGAGGACCCAGGGGAATTGTGAGCCTGTGAGGCTGTCCATGCTGCATCCCACCATCTGCTCCAGGGTGGCCAGGGCCGGCAGTGAGTGCCACAATATTGGCAGATTGGGGACAGTCTTCCCTGCTGTTCCAGATTTGTTCTAGAAACCAGCGAAGCAGGCGTCGGTAAGCATCAGTATAGAATTTGCCATTGGAGGGCCCTGTGCGAGGTGGACATTATGTGTGAATATCGTGGTCTTCTGCTGGGAGGATAGACTCATTTGCCCATCGGTGTTTGATTGTCCGGACCGACTGTTTTTTCTTATGCACTATCCTGTACCCCTGTTTGACACTATCCACCAAACAGTTGGCCACTCCACACCAGCGGGTCGAAAGGGAGTGTTGTAATCGAGGCATCGGGTTGGTAGGAGTAGCAGGTCTGGTTGTCTTCTTCCAGAATCCTGACCCTCTCCATCCCCGCCCGGTTCCATGGACAGTTAGCTTCGTGGTTCCTTGTTATGTGGGACCACTTGCTCCCGGGCTGTTATGTCGTATGCTTTGAGATGGACTTCGTGACCCACTTTGTAACTCACCAAATATACTGCCCGCAGGTGTCGGGGGTGAGAGTGAGGGATAACCCGGTCGTCTTGCTCTATCATGGGCCCCTGTCTCAGTTGCTGGACCCATGCCAACGGGATGGCTTCCTGGAGTCGGGCGAGTTTCCCCACTCGGTCCCTCACGTGTTTGAGCGTTTCTCTCAGTTGGTCTTCCCTTTCCCAATTCCCGCGTTGGTGGCCCCACACGTCCCCCACTGCGAACAACCCCCTGGCCACCCATGTGCGCCAGTATGAGTCCCGTGTGAGTGTAAATGGGGAGGTGTTTGCATCTAATATGCATGGATGGCCAAACAACGGTTGCTTAACGATCTCATGTCAACGCAGCGGGGGCCGGGTGCGTTTGCAGCCCATTTCCCTCCATAGTCTGGCCATATTCGGCCAGAGGGGTCATTTTTTATATCCTTTCTCGTCCTGTTTTGGAGGGTGAGGATTCTGCTGCATTGGATAGCCCCAGGATTGTCCATGTCGGGTTTGTGAGCCACTGCAAGGGGTGGACCGGCTTTTCCGAGGGGGACGGGGGGGATGAATTTGCGATTTGGATATACGCACATGGGGACCATTGAATGTCGTTATCCATGAGCAGCCAAATCTTTTTTTTTTTTTTTTTTTTTTTTTTAATAAAACACGCCCCTTCCAGTGCTAGTGGTGCTGATAACAGTGATGAGAGCAGCCACCACTAGCACCAGGGGAGAGACTCCATCTATTGGTGGGGAGCATCACCTGCTGGAAAACGGGTCCAGCGTCCCATTTACAACTGAGTTTGGATATGCCTGCCAACATTGATTACTCTGGCTTCAAAGGATTGACTGAGCAGGTTAACGGAGAAAGGGAAAAAACCTCTTCACCCTGTGCCGGTGTCGAGCGCATCGGTCCAACACCGCACAACCGGGGCGGGACCCTCCCGGCCGCGTCACGCAGGAGTTGGTTTATTCCTCGTCGCAATTTCACATGGAGCTTTCGCAAGCCGCTTCGACCGAGTGCGCCAGCCATACCTCTCGCGAGGCCCTATGACAGGATAGGGCCTACGCGAGGCATGACTTACCTCCACCTTACGAGAGTTGTCACCTCCCTTCGGTGGGCGTATCCCCGCCGAGCTACCAGTCCACAGTACGAGAGTTAATCAGCTGCACTCACATAGGTGGGCCAGCCGATGGCGTTTCTCGTACGCTGTAGCATAGGGGGTACGCGCGGTTTTACGCATCTATCGGACCCGCACACGAAGCGACGCCTTGGGGGGGCTGAGGTCCCAAGCGCGACTCGTCGTCGATCGACTAGGACGCTTCCCACACACCACGCGCACACCACTCTGAAGACGTAAAAATTAAAACACACACACACACATGCAAAAATGACACAAACAAAATAACACACACAATCCTAGTCCCTTAGTAGCCATCCCATAACTTTCTGATGCGGAAATCGGTTAGGCGACGAGCGCGAGATTTATTATAAAACCGCGCGGACGCAGGGCTTCCCATATCGACTAGCAATGCATGAATACGCAAGCAGTCGCAATGATGACGTACTACATAGTGCCCATAATCAAGCGGTCCTCCGTGAGTCCGAGTACCGCCTATGACACTCAAGTGTCAAACTCGAAGTATCGTGAAGGTTTACCCCTTCAAGATATTGCACGGCTGAAGGAATAACCGTGCGGTCTCCGCGGCACCTCCGGCCTTTAGGCTGGGTGTCCCGGTCGGCAGGGCACATAGGCTCTGCGCTAGGGGTGATCCCTTCTATGCAGAGTCAAGGGTCTGGGATGTCTTGGACAAGGACCTCGAATCCATGCCTACAACCAACGTCCGACTACGAAATCTTTAATAAGCATTCAACAAAAAGGGGGTTTCTTTTCTTTCTCAATCTCGACCCCAATTAAACCCTTAAGCATGGGTCTCTCAGGTCACGCAAACACCTAATATAGGTACATGCATATACATATGTAAAGGGGAGATAAGTATATGACGATCACTTCTCACAATCACAGTGAGACTTCTCACAGCCATATATATGTGTGTGATCGCAGACCGTCAAATCCAAAATCTGAATCATGGAACATACCTGCAATCACATTAAAGAGTCAACAAAAAATCCACACACTACACAGAGTCAACTTCAACTAATCTCTATACTCATACCTCTCGCTTTAGTCATGCAAGCCCCAACCTTTGTTCAACCTTCCATAATCAAATACTAAGTATCTTTGTTAAATGACCATTCAATAAAAGTCTGGGTGAAAACCTTAATAAAACAATAAAAATCACGGCTAAAGTCTTTTAGGTTGAGTATTGAGGATGAATTCGAGTTCAGTCGTAGACCGACGAATCGACAACCGACCTGTTATCTGTGATAGCAGAAGGTGATCCTGGTAGGATCAAGCTGAATCTAGCCAAAATCCTGAATCAATCGATCAAGAAGACCTGTAACACAAGACAGACCAACCCCCAAGCTAAATTCATAAGTGTATGGAGAGTACAACTCCATAACACATTCTCACCCAAGACTCTTCCACAAGCTAATCCTAGGCCTGCCTCTAAGCCAGTGTCTAACGCAAGGCAGACCTATAGCAGCGTCTCCCCTATTCAGTGTGGATTGTCAGAGTCGCCATCTGTTAAAATATAATATAAATCCTCTAAACTAAGAAAATTTTGGCAGCGCTTCCCGTAGAAAAAAAAAATTCTCATAATTTATAATAACTCAAATACGAAAGCAAAGTTCAAACTCTAAATCTGGAAAGTCAAATTTTGTCAAACTCCTGAATTAGTAAAAATTTGGGCAGCATCTTCTTTAGAAAGGTAGACTTCCCAAATTTATACTAAGTCAGATAGGAACTCAGAAGCCAGACTTGAGCGCGACTTCAAGACAAAGTTCAACTAACCCCTTAGATTTGTAGAAATTTCGGGAGCGCTTCCCGTAGAGAAAGTGTTATTCCAAGATTTATACAAAGTTAAGTTCAAAGTCTAGAAAATAACTTTGACTTCCCAAAATCCAATTTTGTCTAACTCCTTGAATCAAAAAAAATTTGGGCAGCACTCCCTTTAGAAAAGAAGACTTCCCAGATTTTTACTAAGTCATGTATTTAATTTAGACAAACTGAGTTTTGGAAAGCCAAAATTTGACCAACTCCTTGGTTTTGCAGAAATTTCGGCAGCGCTTCCCGTAGAGAAAGTGGCGTACCAAGATTTATACAAGACTAAGTATAATAAAATATCCGAGAAAATGCAGAAATTGACCTAAGTAAAAAAAACTTAGCTCAGAAAATTAAGGAATTGAAACCATCTCTTATAGTTCTAGCACTTGGCAAGCAACTAAAGCAACTACCTATCAAACTGAATCTCAGACTAAGTAATCTCACTCAGTCACATGCAGGCCAAACCACAAATGTAAGTATTATCATCATCCCAAAGTCATCTTATCAAACAATAGTTCATAGTCTTTCAATGATTTGCCCCTTTATACCCAGCTTACATAGGGCATAAGGCTAGACCACCCAAACTTATGGAACATGTCTAGCTCAGCCATTGAGTATACACAAACAAAGGGCACAACAACTTTTCTCTTCTTTGGGCACATGACTAGGCCACCTTAGTCGCCCTGACCTGTTTAAGTATCCCAATTTTATATAATTATCTGCACTTAGTCTTTTGAGGTAGCATATAACGGATCCGATCATCTTTAGCTCAAAATTCAGTCTGCCCCTTCTTACCACAAGTTTATTCTTAATTAATACTCTCTTCAGTTTGTGATAAGCTACAGTCAGACCACCCAAACTTATGGAACCCTATCTGACTAGCCTGTTCATAGGTAGGATAGTAATAAAATATAGTCAAGTTATAACCTTTTGGTTCCAGCATGTGCATGGCATTGGACCAAGACCACCCAAACTTATGGAACATGTATGGTCCTCAGCCTGGTTCATTCTCTCAAAGCCAAAGCAGGAAGAGGGTGAGCCACCCAAACTTATCTTCTGTGGCTTGCAAAAACCAGGGCGGATACCCTTGTAAGGGTATTCGCACCGACACCGGACGCCGGATATCAGCTACTGCAACCTAGTTCCTCCCTCTCTAGACCGCTCCTCTACGCCCTGTGTCTGGCGCCGGATATCAGCTACTGCAACCTAGTTCCTCCCTCCCTAGCCACTTATTTCTCTTCTGCATGTCTTTGCCGTTCCTTGTGATGCCCAACCGAGCCTGCCAAAATTAATGCTGAGCATCCATTTACTTGGACTTGGGTTGGGTGGGTGGGTAAGGGAAGGGTGAGAGGTAGAGTCCGTTAGCCTGTGGATAAACCTTGGACCCTAGTCTCTTGTCAAAAACCTTTTTTTTTTAGTTCATCCCTCCATTCCATACCACTGCATTTCTACTAGACAGGTAAATGGGGGGGGGAGGAAATCGGGGAATTCATCGGGGGGGTTCAAAGGGATAGTCGTATCAACTTGTCCCAACCTTGGTCGTGGGAATGGAAAACCCTCCTCTGTAAAACAAGGAATCCACCACAGGCGGATGATTTTACTCTTAATTTCTACAAGGTACGAAGAAGGGCAATTATTTGGGCCCTTTGGCACCGCTGTTGCACTTATGAAATTGAGAAGGCCAAGATTGATGGCCCAGAATTCACAGACTCTATAAAACACCAAATTCAAACTGACATCACTGCTCAATGGGATAAGGTAAGGGAGAAGATCAAACACCTACTAACGAAAGCAGAAATTGAGCATCACATTTTGCAGCAACTGGCTGGGGGGCACCCATGGGAGGAAACTGGGAGAAGTAAAATGGAAGGGAGCATGGGGAGAGAATCAGGAAAATCGGGAAGGAGGTCAAGGGGAATTTTCAAGAGATTACTGCTTGGTCTTTCATGACTGGACAGCTGTGGCTGACCCCTCCATCCCGTTCCGTCCCCTCTCTGATTTCCCAGACCGTTTTCCACCATTATCCTTGAGTCTGGTTCCTTTGAGTTGGTATGGTTTGGAGTAAGTAATTTCTGTTTTCTTGGTTTTGGTTTCTTTCGAAAGAGAGTAGATTCAAGGGTGGTAATTGGCAGTACTGGATTTTTTACCCCAGATGACACAAGGTCGTACCAGAGCTTAATAGATTCCCCTGGGCCCTCCTGGAGGGGGTGAAGACGTACTCGTAATAGTTCCAAAATCTTCAAGCCGAAGTACTCTTCATAATTGTATCTTCATACTCCTTATTCATATGGGACACTGGACCCCGTTTCCAGCAGGTGCAGCTCCCTACCAATAGATGGAGTGGCAGCATGAAGGATTATTAGGACAGGGAGCTCTTATCACCTCTCCTAATGTTCCTTAGCAGCCTTATTCTGAAAAAAATGAAAAAGGACAAAAACAAAAAGTTCTGACCGTTAGACCCTGCAGATGGCAAAGGAAATGCATGGGTCCCTGCAGCCCAGGGCCAAACCATTTGGCAAAGTTGCCGATGAGCAGGATGGGGGCAGCTGTAGAAGTTTGGGGCATTTCAGCATACCCCTGTGTTTTAGGGGTATTTGATGAAATACCCAAACTTTTAGGGGTATTTCAACAGCTTTCCCATTTTATTTCCCGCGGTGGCTCTTTGGTTTTGTTCCCTTGCTGCTACATTTCTTTTTTGTCGTCTTTTTCTTTTGCAAAAAAAAAGAAAAACACAAAGCCCCCATCTATTCTGCGGGGCATAATCATCAGCAAGCATGGACAAAGTTTCCAGGCACTGCTTCATTTCAATCAACAGAGTGTGACAGTTTTCTTTACTATTATTCTGCATTACTGTGCAATTGCTTTGGAAGTTTGGATTTGGTCTGCCTCAAGTATCAGCGGATTTTCAGTCCATCTGTTAAAATTGGAACCATACAAAGAAGATCAGCATGGCCCCTGCACAAGGGTGACACACATAAATCGAGAGGTTCAAATTGGAAAAAAAAAAAGAAAAAAAGATGGGTTTGCCTTGGGCACAAATGGGATAGGTCTGGGATTGCCTCCTGACTGGTATTGGGACTGACTGGGCTCTACCGCTGGGTCCGGTTCCCAGCATGTGCTGCTCCCCACGAATAGACTGGAGATTTTATTATGCAACCAACCAACCAACCAACCAACCAACCAACCACCCACCTGAACCCACCCTAACCCAACCCAACCAACCAACCACCCCACCCCACCCCAACCCAACCCAACCAACCAACCAAACCACCCCACCCCAACCCAACCCCACCCC
>BFEA01000089.1:1912127-1926894 GCA_003427395.1 Chara braunii
CCAACCAACCACACCAACCAACCAACCAACCAACCAACCAACCAACCAACCAACCCGAACCAAACCAACCAAACCAAACCAACCAAACAAAACCAAACCAACCAACCAAACCACCAACCAACCAAACCAGCCAAACCAACCGAACCAACCAAACCAACCAAACCAACCTACCAACCCAACCAACCGACCAAACCAACCAACAAAACCAACCAAACCAACCAAACCAACCAACCAAACCAACCAACCAACCAAACCAATCAAACCATCCAACCCAACCAACCCAACCAATCAACCCACCAACCAACAAACACACGAGCAAACATGGCTCTAGTTTTGCATTGGGTTGGGCATTTTTTTTGAAATGGTCTGGAAACGGTTTGGGATGAGGTTGGGGCTAGTTTGGGACTGTGTTCCTGGCTGTGTTTTTAACTTTTTATCTCTCCCCCCCCCAAAAAAAAGGTTAAAAAAAGCTGTGCTTGGTCCAGACTTGACCTTGGTTGAAACTGTGTTTGTCTGATTTGGTTTGGTGTGGCGTTGAGTTTGGTCTACGATGGAATCATGTTTGTTAAGATTGTCAGAGCAACGTGGCTGCGCCAAGTTTATTCCATGCAGCTCCTACCGACCCCATTAATGCTGGCTGCTATCTATCGGAAGTTCGGGTCGGAGCTCACAGATGATGATTTGAATGGTGTTAAGAGGGAGAACCTGACACACGTCTGCTCTAGAAGGGAATCAAGGTAAATGGGATGCAAAAGGTGGAAAAAAAAGAGGAAAAGTAATATCGTGAATGGCAGTCAACTGCCACCAGTGGTTCATCTCCAATCTGGATTTTGAAATGAAAATCTGGCTTCTGAATTTCTGAAATAAAAATCTGACTTTTGAAATGAATAAGTAGTAATTAAATACCAGCAACGGTAGTAGAACACCAGACCAAGAATGAGGTCCCACTTGCACAATATGTACATATTCTGGCCACAGATGACGAACATCAACAGCCAGGAAAGAAAAAGAAAAGGAAAAAAAGGATGAATGGCCAATATAACTCCTTGGTGGTTTTGACCACACAAGGTAAGATGGTTTGACCAAAAAAAACTTTACTGGATCCGAGTCCTTCGGGCACAATAAGATAAGGGATGGCTTTCTGACTGCCAGACCCACCTATCTCATTCTTGCCCCTTGACCTTGGGGAATGGATCTGGAACACGGCCAAAACCCATCAGCTATGGAATCTGCACAGGTTAACAGTCAAAGCAACCTACCAACTGCTTCAACCTCTTTTTTTTTTTTTTTTTTTTTTTTTTTTTTTGGGACAAATTCTCCAATCTATTCGTGGGGAGCAGCACGTGCTGGAAACCGAGTCCAGCGTCTCATATGGACTTTTACAAAACATGTAAAGAGCCGGAACCATTTCCCAGCTTTGGCTAAGAGTTAACTGAGAGTATTCATGGGAATTTAGAAAACCATGAGCAACTACTACCTTGAATCTTGAATCCCCAAAAGCTTTCAGCCTAGAACCAAAATGCTTTAGTGCTATTCAGCCGCCTAACCTAAGCCTACCTCAACCCCCATGTCCTCTATACTCAGTCTCTACCAGGCCTCACACCCCCAACCGCTAGGTTACAGAGTGGCAAGACCCACTCCAGAATAATCCCCCACCTGCTGGGCTACAGGGCAAAGCGACTCACCCCGGCTCCAACCAATGTCGTCTGAGTATCAGCTTGCCAGCAGACACTGGAGTGCCTTCCACCCTCGACAACTCCCCAGATCTCTCTACCAGGCCTCTTGTCCCAGTAGAGCTCAGGTTACAGGGCAGTGTGACCACGCCCCAGCACCGACCAGCGTCGTTTTCGCCTCGGCCGTTCACAAACCTCTGAATTCACGGGTGTCAGCAAACATCAGACAAGCCGCCGACATCACCATAACAATGGTTCCAATGCCTCCAACTCCTACAAGTGCTGGTTGCTGTCCTTCATCAACCCCATGCATCTATCCTTCACAACCCCATTCCGGCAAGACTTACCACAGTAGAGCCACCATCCCTACCGCTGCTATGCCCTACATCTATCCTGCTAACAAGACTTCCTCGCCGCAAGACACAATACCAACCTTCCCACCAGACCGTCACACCAAACAATACACCACCTCCCCACTACAACCAGCATCCAACTTTTTAAGATTTTTAAGAAATTTTCAAAAACTCAGAACAGTCAAATACACAGCCGACCTGAAGAAAATTAGGAAACTTCACCCTCATCCAAAAAGAGAACAGGAAAGAGAAAATATCCTCTCTTCTAATGCAGGTTCTGGCCTGCACCCGGGACTCCACAACGCGTAATAAGCTCACTGTGTGACCATCGAAGTTACTCCTTCTCTCAAAAAACAATCCCCGTGTTCCTACACTGCCTCCACCGGAGGCACCCCCTCTCCTCTCGGCCCCAGTTTGGAACAGCCTCCAAACGATCACTTTTTTTAAGTTTTTTTTTTTTTTTTTTTTTTTTTTTGTGGACCATTTCTCGATTATGTGTGTCATCCTTGCGCAGGGGCCATGCTAATCTTCTCTGTATCGTTCCAATTTTAACGGATGTCCCGAAGGACGTAAACGATCACTTCAACCCCCTGAACGGCATACAATTCCCCTTTTTTTTTTTTTTTTTTTTTTAATTTGGACCATTTCTCGGTTTATGTGTGTCATCCTTACGCAGGGGTCATGCTAATCTTCTCTGTATCGTTCCAATTTTAACGGATGTCCCGAAGGACGTAAACGACCACTTCAACCCCCTAAACGGCATACATTTCCCCCTAGAGTATACCCCGCAGGGCTGAAGTTCCCCGTTCCCTTCTGCCCCACCCCCTCCAGGCAAGGCAACCCTCTCATCCTCGCACCCTGCTGTAAGCAGCTTCACCCCGTTGCCTTCTCTCCCCAACCGCCAGAGCTGATCAGACCCAAAATCAGCCTGGCCCAGAAAAGGACAATCCCTCAATACCGCCTCCCTCCCTCCAAGGGTAACACCTCCCACCTTGTGAAACCCTCACGGGGAGGGGCTCCAACCCTAAAGGAGAACCCCACAGACTCACAAAGCAAGACTCAAATACACTGTACGAAGTCCCAGGACTTTGAAACACAATCAACCACTTGAAGAACGAAAAAAGCCAATCAGAATCAGAATTTGCATCGACAGTAATTAAGACTAGGAGATTGTCTTTGCAGACGTAGATTTTTCCGAATCTCACTTAGAAAATTACCCTAGTGAAAATCCAGCTCACAATTTACTTCTGAATTGCGAACTTCATGATCAGGAAGTTTGTATCAATTTTATCCGACGAACATCAGAACTAAGAACATTAGAATCAAGGGTTTCAAATCAAGATATACGAACTAAAATTTGACTCGGAGATTTGAGCAAATGAAAAAAGAAATCAGAATTTACTTCTGAATTGCGAACTTCAAGATCAGGAGATTTATTTTAACGAAGTTTGTATCAATTTTATCCTGTGAACATCAGAACTAAAACCATCAGAATCAAGGGTTTCAAATCAAGACATACGAACTAAAATTTGAATCGGAGATCTGAGCATACAGAACTAAAGTCAGATATCTACTAGGTACGCGAAATAGGGATGAACCGAGATCTGAAAAATAACGTGAGGTTACAACACAAACAAAACCAGATTACACCTATCAGAGAATTGCGGAGGGTCTACAAGGTGTCTTGATAAATTGCTATCGTTGCCATCCCACAATCATGTCACGTCCCTCCCCCCTCCCAACTTCCACCTCCTCCTTCGTCGGCTGAAAAGCAACTCAACCATCTCGTGGCCTGCAACCCGTCGCAGCCATGAAGGCCTAAGGCTGAACGACAAAGACAATTAGACTGTGGCCTTGACTTACCTTATATCAGCCACGTAGCGAGACAAAATCCGCCAAGCCCATCGGCGGCCCCTCGCTGGCAGTCCGGAGGGAGAGAAGAACATTCCATGTTGGCCAGACGCCAATGTAGATTGATATTACCGTCATCTCGCACGCTCCATCACTCAAACGCCACAAACCTTCAGTGGCCTCATCGCTTCTCTACCCCGTCCCAATCACTTCCTCCTCTGTCCAACCTTCATCCGAGTACCTCCCTCTCCATCTCCGGCGGCTCGAGACTCTCTCCATGCAAACGCTGCCAGAAAGAGATACCCACGTGCCCTCCAAGTGAAAACACTGCGCAAAACGCCGGGGGGCCGATAGTCCCTCCGCAATAACGCACTATTGGGATGGGGCGCAGCGCTCCCGATAGCGCTGCGCCCACCTGCCCGCGTAGGAGGCAGCTTAGATGAAGGAACCTGTGGATGTTTCCAACTGCTTCAACCTCGAGTAGATGTAGAGGTTATAATTCAAGACCCGTGGATGATACATCTCAATATAGACAGTAGCTGACTCCGCCACATCAAGAGGTTCCACGGTCTCAACGAACGCCTGGCCAATTTTGCCTCCCTCCAATGGCAGATAATCCGCCGGTGTCTCCCCACAAACGACTGGCTGATCGACCACACTAATTTTGAACAAAAAGGCCAGGCATCACCATGGTGCAAGTTCTGTCAGGAACGCTTTCCATGCTGCAAGATCCATGAGACCATCGAACACATCTCTCTGCAATGTCGCCTTCTGTTCTGTCCTGGTGCTGGTGGGTCCAACTCTGGAGACAGCCGGGCATCGATGTACACTGGCCATAGGACTGGCAGCTGATTCTGCTAAGCGCCTGGCAACCACCCCACCCCTCTCCCCCCTTTACAAACAAACCTCTTCTTACTCGTAAGAAAACTTTCAGTGGTTATTTGGGGGAGATGGCGGAGGTATTGCACTCACATCATGGAAGGGGTGAGGGTAGAGGGAGTGGAATCCTCAGAAACGATCCGCCGGTTTATACAAATGGAGCTGAGAGACCAATGACAGAAAGCAGAAGAACACATGCGCCACCCGTCACACAAACAAGATATCCAGAAGTAACTTAACAGATTCTGCTTGGACCGGCTGGGGGGGCGGAAAGGGGGTTGGACGACTCACATGGAATGGCCAGGGGGACAGGGAGGGGAATTCCTCCCCATGAAAGATTACGCTCTCAAATTTCATGGATGGATGCAGACAGATTGTAAGCCTCACCTGGCGATGGTGGGACATAAATAATAATGGCAGCATATAGTCCCAGGGAAATATTGGCCCTGGGCCTGGCGGGGCACTGGCCGGGCCAACCCGCACATACATTTTCAAGAAACATGTTCAGCCTATAGGGTTTAAGGCTGCACCCCCTATCCCCATTGTGCATAGGTACCAGGGAGGGTTATGAAAGATCAGGCGCCCAGCAGCAGGGTGAAGAGGTACCGAAGGCATTCTTAAACCACCAGTACCTGGCCCACCTATCGGCCGCGCTTCCCGTATACGCGCCGCGCCATTTGGGCTTCGGCCTGCCGGACCGCATTGGCTGGAGGCCGCAGGCAAAACGAAAAAAAAAAATTGCGACGGCGGTTCGGCAGGACTTGGCGCGCAGTGTGCTGGGAGGCTCGGATTCAATAGCTGAGCGAGGTACTGGTGGTTTAAACACTCGTGACATTCCGACTTTTTCACAGCCGGTGCAATCATATTCAATCATGTTCAAAGGTCATGTTCAAAGGGACGCTGGACCGAATCCAGGAGGTGAAGCTCCCCACCAATAGATGGAGCGGCCGGCAATGGACTTACTAGGGAGGCTGCTTTTTTTTCTTTTTTTTTTTTTTGAATGCTCCGATCTATTCCTGGGGAGCAGCACGTGCTGGGAACCGGGCCCAGCGTCCCTTATAATATGAATACAATGTTTTTTGAGTATCGTGTGCTGAGAACCGGGCTCAGCGTCCCTTTTGAACTTCATAGGTGAGAGTTTGAGCAGACATGAGCATGAGACATTCAGAGAAAAGCCTTTGTGCTGGAAACCGGGTCCAGCGTCCGATCCCTCTGACTACCTGGAAACTAAGGACCAGGGTTCTGCAGAAACCGGGTCCAGCGTCCGATCCCTCTGACTACCTGGAAACTAAGGACCAGGGTTCTGCAGATGCCAGATCTTACGTAGAAAGGCAGCAGCCCCTCCTCTAACCCGTTGCCTGGCTCGGGAACCAGCAGGAGCCACTTGGGGGCATCAGTGGGTCCTCCTTCCGTCTCCTTGCCCGCCCCAGATTCCCTCGACAGGCAGCCGACAAATGGGTGTACTCTGCTACTTTTTTTTTTTCTTTTTTTTTTTTGAGAAACAACCCGAACAGTTGCTAGGGGTGCTGGTAAGAGCAGACACCACTAGCGCCGTCGGGAGGGCTCCATCTATTGGTGGGGAGCGGCACCTGCTGGAAAACGGGTCCAGCGTCCCTAAACATGAAAATCATTTGATTATACAATCGTAAATTCGTGGTGATTGATGGAGCATGTACTCGATCTAATCTGATATATAGTAAGGAGCAACATTGATTGCCCTCCTAAGAGGGGATTAACCGCTCTTCCAAGCATACGTAATCACAAAACAGCGATGACAGGAGAAACCCAAACTAACCACCTCCCATCCCGATTAGAATTGCGGGCCGGGAAAAACCAATCACCACCAACTAACCCACGCCCCTCCGCTGCCAACTAACAACTCCAATCATCCCACTACAGCCACGATTAATCCTCATATCCTCCATATCATCCCAGCCAAAGCCGTCGTTATCATTATCATCAATATTGTTAATGTTGTTATCATCAGCATCGCCATCGCTCCCAACAGCACCGTTGTTGTTGTCAATCCTGTTGCCACCAAGGACACTGTATTCGGTATTCTTGAACTGATTGTTGTTGTTGATGTTGTTGTTGATGTTGTCTTTGTTATTGTTGTCGATACTAGCGTCGTTGTTATCGCAGCTGCCACCTCTGTTGCTGATCTGGTTGGTGAAGGTCTTGTCATTGATGTCGTTGTTGTCATCGTTGTTATTGCTGTCGTTGTCAACGCAGCCGTCGCCCTCTTCTTCACCACCCGCCGTTATATCCCCCCCAATCATATTATCGTCACAACCGATATCAGTACTCACCTCCTCCATTCTCTTATCGCCGTTGACCACGCTGTCGCCGACGTTCTCTCCCGTCGTCGCTGTCAAAAATGTTGTATGTCGTCATATCCCCCTCACTGTCGTTGACGCAATAGCTGTCAGAGAGAGCCTGCCCTTTCCGAAATAGATGGTAGCATCTGCGCACGATCCCACGCTTCCGCTCCCCATCAATGAAGTCATCAAGCCCCGGATCCGGCCCCTCCTCGAACGCCCAGATAATTTCCAGCATCTGCTGGATCTTATCCTCCATCCAATCAACCATTAGGGATTCACCCCCTTGGCCCTGTAATGGATGAATTGATGGAGATGACATCACCCGCAGTATCTCCTGCATCTGAAGCTCCCCATCCTCCAGCTCAGCCAACCATGCATCTGCCCACCGTTGTAAATCTTCAGTCGACGCCATATTATCTCCCAAATTCTCTGTCGCGTCGTATATGTTATGTGTCGACCATCGCCCCGCTCTTCACGCCGAAGTTCTCCTACTTCCCCGCCAATAGATCACAAAAATCTGCCACGTCAGCTTGCGCACGACGCGTGGCGGGACGCATAGCCAGGCCACATACCACCTGCCACGGTGGCACGGCCAGCCGGATGAAGGGCAACCGGGCCTTGCCGGAAGCGATCGCTCAGAGCATTAGCGCTCGTCACGATGCGGCGGTACACCTTGTGTGGCGGTGATACTGCGGGTGATGTCATCTCCATCAAATCATCCATTACACGGCCAAGGGGGTGAATCCCTAATGGTTGATTGGATGGAGGATAAGATCCAGCAGATGCTGGAAATTATCTGGGCGTTCGAAGAGGGGCCGGATCCGGGGCTTGATGACTTCATTGATGGGGAGCGGAAGCGTGGGATCGTGCGCAGATGCAACGATCTATTTCAGAAAGGGCAGGCTCTCTTTGACAGCTATTACTGCTAGAGTGCCCTATTTACACTTAGGTTAGTTCTCTCCTTGCAGGGTTTCTACCACCGACAGTGGGTGGGGAGGGAACGAGTACCCGAAGTCGTGCGCAGATCTGAGTGGGATCCCAGAGTCGATGACCGTCCAATCGTGAAACTGCAGTCTGTATTCCCGCTTCATCTCCTGAGGATGCTCCTCCTCTGTCGTTCGCTGGTCCGTCTGTTCATCCCCCGACCATGTCACCTTGGCTATCCAGCCCCCCCTCTTCCCTCCCAGCCATTCTTCGTCGAAGCAAGAAATAATTTGATCCACATCCTTCCTAAAATGTACACTGTCCTGCCTTTCCTTCGCAGCCTGCCAGCGAACGGTAATCTTGGTTTGCACCAGCTGAGCTATTCCGTGACCTCCCCCTCCTCCACTCTGGCTCTCTCCATTTCCAGAACGCACCTCCTCCACCAAATTACCCGAAGTATGGATTGAAAAAAAAAAAAAAAAATTCACTTGGGGAGAGGCTCCGTCTATTGGTGGGGAGCATCACCTGCTGGAAAACGGGTCCAGCGTCCCTTATACAGACTGAGATTGGAATACATCTGACGGACTAACACACAATTGTGGGATTTTCCTGCCAGCATTGATTACCCTGGGATCCAGGGGATTGACTGAGCAGGATATTGGAGGGGGGGGGGGACCTCTTCACCCTGAATCCGGCGCCAGATACACATCTACACGCTAGTTCCACCCCCTTTTTTTCCAACAAGTCTGACCCAGCCTCTCAACCATATCTTAGGTGGATCGGCCAGGTGTGAGGGGGAGTGAGGAGGCAGGTTCTGCATCCAGGGGGCGACGGGGGCAGACACCTGATCCTCCTATTCCCTTTCTCCATCCTGACAGGACCCCCCAGGATTGTGTTGGGTGGGCTCCATAGTGGCTCGACCATACCAGTTCAGCTCGACTAAGGTATTGTTTGGTGGGGGGAAAAGATCAGGGAACTCAGGGGCCGGGGGGAGTGGGATGTCGCTGGGGATTTCAGTCCATTTATGGAAGAGCAAACGATAGACTTTCTGCGATATATCCAAACGGTCATTACCATCCAAAAGCCAGCCATCCCATTGAATCCATGCAATCTGTCCTCCCTGTTTCCCCCCCAACCAGTCCATGCAGAATTCGTTTAGTTTTTGGATAATGTCTGATCTTTTTGTGAGAGCTCTCATCCCTTGTACCGTCTTTTTCCACAGAGCTCTAATTGTTGTTTCAATCATGTCTTGAATCATTTCAGTTGTTTCGCCACTTCCCACGTGGGCATTTTCAAGTACTAGAATGCATCTGCGACGTCATATAGCCCCTAGTACTGCTTCTCTCCCAATCCTAAATAAGTTGGTTGTGAAGGTCAAGGATTGGACAGACCAATGACCAGTTAGCAGGGCCCTCCATTCCCACGGCCAGTCTCTGTCTGTGCCTAGTTGGTTCCAGAGCCGAACCCATCCCCGCCACGTAAGGATAGAGGCAGGGAAGGCATTGTTAAACACTTCAGTACATGTAAGGATAGCCCGACCAGGATCGATAACTCGATACACGACGCCTGCATTGTTCAACACTTCAGTCTTTCACAATAAATCAGAGACGCAGAACGCAGACAACAACCAACGTAAGTCACAATTAGTGAATTGTCATCAACAGTTAGGTCCGCGTACGCCTCAGATGTCCCTTACCAGTTAGGCTTCGCCTTGCCTCGTATATACCTACAAGAACCACCATGTCTCTTTGCATAGCTACAATCTCAACTCTTCAGCAGGTGGTAATGATTGACTCGCAACAAAATGCTACAAACGAGGAGCATAAGCGACGGCGAAGTGTTTCGACCTCTGTACAGGCTCGCTAGCAGTTGGCAATGGCTGCTTGGGAAAGGAAAGTCGATGCCAACGAACAAAAGGCAAGCGCTTCTTCGCGCATTGTCCTTAAATGGTACATTGTAATTAAGTTTCTTTCTTTCTTCAGTGTCAAACATGCTCGCCTCACCCTACACGTGTACACAGACTCATGTCCTGATCCTAGATGGCAGCGCTTCTCCGCCCCTCGACTTCAATCTTGTTCCCTCGTGAGAATTGATCCCTCAGTTTCTTCTATATCTTCGACTGGCAAGTGCCTCTCACATACTTTTCCAGTTTGCGTCAAAACAAAGTCTATGTCAATCGTAACCTCCGACAAAGTACCTGAATGTCCATACATGCCCTTTGTGTGTGTGTGATTCTCGGTTTCGCTGACCATCACAGATAAATTGACTCGATCCCTCAGTGCTAATACCGCGCACATTAGCTCGTTGCAGCCCTGTCACTTGGAATCAAGATGTAATCCTTTCCATGTGTATCACTGTTATCTGCCGTCGTACGCTTCCCCCACCCTCTCGTGCGATACCATGACTCGCGTGGACAAGGTGACGTCAACTGCATTGCCCTCATGCGCGAGGGACACTACGTCCTTCTCGTTGACTCATGACACTGACATAGACGCTTGATCCCATCTCTCGCAAGCATGCCTGCAGCGGTGTCTCTTCGTGAGATGATGTCAACCTAGTCACGCGTGTCACTTCATTGTAACTGCCTAGCACCCTTCGTCTTGCCCGTGACTGCTTAGCGCCCATGGTCACGTCGTCGTCGCAAGATGGCCTCTGGGCCGCTTTCCACAGGCTCAGCCGGTGGGTGGTCCTTCTGCCACTGGTCCAGCCCGTGCCAAGACTGGGTCTCCGCGTCCAAGTCGCTCGCTTCGCTCTCGACATCTCTGTCACGATCCAGGTGCTGTTGTCCGCGCTCTGTAGTACCAATGGAGGTCTCAGCCTCATGGTACGTGATTGTCACCTGCACCTCAATCACGAACCTGTCCCTTCGGCATCTTCTCTTCGCTCTATTCTTTGCCTTCGTGACCACAACCTGTAGCTTTAGATCTCCTGTCATCTCCTCCTCTCTCACCCCTTCCACGTTGATCTTCAATTTTGCCTCGTCTCCCCCGTCGTAGTTTAGAATAGTGGTAATCCAGGGACCCTCCCCGGACATCAGGTACCAACGCGTATAAGGTTCCAACAATCCGGCCTATAGCCATAGAGACCATCGCTGCGCGTCATGGCCGCTCACTTGTGAATAGCCTCTGCTAAGCAGCAACTCCCATACTTGCCCTGTGCGCTCGGAGCCCTGAACAGCTAGGCTTCGTAATCTTGGCCTGAGTCGCCTCCGTCCTAACACGACTAACGTTCCTCACAACTCGCACGAAGGTACCCAGCCGTACGAAGTTAGCGTCGTGCCAATGAGCTTTGCACGTGCTGCTTCTGAGCTGAGAATCCCCTTTTCTGGCGCCGCGGCCAACCACTGCTTTTGTAGAGCCCTGGGAGTTGTGGTCCCCACGTACTAAATGGGGTACTCACGGTCACTTTAGGATCAATAGAAGAAAATGAATAAATCTTGAACCACATTAGAGTAATACTCTAGTTCTTATAATAGTAAAAGAAGAATTAACTGCCATTTTCTTTTGTAGTCATTGTCCACAGTCTTTTCAACTCACCCTAAAAAGACCGCGGATCCGATACACAGTGGTCCCATAATGGGATACCGACTGCCGCGCTTCCTTCTTCAAAGGAGGCCATCGGACTACCCCTGATGGGTACCTATGTCCGATGGCAAGGAGGGGGCTCATGACCTCCTGCGAGGTGACGAGTCTCTTACCAACGCGGCCGGGTGCTCCCATTTTGGGACCCTGTACTGATGGCACCTCGTCGGTCAGGTTCACTGTGGTTGGAGTGCAAGGGTCGGGCGGTCTAAGCCGCCCGTTCGTAGTAAAAATGAAATTCTAAACTATACCATTCGTTGTCCCGAGGAACGACAGAAGGGGGGGGGCTAAAATTTAAAGGCGACCAAATTTTAAAATTAAATGATGCTCCAAATTCACAGCAGGAGATCACTCGTCACGACGGTTGCAGTCCTCCGGCCCACCAGAGGCAGACCACGGCCTTGATCATGACACAAATTGAAGATACAATTTCTCTCCATTTTTAATTTTCTTTCCTTTTTCTCCTGATAGTGATCTCAGCTATAGTACCAATCCCTTAACTCGACTAGAGGGAACTCGGCGCGTTGTAGAAAAGACCGCGCCGGCCCCTTTACTTCCACGTCCCTGGGCGAGCCCGACGACTACCACGGCCACAGGCCGGTTGTCCTCTGTTACAGCAGGGCGCCGAGCTTGCGTGGACCAACGGAAAGTCCAGTGGCGCACCCACCCCTCTTGCCAGGGCAAGCGCCAACCGACCGGCCCACAGTAGAGTACAACCTATGTGCACCCAGTGTCTCGCCGAGATCCATAGGCTGAAAGCTTAGTGGACCAAGAGGGTTCCTAAGCAGGTTCTGGGACATAGCACGGTACGTAAGCAGGTACCGGGTAAGCAGCGTGGTACACGTGCAGGCGCCTGGTAAGCAGCGGAGGGCCGGGACATCACGTCCTCCGACAGCGGGTGTGGGGAAGGTGAGGGTGGGGAATGCTTCTTCTTCTTCTTCTTCTTCTTCTTCTTCTTCTTCTTCTTTTAAAGACTCAGTAGGCTCTAATAGGGAGGGTGATACAAGCATCCCCCCCTACTATGGCCCATTCAGGTCCCTCCAACTATCGGTGGGGAGCCACACCTGCTGGAAAACGGGTCCAGCGTCCCTCTTGTACATTGATGTATTGATGCTTGGAATAGGGATGGTAAACGTGGGGAACGCCTCTGGACAAAGTCCAATACGTATTTTCTAGTCAAAGAAGCAGGTGGACCTGTGTCGATGTCTTTGGGGTCAGCCGTGCAATTTGTTCAAGTGCTAGCTGTGACCAGATTACACCAGATGGAAGATTAGATGGAGAATCCACTTAGAGGGATAGTGCCTCCATTTGTGGTGTAGGATCTAGTATGGTCAGTCCTCTTTACCTTTCGGCTGGGTAATGGTATCCTAGGGTACCCTACTAATCGCATGTCCTGCCTGCGCATTGTTTTTCTATAGATAGGCTGCGGCGTGTTTTTTAAGGGAGGATAGTGCACTCTTTGAAGGGGGGCACAACACCGATTTATACCACAGGGTGCCTAGGGCAACATTGTTTATGACTGCCACTCTTCCCAGCATATTTATTATTCCAAGTAGGGAATTTTTCCAGAGGGGGTATTACACACCAGTTGTTGTTGTCAACCACTTTTCCACAGGGCAGTAATCTGATTTTGAAGACACAAATGGGCTCATCTGGGGACGGCCATCTGATTTTGGGTTGTTTTAGTGGTCTGACTCCACAATGGTTGATCCACCATCCCACTGTCTTGTTGCCCCAGCTCACTGAATTGTCTGAAAGGGTGTAGAACTTGTCCATAAATTTTTGGACTTCTAGGAGGTTGTTTTAGGTTGCATCCATCAACAGGGACAGGTCATGAGCAAAGATTATAAGACGACATAGCTGCATGGTCTACTGATTGTCCGTTTGTAAAGTTGCAGAGGGGATGCTGGACCCGGTTTCCAGCAGGTGAAGCTCCCCACCAATAGATGGAGCCTCCAAGAAGGGGGCCACTTTAGAGGCGGGGGGGGGAATAAAAATGAAGATGAAAAGGGTCATCAGCAAAGAGGGAGCACATAGAGATGACTTCCTCTATGATTGCTGTCACTTGGATCCTTTTAAGATCTTTGTGTTTTTCTTAAATTACCCGCTAGTGCCTCCGTGATGACTGTGAACAGATATGGGGCTGAAGGATCTCCCTAGTTGACTGATTTATGGAGTGGGATCTCTGACTCTCCGGTGCTAGGGCCCCATTGATTTGTAACTGAATTGTTGTTATTTGGTGAAGGATTGACACCCATCTGCTGAATGCTGCTTCCATGTTCTTGTTCGACACACCTACAAAATCGTACAATTATTGATCCGACATCTTCTTTTATTTTCTTAATCTGGCATCTTTCCACCATGCCCTAATCTCACTTCCCTGACCACAGATGTGAAAACATTTGTGCTACTGGCATCTTCACCCGAACAGAACGCCCGGTCAAAGTTGCCAATGGAGCTATAATAATGACCGGGCTCTCTATTCCGGCGAAGACAGTAGACAGTGGTACTACAGATTGTATGATGATTGTAGTACGACACATTCATTTAGTACTACAGATTGTATGATGACTGTACGACAACACATTCATTTTGTCCAACAACCTCGAGGTACCTCCCAGAGGTAGTAGCCCCTCCGACACAGCCATTTTGTCCTACAACCTCGACGTACCTTCCGGAGGTCGTGACCCCTCATCTGCGGGTGTCAGACTGCTCACCTGCTGGGGCCCGGTTGGTTGAAACAAACTGCTTTGTTTTATTTCTCTTTCATTTTCTTGAATCACAGCCTGCTTTCGGTTCCGAATTATAGAGCAAAATTGTAGAGTCAGGTGCAACCAAAAGACCGG
Organism: Chara braunii; assembly: GCA_003427395.1. Taxonomy (NCBI): domain Eukaryota; kingdom Viridiplantae; phylum Streptophyta; class Charophyceae; order Charales; family Characeae; genus Chara; species Chara braunii. Next base: position 1,926,556 of record BFEA01000089.1, read on the forward strand.
TTAGTGCAAACTTATCATGAACTCGTGAAGATCCTACAGTCTTCCTCTGAACAATTGTATATGAATAGCGCACGGGGTGCGTTGTATTCGTACACGACGCATGGGAGTTATGCTACGGATATTGGGCACCAACTTTGGAAAAAGGCCCCCCATAAAAAATCAAGTATATGCCCTTGCCTTTGAAGGTGACTCAGGGGCGCACACTTGAAAACGGGCGTGGCACTGCAGGCGGGCACACACGCCAGTGTGTGTGTGTGTGTGCATGTGTGTGTGTGTGTGTGTGTGTGTGTGTGTGTGTGTGTGTGTGTGTGTGTGAGAGAGAGAGAGAGAGAGAGAGAG
>BFEA01000089.1:1988778-1999560 GCA_003427395.1 Chara braunii
TCGATGAAAGTCTGACAAAACAGTCTAGCAAAATCATGTTTTTTTTAGGAGGTGTGTGCGATGGTGTGTGTATGTAGACCACAAAAATGCACCAGCCTTGCAGTAGGCTCAAGGTGCTTCGCCTGCATGTGGCTTTAATTGCAGATAGGGTAAGCAATTTTTGAGTGGCCTACCACGACTCAGGCCAATGCGTGCTACAAAAGTTCTGCCTTGCAAGTTACTATCTTTCTTTTACTAATTCATCTTTTTCTCAGAGAGAGAGAAATGACTAGAAATTTGTAATTAGCGGATGAAAAACTCCGCACCCAAAAAAAAAAAAAAAAAAAAAAAAATCTTTGTTTATGCTATCATTTCACTATTAGTTTAATAAATTATTTTTTTTGCTTTTATTTCATTTTATTTCATTTTGGCACCATGAACAGAGGTCACTCATTTAGTACCTACCCTATGATAGGCAGTGTTTTGTTGAAATGATTTATGAATTCTTTCTAAATTTAGTCAATGAGCAAATGAGTGGTGTACCAGGCTACTAGCAGTTAAACAACGATTTTTTTCCATTTCGTCTCTTTTGCATCCAGCCACAACTAGGGCCAGGTGCATTCATATAGCCATGCAAGTTACTTTTCAGGGGGGAGGCCTTTTCACAGCACACTGACACATGACAGTGGACAGGTACGAAAGCAAGGGGGCAGGGGGAAACCCGTTATTTACTCCCCCTTCGGATACATATTCTCAACAGCAAAAGTACGAAAAACACCTTTCTTTTTCTTCTTCTGTTCCCCCCCCCCCCCCCCCTTCCCGTTCCCCCTGGACAGGATCGGCTGCTGGAAGGACAAATCACAGAAATCTCACGGAAGTAACCTATGCCTAGCCCGCTAGCTGTGCCTGTGCAGAGCCCCCCTCTGCCGTCGCTAACCACACATGAGACCCATGCAGCTTTGGCTGCACCTGGCCCACAACCCTCTGCAACACATACTCTTTGCCCCCAAGAGCTCGCACAATCTTGGGTTTGCAGGCGCATCCTTCACAATCTGGGTTCACCACAATGATTAACGCCAGCGGCGACAGCAGGGAAAACTCTACGACGACTCCCTCTTTTTGTTGTTGTTGTTGAGAAGTCTACGACTCTAATCGGATGTACAGTCATCTGTCTACGACTTTACAGATACTCGATCACCTGCACTTGCATCTGGACGTTCCGCATGGCGGAGTGGTGATCGCACGTGCAGCAAGCGAGTCGATTCACATCATTCATGCTCTCACCCTTGACACCATTCTGCTGTGGAGATGGCCCTGCGACAAGCAGGCTCCACCTGCAATCAGATGCGCTCTGTTTCCACTCCCAGGGCGTCTGCCCTGCCACTGCTACACCTCTCAGAAGAACAACATATCGTCGTCCTCTCTCTCTGCTTCGGGCGGCTTTTCTGGTGCCCATAGCTTGATCGTTCGATCAAAGGACACTGTGGATATATACTGGCCATCTGCAACAACATCGACGCCCATTATTTTGCCCTCGTGCGCTGCAAGAGTCTTGATCGGCCTGAAATCGCGTGCCGACCATATCCTCGCAGTGTTGTCGTAGGACGCCGTAACGAGAAAATAGCCTTCGCGAGGCTCGTACTTAATCTGGGATACAAGCGATGAATGCGCGGGGATGATGTACAGCGACTGCTTCTTCCGTATGTCCCATATCCGACACGTGTGATCCTCTCCACCAGTTGCCAAATGGTACCCATTCGGCGAGAATTCGACAGCGAGAACCGGTTTGACGTGCCCTTCGAGTGCGAGAATACTCCTCCCGGTCCGCAGATCCCAAACTCTACCCAGCGCATCGAGGCCGCCTGTCGCTACCAAGGAGCCATCCACTTGGAATGAGATACTGTAGACGCTGCGACTGTGTCCTTCCTGAAGCAGCAATTCGACCCCTCTGTTCACGTCCCACAGCCTCCACGTCTTGTCGAAACCAGCTGTCCCAAGGTAGAGTCCCGATGGATGGAAAGCGAGCTTTGCAAGTCGATCAATATGCCCTTTGAAGCATTGCACCTCTGCTCCTTCAAGATTCCACAATCTGGCTGTATGGTCTGCACTCGCCGTCGCAATGTTTCCCCCCTTGGTGTCTAGATTGCGCCCCGACTCTGGGTGGAAGACCACCGACGTCACCCGTTCCGTGTGGCCTCGGAAGACGCACTTCTTCTCGATACCTGGCACGCTCCAGAGCTTCGCGACTCCCGTCCATCCGCACGTGGCTAGCATCGATCCATCGGGAGAAAACGCGCATCCAGACACTGGCCTGTCGTCACCAATCTCGCTGCAGAGGTTGGTTGTGTAGGACATCTCCTCCAAAACTGCATCAATTTCTTTATCTATATCCTCGTCGGGGTCTTCCTGTCGGCGCATGCTTCGAGCTATCCTCGCAGCTGCACGGCGGAGCGAGAACTCCGCGATGTTGCCTCGAGCTCTCCGCAGCTCGGCACTGCCCTCCGTGAAAAACAGCTCAGCCTTTGGTGCTTCTTCATCTTCCACCTCTTCCTTGTCCTCCTCCGCACCTTCCTGAGCCCTCAACAACTTTTCCAACTCCCCCTGTGCGTCAAGCCTTGCCATCAACTGCCTCAGTCTGTCTCGCCGTTCCATCTCCCTCTCCCCGAACAATGTCATCGGTTCCCCGAGCGCTCTCAACCGTTGTCGGACCGCATTGTCGTTTGTCGGCACAGCCAAGGCTCGAGCTCGTCTCTTGATCTCAAATTCCCGCAGTAGTTTCTCTTGTCTCTCCTTGGCTGCTCGACCCTCTTCTGAGAGCTCCATCATCTCCATAGGCTCGTCCGCTGCCGTGTCGTCGCCCTTCATGGACTTCTTCAGCGAGTCGTCGTTGCCGAACACTTCCATATCTCCATCCTCCTCCCCGTCTTCTTCCTCGTCGCACTCCACACCTTCTTTGCCGCCTTCTTCCTCTCTTCCCGCCATTTTCACTCGTTCGAGCCGCTTCCTCTCTTGTATTTCCAGGCTGCCAAAAAAAATCCTCTCCCCCGGCACCGCCGGAAGAGGGATATCCTCCCCCGTCTCCATTGGATCATCAGCGATCGTCATTTTCTTTCCTTGTTGTCTTGTCGCCGCTACCCGCCCCTCTCGGATGACCAAGCCACTTCCTCTTCCGTGAACAACGCACCGGAGAAGACGAGCTACTACTGCACGGCTACCCTCACAGCCCGTTTTCCCAGCTACTCACTCCCATGACGGCCAGTGTGCAGAGCAAGCCTCACTATCGGCTATTGGCTATCGGCTATCCTCGCAGCTGGTTTACGCAGCTAGCGGCTGCCCTGATAGCCGCTGTGCGCAGTTCTCGGCTACCCTCATAGCCCCTGAGAATAGCTGCACCTTTCTATTTATTTTCTCACAGCACAGCGCCGTCTTGTCCCTCTGCTCTTCTGACAACACCTGACATCAAATCGTAGAACCCTAAAAAGTTAAAAACCTACCGCAAGTTCCAAAGCACAAAGGCACCCAGGGGAAAGAAAATTAAACACCCACAAAAAAAAAAAAAACTAAACATCCAACGCCCATAAAAAAAGGACGACAAATCCAACACCCAGAAATCAATGATCACCTCTAAACATCGAACAAAAGAAGACAAAAATGAAATCCAAGAGTTTAGGATAAAATTTAGAAACAAAATGCAAAAACATGATGAAGACCAAGGCCACATAGGACAGCATTGTGCCCAGCCTGCACTTCAGGACATTGCAAAGTCTGTCAGGTCCAGCTATAGAGTGGGGAGGTTAATAAGGGAAGTATATTTGAGAATACTCCTTCCCCTTCCGCGTTCAGGGGAAGAAAAAAAAAAGAAAAAAAAGAAAAAAACAGTAATAAATGCCTGTCTCCTCACCTTCACACTATATGCTTCATATGTTTACTACTGGTTGAACTAAGGGAAAAAAAAAAAAAAAAAAAAAAAAAAAAAAAAAAAAAAAAAAAAAAAAAAAAAAAAAAAAAAAAAAAANAAAAAAAAAAAAAAAAAAAAAAAAAAAAAAAAAAAAAAAAAAAAAAAAAAAAAAAAAAAAAAAAAAAAAAAAACACAATATGCTTCATAATAGTTATATGAACAACATTATTTAATATTTAGCCTGTCATGATACACACCATGCAAGACCGGACATCAGCATATTTCCCACACTCTCAAGTTTTTTTCTTTCCTCATTGCAGAAACAGAGGTCCTCTGTCTGTCTGTCTGTCTGTCTGTCTGTCTGTCTGTCTCTCTCTCTCTCTCTCTCTCTCTCTCTCTCTCTCTCTCTCTCTCTCTCTCTCTCTCTCTCTCTCTCTCTCTCTCTTATATATATATAGTCACACAGAGCTGCGCGATGGACAGACTGCAGACAGAAAGGAAGAAAAGGACAAGAAACAGTGGGCTGTGAGAGACTGTTCCTTGGAGTCTCACCAACTCATCAGGAGGCTATATATGCGTCAACACATCATCATAGAAAGCTGCCAGGTGAACCGTAGGCAGAGAGGGAGAAGAGGACAACAAACAAGGGGCAAGACAGACTGTTTCGTCGGAGTTCCGCCGACTCATCAGGATTATATATACATACAGATAATGATCTATTATTATGTATAATTGTATTTTTTATTATTTTATATATTAATAATATTAAATATATTATAAATATTATTGATCACCACAAATTATGTGGTGTTATATCGTCAAACAGAGCTGCCCAGTAAATCGTTATGTATGGCTATGCCTTACACCCTAGATGATGAACAACCATTCCTCCCACTCCCCCTCTTTTGCAGCATAACAGCCCAAACGCTCGAACCGCTCCTCGAACATCCACTCCACAGACCGTTCTTGGGATTTCCTGCTCCGATAACGATTCTCAGAGAAGTCAAACATGATGGCCACAATGCCAACAGTGTGATGATTAAATTGTTTTGAAGTTTATAAACTTTAACGTTAGCGTCAAACTCGTCTGTACTTATTTTCGTGTTTGACGCAATCGAGCACTTTACAGAGGCTCATGCATACGTACCGACCGACGACCCCTCACCTCTACCTGCAAAAACTCCAAAACTCCAATGAACAATTATCGACTAATGTTTACAAACTTCGACGAACAATCATCGACGGATCTCTAAACACTCCGACCGATGAGCATTAATTGTCGACGGATCGCAAGACCAAAATCCAATAACAATTCACGACGAGTCTCTGGAATCTCTTCCAGTGCACTAGAACTGCATATCCTGCATTCCAGTACATCACCGCAGCCATCGCCAACACGACAAATCCATTGCTGATTCTTTACGCCGCAATTTGGCTGCTTGTGTCTTGCGCACTGGACCCCATCTGTCCAAATTCGATAGACCATACTCATCAATGATTCGATGACTCGATAATTCGATGATTCGATGATTTGACAATTAGATGATTCGATTTAAGTGGACAGACGACGCGAGAGATCCAGACAAAGCTCGATGCTTAGGGGGGAAATCTGTGGCCACTGCTGGCAATGAAATTCACCCACCTCAGCCACCTTCCTTCCTGATGATGACAGACTCTGAGGGCAGATTAGTAGATTACCAAATAGAATTGCACCTATTTTTTTGAAGTAGTAGTTTGTCTCTGCTGATCCGACAGAACGGCAAAACTGTAATCCCAAGCTGGCCGCACATCAGCAACAACCGTGGATGCCACCCATGCTCGATTGTTCAGCACTCGTCCATTACGTGAACAACACTGGATGAACTGGGATGACCAATGTGACCAGGTACGTGCAACAGTGTGACCTTCACAGTGAACAACCCACCACCACGCCATTTTGCAGAGCGCTGTGACATCAAATCGTGACCATTTGGTGACGTCAATTACCGTAGCAGCAGGATGACATAACGCGATCCCATCCCTGAAACTTCAATCGTTCCAAAACAAGACTCAAAATGACAATATAATACTGAAAAAAGAAAAAAGAAAGAGGCCAATGACTTGTCAACGTTGAAAACGTAACTACTCACTCAAGATTCTGTGAAGAATCTGCATCGCCGTCATCTCATCGATCAAACACAAAGCACCACCTCATCAATCAAACACAAGTGTCATCGGCAATTGCGTCTATCGACTCTGGACATCTCCACTTGTAAGAAGAAGAGGAAAAGCCAAGTTTATTGGCATCAGAAGTATATACAGGACCAGATACATATACCCAAGTATACACAGGACCAAATACGTCTCCCCACATTGTTCGTCTAGGTTCGCTGCAATTTCTTCCATCGACAGCCCGTCCAGCAAAGCCGCTCCATACTTTTCATTCAAGTCCATGACGCGCAAATCCCCGGCACAAACTCCTGACAACATCTCTCTCTCTCTCTCTCTCTCTCTCTCTCTCTCTCTCTCTCTCTCTCTCTCTCTCTCTCTCTCTCTCTCTCTCTCTCTGTGTGTGTGTGTGTGTGTGTGTGTGTGTGTGTGTGTGTGTGTGTGTGTGTGTGTGAGTGTGTGTGTTCTGACATGCGCACTGCACACACACCCCACTCATCCATAAATGCACACACCTGCTGGTCTTGATGTCGATCTTCCCTTCTTAAGATTGTTGTCATGAAATTTTTGGATGCATGACATACTCCACCTGCCCTGAAGTTTGTCCTCCATCTCACATGAACGATCATATCCGTTTGTCCGTCATCTCACATACACGATCACATCCGTTTGTTCGTCATCTCACATGATCGATCACAGCCACACACTCACAGTTAAGTGTCGAGAGACTTGCACCAGCTGGCAGGGAGACAAGGTATGCCAGAAGAGACAGAAAGAGAGAGAAAGGGATATATATATATATATAGAGAGAGAGTTGAGCTACAGGATTTGTCTGTGAAGCATCCTAGGGTGTCCAGCAACATGCTCTGTGGTTGCGTCTTATTTCTCTGTAGCTTATTATGTTCGGGAGAGGCGAGACATCCCATCCCTCCTGCTCACGACCTGAATGACACGAAAAACATGCTGCGAGCGAGAGCTGCACTGCAAGGCACGTCTGTCAATCATTCAGCAGCATCCACCAGCGTGCCATGTGGCTGCATCTCATTCATGTGCAGCTTATCATACGCGGTAGAGGTAGAGACAGACATCCCATCCCTTCTTCCCTTCTGCTCTCACACACTGAGAGAGTCGAATTCCAGTTACTCTACACATCGTTCACCACCACACCACACCACACCACACCACACCAATCGGGCTGTGTCTTACTCATCTGTTCTTAGTCTCTAATTAGTCTTTTATTAGTCTCTAATTAGTCTCTAATTAGTCTCTAATTAGTCTGTTATTAGTCTGTTATTAGTCTGTGATTACTCCAACTATGTAGGGAGGAGAGGCGATGTATCCCATCCATCGTCCCCCTTTCTTCTCCAGGCATGAACAACACCCAGCTCAAGAAATCTGTCCCAATCTTTCCCATGGGGCTGCAGGAACAAGTTCCAATCTTTCCTATGGGCACCAGTCTCAATCTTCCCGTGCGATCTGGTCCCAATCTTCTCCTTGGGACATGTCTGGTTCCAATTTTTCCCAAGGGAACAGGTCCCAATCTTTCCCATGGGACAGGAACTGGTGCCAATCTTTCCCATGGAACAGGAACTGGTGTCAATCTTTCCCATGGGACAGGAACTGGTGCCAATCTTTCCCATGGAACAGGAACTGGTGCCAATCTTTCTCATGGGAACTGGTCCCAATCTTTGCCCATGGAACAGGAACGGATGCCAATCTTTCCCACGGAACGGACAGGAAATAGTCCCAGTCTTTCCCATGCGACAGACAGGAAATAGTCCCAGTCTTTCCCATACGACAGACAGGAAATGGTCCCAGTCTTTCCCATGGGACGGACAGGAAATGGTCCCAGTCTTGCCCATGGTGGGACAGGAACTGATGCCAACCTTTCCCATGGGACGGAGAGGAACTGGTCTCAATCTTCCCCATAGGACAAAAACCCGTCCCAATCTTTCCCCATAGGACAAGAACTGGTCCCAATCTTTCCCCATGGGACAGGAACTGGTCCCACTGTTTCTCATGGGAAACGGAACTGGTCCCAGTGTTTCCCATGGGACAGGAACTGGTCCCAGTGTTTCCCATGGGAACTACTGTTGCTTGGTCAGGAACACACGGCTTGGATCGCTTGGATCTATGTAAGCTTGAGGATGCTCAGGACAATCCCCAGCCGATAGCCCTCTATAGCTATTACGGCTAGAGAGAGTAGCCATCACCCTCGAAGGCAGGGTAAGAAGTGAACTCGTGTAGAATGTTGCCGTCGCAGGTGGCGGTGGGATCGTGGTATTCTCCATCTCCTCTTTCAAGATAGTGAAAAACTCCTCTGCACCACCTGCCTTGAACACGAACTTGAATTCGCCTGGCCCCGATAAACCAGGTCCACACGGATGGACCAATCCGGACACATACTTGCTCCCCAGGAACGGCGAGCCCAACTTCTCGTGGCTGATGCTCACCAGCGGCAGTTGAAAGCTGCGGAAGAGTCTTCCTAGAGGCTTCGTCACAAAAATAACCCTCAGATTCGTAATATAGACAACCCCGTTTCCGTAGTGAGAGCCCCTATTGCCAGGAAAACCACCTCCACTCTCCACCTGGAAGTATACCCCTCCCTTCGTGTGAAGGAGCATTTCCCAGGGATCAAATAGGACCGGTTGGCCATTTCCCGTCAGCACCACATTAATCGACATCCCCGGCTGCTGCTGCTAATCAATTCGTTCGATCAATTAGGGCCAAAAAAAGGACGCAAAAACGCCGACAAACGACTTCTGGCCCTCTTCCACAGGCCGTGCTCCAGATCGCTGCTGTTGATGCTCAACTACTGCATATACTCACATTAGATCTTCTGCATCCGAATTTGGTCCTTCTCTGGGTCACATTCATCCACTCCAGTCCTCGTACAAGGATGTCCTTATCCACATCGTAGCCGACCAATCAATCAATCAATCAATCAATCAATCAATCAATCAATCAATCAATCAATCGATCGATCTGTCTTATGGACAAGGTACTCCCCCCTCCCTTGCTTTTCTCCCAAAGACCGTGCTGCAGGTAGCAAGCACCAGCAGGAAAGTAGAGCGGCAAAGCAGCAGCGACCTCTCGTCCCAACACCAAATTCCAATCAGGAAGGATCTTATCCAATCCGATCAGATCAGATTCAATCAATCAATCAATCAATCAATCAATCAATCTGTTTCATTGGACACAAGGTACTCCCTCCCTTTTCTCCCACCGACCGTACTTCGAGTAGCAAGCAGAGCAGCAAAGCAGAGCGACAAAGCAGCGGCGATCTCTCGTCCCCAAATCAGGAAGGATCTTATCCAATCCGATCAGATCTAATCCAATCCGATCAGATCTAATCCAATCCGGTCAGATCTAATCCAGTCCGATCAGATCTAATCCGATCCGATCAGATCTAATCCAATCCAGACAGAACTAATCCGATCCGATCAGGTCTCGTCCAACCTCTCGCCCTCCTTTAACTATAGAGAAAATAGAAGGATGTACTTCTGTAGTGGATCGGACGCGGGACCTCCCGCCACCCTGGCACAGTCCTGCAAATCCTGCTTGCTAAAGCCAAACAAGTAGAGACCAGTAGAGCAGCAGACACGTCTCTCCGAGTATCGCAAGCGTTATGTCCCCAGCTCTATATATTTATAGATAGATATATACATATACATACATATATACATATATTAGGAAAACAATCAAGAGAAGGCAAAACACACAGATTTGGACACTTGTCAGAAAAAGAAAAAGAAAAAAAAAAAAAAAAAACTTGAATAGTTGTCACAGTCACAATTCCATCATCCCGCACATGAAACCTACCTGAGATGATTCAGAACCCGGCAAATAGTGTAAGACGTCAACAGACTCAATCACAATTCGACAAAGTGTACGGACCAATGAGGATGCTCTCAAGACATGGCTTGTTGTTCAAAGGGGTCTGTGTGCTTCAACAGCGCATATATGTGCATCATCAGGGCATATCTGATCGTCCCTCAATCCTGAGACCGTATCTGACCGCATTTTCAATCAGATTCAGTCGCCGAAAGCCGTGCATGCATCATCCCCACTCACTCCTCATAAGATGTGATCAACAAGCGGTGGCGGAGAGTAAACATCAGCAGATTACCACATCACCTGGTCATCAATGGAGGAAAAGGGGCAGCCATCATAGCTGAAGAACCTAGAGCAATTTTCAGTCCAAGTACACGCCTTCATTGACCTCACTCCTCATAAGATGTTATCAACAAGTTCAAGTGACGGTGACAACGTCGGCGGCGGAGAGTAAACATCAGGAGATTGCCACATCACCTGGCCATCAATAGAGGAAAAGGGGCAAACATCATAGCTGAAGAACCTAGAGCAATTTTCAGTCCAAGTACACGCCTTCATTGACCATGCCACCACCAGCCATCTCAAGAGTCTTTACTTCAGTCGACCGCCTGCCCCCCGCCCCCCCCCCTGTCCAGACCTTGTGGTAAGGCCCAAAAAGACGAAAAAAGACGAGAAATAACGAAAAAAAAGACGAAAAAAGACGAAAAAAGACGAAAAAAGATGACACTAACAAGCCTCCGATGCAGGTCAGGTGGTGGGATCCGTGGCAACAAGTGCAAATTTTCACTAGAAGAAAGAAGACTACCAATGGCCGACTGCTCTTCACACGCAAATACTGATATTGCAAAAAAGTTCCCAGCGTGTAATCATGCTCCAAAAAACGCGCACGCGTTCCTCTACGTGTTTCAACCGGGTGCGCTCCG
>BFEA01000089.1:2014662-2040957 GCA_003427395.1 Chara braunii
CGAAACAGTTTGTCACAGCCCCTCGTTTGTTGTCCTCTTCTCTCTCTCTGCCTACGGTTTACCGAGCAGTTCTATTTGTGACGATATATATATATATATATATATATATATATATATATATATATATATATATATATATACATTCCCCCTGGTTGTGTGCGCACTCAGTGTGTGAGTGGTAGTGCGTCAACCTAATGCCCTGGAGTACATCCTTTTTCACGCGCCCCTGCAAAAAAAGTTGGTCCTCATCAAAGTTTGCTGCAGCGTGCCGCCTTGGTGATATGACTGTTGGATTATAAAGACAAGTATGGCAGGTGTGTGTGTGTGTGTGTGCAAATGAGAGAGAGGAAGAGGGAGAGAGAGAGGAGAACCCCAACTTTGTTACTCTTCTTCCGCTCGATGGCCTGTCACTTCTCTGAACCTGAAGCTTGGTACTTGTCTCTTCGCTCGGATTGGTGAAGTTACACGAAAAGGGCGAAACTATGTCATAGTTATCATGTACATGCGCTGCAGATAATCAGATGTGCGCGATTATCGCTTCATTCTCAATCGGATTGTGAGTCGTGAAGTAGTACGGGCGAACAAAATGCTCTCTCTCTCTCTCTCTCTCTCTCTCTCTCTCTCTCTCTCTCTCTCTCTCTCTCTCTCTCTCTCTCTCTCTCTCTCTCTTCCGGCCCCCTTCGTGTGTGTGTGTGTTATGTATTATCAGGGTGCGTTTTGTTCAGGGCGCGAAACATAATGCAACCTCATTTTGTTTGTACAAGACCGGAAAGATAGCTCATACACATTGATTATCAAGGTGCGTTATGTTCAGGGGGAAGATGGTATAAAATTTTATTCCCCCGAATACAACACACCCTGATTATCAATGTATGCAAGGTTTCTTTTTGGTCCGGCACAAGCAAAATAAGAGTGTGTTATGTTATGGCCCCCGAACATAATACACCTCGATAAGAATGACACACATACAACATTTTGTTCCCCCATACTACTCTATGGCTCACAATCCCACCAAGAACGAAGTGACACATCTCCTCATGTGGCAGGCTTTGCGGGGTATCTTCTTGATATTGGGTTGTTTGTTTGTTAGTGTATGTGTGTGTGTGTGTGTGTGTATGTGTATGTGTGAGAGAGAGAGGGAGAGGGCGAGAGGAGAACCACGATGTGTATCGTAGGGAGGCTGCGTAGACCTAAAATGCCCAGCCATTAAGGCGTTTTTCCATGAAACGCACCTGAGGGCTCTATGGAAAGATGAGACCGTCTACAATTTTTATTATTCCTAGGTAGTTCTCTTCCTCAGCCCAGAGGAACAATCATGAGTGCCACCAATAACCACAATGGCATGCTGGAAAGATGCATGGTACCGATTGGGGCATATCAACATTTTTCTGGTTGGGACTTAATACTTAATCCGGTAGGACCATATTGAAAATTTAACACCGATGTTGGTAGTGGTCCAATCGAGGCTAAGAGTTTTTTATAAACTTGTTTAAATCGTTACAAAAGGGCGTGTCAGGGTAGGTCAGTCATCAGAGGGGTGCGATGCAAATAAACCAAACTTTATAGGGTGTGATGCAAATAAATTTAACTTTTTGGGGTGCGATGCAAATAAATCGAACTTTTTGGGGTGCAATGCAAATAAATCAAACTTTTTGGGATTCGACGAAAAATTTCCTTACATAGTATGGTGGGTGTTTTACATTAATTATAATAAACTACAAACATGGGCACTTTTCGAGTCAGATTCATGTTTTTCAAGCAGAAAGATAGCACCATCGTAGTTCGGTCCTTCGCCCCCGGAAAGTTTATTTTGCCCCAATACGATGATGTGCAAATTGTTTCTAGATACCTCAAAATTATCGTTACATTCAACTATTAGAAGGTTGGAATTGTCCAAATGCAGAAAAAAACTCAGCCCCAAAAGTTCTCATACCTTAATGCAGAGGGTTTCGAGTCTTCTGGTAGCGTTAACGCAATGTTATTTTTTTTGCACTAATTTTATCTTTAGCTGATTAGCGTTCGGATTAACGTTAGGGTTGGCTTTTACCCAAGGTACCTAGGCTTAGGGAGAGCAACGATTGGCGCAAGAGCGGTCTAAGTTTGATGTCTCAAGGCGAGGGCCAAAGGAGAAATGCGTCTGGAGAGGATCGATCGTCTCCTCGACGATGAGTAATTTCGATTCTATGTGAAAACCCGATCAGATTCCTGATTGCTAAGTGCTTCGAGGAGGATGTTTTCCAAAAGAGACTTCGGCAACGACACTTCGACCAAATCAACAAGGAATGCTTCTTTGTAGTTGATAGATAAGTTGGGAACTGATCACACAGTGATTGAAAAAACGAATAGTCATAGCAGTATTTAAAAATAAGCGAACAACATCTTGTAGGCTATCTCTCGAGTAACTACATTATTATTTGCTTTCTTCACCATCCATTGCGCCACTTCCTGCATCTTTGTCACGAACGACATTACATTTGGTCCTTTTGAGTGGACTTTTTCTCGCTTACCGGTCCTTTAAACATTTTCATTATTGTCCAACCGTTCTCGTCGGCTCGTATTAGGTTTTTGCGAACCTTCGTCAACAACGAGGAGAGAAGAAGGATGAAAGTTTTTACTAAGTTTTGGGTTACGGCGTTGAGAGTGTCTTTTCAGGGCATGTTTCCTATCACAAATATGAAGGAGCAAGCGATAGCAAAAATTGTTAACTTGATCCCACCGCAATCAAATCCAATGAGACATAAGTTGACAAACATGAAGTTTGAATTAGTTCGAAGCAAATAAATATTTTGCACATATATTGTCGCTCAAACTATACGAGAATGAAACGGTGAGTATTGAGTTCGTTTGTACGCACACTCGTTGGTGTGATCCATGTAGGTGGTGGAATTACACGACGGTGGGTTGTCCCAAACTCTTATAACGGAACGAAGACTGGGCTAGTGTAGAAACGTTATGATATGATTTTTCATACCGACCACGACAAGATAGAAATCTACGTTTGGCGAACGACATATGAGATGCGGGCCACGATCTCCCACTTGAGATCATGTCATAGACCATGGCCGAGTCTTCAATTAGAGTTGCCTCTCGTCCTCGACAACGCTAGATGTCGGGAGCGGGCTTAGGTCTAGTTGGAATATTAGGCATGTCCAAACAACCAGAAGGAGCAGAGTATGCGATGTAAGTGCCCCACCAGTCTTGGGGCTCAAACTCCGACTTGTATTAAAGGAGGGAATCAAGCAAACTTGTTTTACCAAAGCCCTCGTACTTGAAACGCTATAAGAGTTGTAAACTAATAAACAATCATCTTAATGACAATGAAAGTTTGTCCATATTTTGCACGAACGATAAAAAACAAGAAGGAGTTGGTGTCCAAATACCTCTAAAACTAGGAGGAGCTTCATGAGATTTGGTTGGACGAAGACCTAGATCGATTCCTATCCCTCATGAGGACAAACAATAAGGATATCCAAATGTTATCGTGTAACACAAGGAACAAAGGCGAGCAAGGACCGATGAGATCAGAAGAACGAAAGAGAGAGAGTTGGTCCTAGTAGATAATCAGGGTGGAGAAGACGTCGATGGAGTTCATATTCAAGACCGAGATGGTAGCGAGGTAACGAAGACTCACCGAGAGATATCCAAAAAGTCGCAACTTTACGATTTAAAGGAGATCTTCAAATGAAAGATGAAAGAATATTTATGTTCATATATTTTCTTTCAGGAGGGAAAACTTTTATCCCAAGTATGAGATATACGAATGATAAATGTTTGCTACCAGCGTGTCACATCACAAAATCTCAACTCAAGAGTTTGTTCTCATGAAGGTTCGACACACATTCTCATAAAAATTAATGTTGAAAATATTTGAGGCGATCCTCCATCAAGACTGACTGTACATATATCTAAAGGAGGTAAAACTCGGTTCTCAATCCCCCAAATTTTGTTTGCACTCAGGGTGCTATAACTTTTGTAGGATTTGTGGCAATCCCGCTTCGTTTATTTACGACAAACCATGGGGGGAAATTAAACCTGATGAGTCTGAAATTAGGATAGATGGTGAAGCTTCTCCGTCGATTAAACCACCAGTACATTGACCCTACCTTCTTGAAAAAGAAATTTGTAGCCTACAAAAATTTTGAGGTTTTGCCTACCGTACCACAATGGCTGATGACACTAAAAAAAAAAAAAAAGTGTATTGCTGGCGGTTTGAAAAAGTTTGATGCACAGAAAGGTATCTACAAACCCAAGTGTATTGGTCGTTTAAATGAAAAACTTAAGAGACAGAGGGTCATAACCTTAAAGTATTTTTCGAGAATTTTTTGAGCAATAGGTGATCGGACTATTTTTTTGACTCTTGGCATATCCAATTAGAAACCCCACAAGTGGTTGTTCATTGTCAAAGCTAGTATGACATCGTGGAACATGAAGGGGTTAGAAGATTCAGAGGAACGTCACAAATGCAGAAGGCTGAAGATACAAATGTATGAAAAAAAAAATAGTACAATGCTTATACAAGAGACAACGTTTTCATAATAGAAGTTGAGTCAGATGAATCTCTGGTGGTCGAATCTCCTAACTTTGGACGACTATCAGGGAAGTAAAAAGAGGTGTAACTTTTCTTATCCATGACATAGTAAGAAGTATTAGCTGATTATGATAATGACTCGTAAAGTTGTCGGATGGGTAATGTTAGAGATAGAGAATAAGGATTGGGTGATAGCAATAGTGTATGTTCCAAATGATCCACTCGACAAAATCAACAACAGAAAATATTCCTACAATTAAATAATCATTCCATAATAAATTTACATTTTAAATTTAAAAATTTCGCTCAATTTTTTAGATTGTCATTCCACATTAAAAAAAAAATCATTTTATTTGAAATTTTTTCTTCAAAGAATGGGTATTTCCTTCTTGTGAACTGCATGCGAGGGATGAAATAAAAGTTTGGATGGGTTTATGAATATTTGAATTGAAGTATTTTTTTATTATAAGAAGTTTTCGTAATAAATAAGCGAATTTAATCTTAATTAGAAGACATTGGTTGTAGTAAAATGAAAGTTTAATTAAGACATTTCTTAAACTCATCTAGACTTTCATTTCATCTTAAACAAATAAATGTCGTTAAAAGGTAAAACTCCTTCTGAACTAGAACTTGTCAAATTAACTTTTAATTTATAATTGGAATAACTTTGAAATTAGAATTTTTAAATGTAAAGGATTTTTTTTAATGGAATGATTTTTGATCTTTCATTTATTGTGGGAATTTTTATATTGAAACTCTTGAAGATGCTCTCCCACAAATTACCGAGATTTGACAACTTGTTAGTTAGATGAGACTAAAACATGACGTGGTCCCCAGACTTTAACTTTTATAAAGTGAAAGGCACGTAAAGAAATCAGCGTACTCATTTGCTTTGGATGGCGAGGTGGGAATGACAAGATGTGTTTAGAGAGATTAATTTTATTCATAAGGGTTAACATGATTTAGAAATTATCCCTGACGGTCTGAGTGAAGCAAAGACCATACTTTTTTTTTATGACATCAGAATTGTTGGCGGACAAAGTCCTAACGATACAAGAGCAAACTGTTGCATTATCCGACCATAAAGTGGTGGTGCTAATGGTTTGTGCAGAGGTGGATAATGCAAGAGACCCTTCTTCATATTAAACCCTGCACGGTTGAAAACAAAGGTATCACCGATACTTATTGGATGAAGGATTGGAATGAGGCTAAGGGTGAGTTTAATAACAGAACAAATTTGCTATAAGAGATGGTTAATTGAAACGCAAAGTTGGGGTTTTTCACCACATCACCATAAACAATGTCATCAAAAACTTTGAGAACAAGCAATACAGGTTCATAATACAGACATAAAAAAACTAAATAGGTTACAAAAAAACTTTAAAACGCAATAAAACTCTACTTAGAGTAGTTTTCGGAGTTCGTCAATTTTTTTTTGAAATTTGATGTAATTACCAACTTTTTCATTACTGGTCTAAATACGTTCAAACTAAATACAAATAATCCTAAAGGACATATATATTAAAAAAAAAAAAAAAACATTGAAAATTTGTTAAAAATAACATCACTTATTAAAACTATATTCGAAGTAGTTTTCGGAGTTCGCCAAGTTTTTATTCAAATTTGATTTTTTTGCCAACGTTTTTGTTACTGCTAGAAATACATCAAAAATCAATATAAATGAATCCTAAAGCACATACATATTAATCAATAAATAAATAAAATCAAGAAAATGAGACAATTTCAGTGAAAAAAATCGCTGAAAATAACACAACTTATTAACCATTAATGTTGGCGAGATGCTGACTTGAAAATCCTCTCTTATAAAATGGAGGCCGTTTCAGTCATTTCGATGTATCTTTGCAACAAAGTGAAAATAAAGTGTAAAATCAAGGTGAAGTCACTTGAAGTTGAGGTTAGGATGAGATCATAACTAGTTTCTTAATTAGTTTGGTCTAGAGAGAAAACCGTGAGATTACATGAGTGAAAAACCTTGCAAGGAGAAAAAAAAGACGTAATGGGAAAAACTGTTATGGGAAAATCAAATAATAATGGGAGACCACATTTTAAAAGGAACTTTTCAATGACTTCTCGTGAAACTCCGAGCAGTCAGGATTAAGGAGTTGGTTCACCCTCATCTACGTTCGATTCTTCCTGCCACAGAGAATACATAGTTGTGTAAGTACGTTGTTGCGTACTTCAAAGATGTCCTCATTTCCTGCTCTCACTTAGAATAATTGATGCATACCTTTTAGTTGACTCTAACCTTTAGGCCTCGTTGGGCATGACATTGACGGACGAAGCACGCAGAGAGTCGGAGAAAGCAATTACAACAGAAGAGTTGATAGGTATACTGAAAACTATTGCGAAAGGGAAGTCCCCATGTATTGATGAGTTTCCTATTGAGTTTTATAAGGCATTTAAAAAAACTTTAACATAAGATTCGGTGATGGTATTTAATGATATGAAAGACAGAGGTAAATTGGAGGCAAGAATGACCAAATGCATAAAACTACCATTTTGTCGATGGACATTTTTTATTTTTTAAACGAAATTAAAACTCAGTTTTTTCAATTTTTTAAGCCGAAAACTCAGTCTAAATTTGTTGCTCCTTAGGGTCCGACTTTTTTCAAACGCTGGACCCCCTGTATGTATCTGGAGCTAAGTTGAGAGTAGATACATCCAAGAGGAATTGCCTGGATGTATGGTCTCAAGCTAGGTTCAAATACATACAAAGGGTCCAGCCTTTTAAAAACGTCGGACCCTCAAGAGCAGCAAATTTAGACTCAGTTTTCGACCAAAAAAAAATTTAAAAATCAGTTTCAATTTCGTTCAAAAAATAAAAAATGTGCATTTTGACGAAATGGCAGTTGTAATTACTTTGCTTTATAAGAAAGAAGATTATCGTGGGATAAGGAATTGATGCCTGATATCACTGTCAGACTTTTCTTACAAGTTGTTTCCCAAAACGTTGACAAACAAATTAACAAAGGACTTATCGAGCTTAGTGGGGTTAGATCTAGTGTTAAGGACTCAGCGAGGGCTCGATCCCTGGTCCGCGGGTTACCACCCGTCAGGCTGTTATTTTATTTTTTGAGTTTTTGATCTCCGGTTCGTGACTGTTGGCACCCTTTGCAGTTGACACTCGTTCTCAAACTCCTCTCTTGACACTTTCGAATTTCGATACTTGGCGTCATCCCCCATTTTAGCGCCCAGACTCAGACCTTCGATTCTCAGTTCAGCCCTGAGGCAAATTGAACTTTTTCCCTCATGACTAAACTTGAGTCCGGTACTTAAGACCGGACTCAAGTTGAGTTCGTATTCAGTTTTCGCCCTCAGTGCTCGTGCTTCGGTGTGATTTGCTGCGACATTGTGTTCAGAATCAAAGATTTCGACTATGTGACTTTGTCACTTTGTGTCTGTGTCCGTCGAGTCGTGTTGAGTCTACGTCGAGTTTAAGTGAGCATGTGTGTGTACTCTCCCTCTCTCTCTCTTTCCCAGCCTCGTTGCTCTGCCTCAATCCCGTCACATTTACGGACGTTCGTCCACAACAGGTCAATTTTTGAAGATATGGCAACAACCAGCATGATAGAGTCACTCAAATTGATTGAGGCGAGGGGGATGGAGGTTGCAACAATAATGCTAGATCTAAAAAAAATGTATTGATCGTTTATCATCACGGTGACTACGTTGAAGTCCATGAACCTCATAAACGTTTTTTTGTAGATAGGTGAAAACACTTTGTTTTTACCGAATAACATTAGTTAAGATCAATACATGTCATCCCAAGGAGTTCGGACCGACAATATCACTCCGGCCGGAAATGCTCATTTGCCCCTCTTTGTTTGTCTTATAGACTGAAGTGTTTTTGATCACGAGTTCGGGTTTAACTCCTCACATGTCACTAATGTGGAGAGTGTTGACAGTGATAGTCTTTGCTTTCTTCATTTTCGCATAGATGGCAAAAGTGATAAGATTATCTAAGTCACTGAGTAACGGGGTAAAGTCAACCACCAAGAGATTCGTATGGAAATTTGGATCCACCGAAAAGAAGGAATACATTCCCAAGGTAGAATGAGACATGTTCTGTGCTCCTAAACACAAAGGGGGTTTTAATTTTCTTGACAAAAAATCTCAAAATCTTTTGATGCTGTCGTAGTGGATTCTAAAGGTGGCAATGACAGAACAACAGGTGAACTCGTGCTCACTAATTGAAGATTTGTTGTGAGAGTAGTGAGGTTTACCTAGGCCTTCAAATTTTCGGGTGTTTGTTATGCTGAAATCCTTTCTCAACAAGAGCCTGAAGCCTAAAATTAGGAAAGATATTTTGTCAACGTGACAAAAACGTCTTTCAAACCAATCAACGTTCCTTACATTGAAGGCAAAAGTAGTCGGGAAGTATGTTTCCGAGAATCATGAGTTGCTTAACTTACAAGGAGTACCTTTTAGCGAATACGTTCCTAGACTCGTTTGGCACGAAGTAGATTCACAGCAGGGTTACCATGATAAAAAAAACTCTAAAAGGATTTTAATGGATACTGGAAATCTCATGCAGCCATCACGGAAAGTTTAGGTCAGTTGCAGTCCCAATATAAGAGTTTGAAAGTAATTATTAACGAGGTTTAAAAATAATGAACGAAGTTTATAGGAACAAGGTACGTCCAAAAAATTAAAACCTAGTTAATGGATAGTACAGGCGAGCAAAAACACTAGCAGTTGCTGCGATTGGAGGGGTGTAGTTATGATATTTTGGGTAAGTGTATGTTAACGAGGTACGAACGCAAGCATCTAGGAAACCCAGACCGAACGAGGATTGATACACTTACTTGACAGAGAGCAAGAAACCTACAGGAGGTTCATGTTAAGTTGCAATTGCAAGCAAAAGCTATATGGCAGAAACGTTCAAAGAAGGTAGCAGGTGAAACTTCGATTCTTGAACTAAGAGTCGACCAAACCAATTGGGGATGAAAGACTCTCATTGGGACCCCATACGATATGGAAAGCTTACTTTTGGTCACGTCATAGCAACCGTATGTCAAAGAAGAAGCGGTCACTAATTGTATGTAAAAAAGAACTTGAATGAGAAAACTCACTCCCACATCTTCAGCCCCCTACAGAGTTAAAAACGCATTCAAGTTGAGATCAAATCATCAAACTCTCATCTTTAAAGATGACCTCTTTACTATGGTTGCAATTTGACCAAGCAATCTTAGCGACGTGATGGCTTCAGCGAAGGGGAACGACAATTAAATATGCATGTGATTGGTGTAATTGGATTTATAAGACAATGCACCATTTATTATGGTTATGCCGAAAAACTGCAAATAGTGAAATTAGTGGTTTGCATATTGGACGAAGTGGGTTGGACGATTAGAACCATAGGCAAAAAGATAAGTTATAATGGGCATTCTCGCCAATAACAAGACTTCAGACAAGAGTTGGGGCTACGTGACTTAAGTGTGCAGGGCGGTTATGCTTTAGATTATTTAAGTTGACCGCAATGACCCACTTTTGAAAGAGCATAGTCTACATGAGGCTAAGGCAAAAAACCTATTTGAGAAGCTGCTCCAATAAAGTCCGGGTTGATTGACGCCGGAAAACACATAGAGGCAGAAATAAGAGGGGTCTTTGTTGTTTAAAGGAAACCGGGGGATAAAATGTCTCAGTGGTTCATGGCACATAGGGAGGAAGGTTAATATTTTCTCAGTGGTGGGGACAAGGGAGGTAAGGAAGGAAAGGTTGACAGATGACGATGTGGTTGGGTCTAACTAGGGCTAGGTGCGCCTACCTGGCTCGCACTTTCAGTGCCGCAAAACGAGACCGGTTTGGTGGTTAGATAGTTGGTTGCTTACTGGTAGGTTTCAGTTCGAATCAGGGCATTAGGTTCGTCGATCAAACCAGAGTAGATTACATAGGGGTGGTGGGTGGGTAGTGTCAAGGATAACTTGGAACCTGAGGTCTAATCAACCGTGGAGGTAAATGTCAACTTAGTGCGAGAAAGCAATAAGAAATTAGTCAGGCTATACATGTGTATTAGGTAGGTTAAAACAGTGTAGAGTAGTTAAAAGTTTTACGGGTTTAGGAGGAGTAGGGTTAAAATATAAAACCTAGCAGGTAGGCTAGTACATGCAGTTTTGATCGATAGAATATGACTCACTTGTTGTGTCAGTGAAGGTAATTTATCAAAGCGAAACTGGGTTATTTATAGCTTCTGATTGACTGTATGTCTCATTTCACAAACCCCACAACTTCACCATGCCCATACTCAAATTTAGTTATTGTTGTAATAACACATCACGAACAATAGTAAAACAAACCTAACAATATTGTGGTCATCTTGCCTTTTATAAAAATCATTCACTATAAATCAATGTACTAAAAGAAAAAAGCAAAAAAGCAAAACATAAGTAGTACATACCTTACAATTGGCGATACTTTACCACTAATAGTCGTATTAGCCTCAAAGGCACGTACGACAAATATTATATTGCAATATCAACTCAATGTGTGTATACGAGAATCATATTTACGCATAAAAAGGATCTCCGTAATGTCCAAGTCTTTGATCCTGGACCAAATTTAATTTCAAGATTCAGACCTATACCCACGCGCTGCCCCAGGTCCATACCCACGCGATGTCCATGGTCGAGGATTGAGGCCCATACCCACGAGCTTCCCCAGGTCCAGGATTCAGGCTCATGCTATTTTTTTGTCAACTTTTTAGAATTCTCGATGTCCAAGATTAAGGCGCAAGGCCCCGTTTCAGGACCTAACGTTTTTTTTTTTTTTTAATATATAGCCCTCAGTAGGGTTGTCAAGCCGAACGTACGGAAGCCCCTCAACTGACCCCCGAACGGGGCCCGAACTCGACGAAGTTCGGACCCCACAAAAAACTATTTTGACATATAACTATTATTATTTATTTCTAAATTTTTTAAAGTGAGTTCTCTGTAATGTAAGGTATCTTCCTTTTTATTTTGAAGGCATTCTCTTAAGCCAAACAATGATGAAAAATCGACCAAGATGGTGGTGTCAAAACTTACTTGCCCACTCACTAATTTGTTTTTTTCCTTATTTTACTTTTTGTTTTTCCTTTATTTCGGGGCATGAAAAAAAAATACTATTTTTTCAAACCTTATTTGTAGGTTCTCTATTATGTAAGATACAAATCTCCGTAGCATCGCGCTCGGGCTCGGTGATCGAACCCGAACGCTCGGTACCGAGCCCGAACGTGACCCAAAATTGACCGAGCCTGAACTTTTTTTTTTTAAATTTATTTATTGATTTTATATATATATAGGGGTTGGGGGACCCTGGGGGGCATCGCTCATGACTCCTAAACATACACGCACACACACACCATACACACGCACCCCCAGACATCCCGCAAACACCCCACATACACCCCACACACCACACACGCATGAGGACGCGCTAGGCAACCCTCTAATTTGCACTCGGCCGAACATGTTCGGTTCGCACTCGGTCGAGCGCCCGAACACGTTCGGCTGCTCGGTGGGGCGCCGAACATGTTCGGTGTGCTACACAGATACACATATATAAATTTTCATGACATTTATCACATCCAAACAAAAAAGAAAAATCGCCAAAGATGGCGGTGTCAAAACCATGCTCGCCCACTCAATAATTTTATTGTTGTTTTATTTTTTTTAATTTTTATTATTCTTATTTATTTTTCGTATTTGATTTTTATTTCAAATTTGGTAAAGAATTTGGATGTAACGTTCAAAAAAATGTTGTTCATTTTGTTCTTCTGCATAACATATTTTATTTTTCAGATTTTTCTAAGGTACCAGAGTGACCCGGGTCCACTTGCCTAGCCGGACAAAAAATATATATATATATATATATATTTTTAATTTTAATTTTAAATTTGGTATTTTTTTTTATTATTATTTTTTTTTATAGAGAAAGGCAGCTGGGAACCGGGCCCGACTTCCCTTATATTTCAATAAGTCAGGAAACGGGTCTGGCGTCCCTCACAAGAGGTAGGTGGCCCCATAGAAGGGCGAGACATCACCGGTCAAGCCCTACGATAGGACCACTGTGTGACTGCAAACCCTAAGATCCATAAAAAAAACTAAGAAATAGTTGCAAACCCCGATCATCCAACCGTAGTACTGATTCACCATACGACAGGTTTAATAACAACAACTAATTTCTACAGGGCAACAAAATCAACAACTCAACATAAGCCTATTCTCATCACCACCTACAGTCCCACAAACCTCGTTTCCCACAACTGCAAAAATCAGGTGACGAACCCTAATTTCCACTTACATAACGATATTTCTTGTCCAAGGCAACCACAGAAGGCAACATACGTAGAACGGGCCCTAGTTTCAACAACAAAATACTAACAAAATACCGTTTATATCAAGAAACCCACAAACTAACAGATAGCTGCAAATACTATTTCAACACATGGCAGGTTAGATAACAACAGCTACATAACGATATTCGTCGTCCGAGGCAACCTCAATTTCTACAATCATTCAAAACAGAATTTCTATTCTCTACAATCATTCAAAACAGAATTCCTATTGTCTACAATCATTCAAAACTTAATTCCTATTGTCTACAAAGCGCACAAAAAACAACAAACGTAGAACAAACCCTAGTTTCAATAACGAAATACTAACGAATTACTATTTCTATCACCGTACCTACAACATCATATTCTTCGAGTATGCAATCCTACAAACTAACCCCAATCGTCCAACCCTAGTTTTCGCAGTGTTATCCGCACGACAAATTCAATAAGAGCAGCTAGTTTCTATAGTACGACAAAATCAACAAAGTAGCTCATGCGATCAGCTTCATCGCACCTCGACACTCTATCGTCATGCAGCTCTGGCAAATTCTTTCCGCAGGCCGCCCACAATTGCTCGTAGACGGGATAACCCCGCAGCTTCTCCATATAAAAGACCGAAGGACTAAGCCCTCGATCGGTCCTATCAGGTGTGAATCAGTAATAAACCAGTTGAAACTCTGGCAAATCGCAATGCTCGGATCCCGCCCGTCAAACGTCCACACATCTGACACCATCCTTCCTCGTTCGATCAGGATTGCTAACCCCAGTCAGTCGGGACTGGCCCATGGCAAGAGTTTTTCAAACCCTCTTGCAGCGTGTCCCCCTTAGTGCCCACACACTCCATCCCCCACACTCCCACCACCCTAGCAACAAGCTCTGGCAAGGCACCACCATCTTTTTGACAGCACCCGTGCGATCCCCCATTGCCCAAGTAGCGCCCCCGACGGCGCTGACACCGAAACAGTGCCGCGACATCAACAAAAATTAGAAACGGGCGCCTCGCGCCCGATGCCCCGGCCAGCCTACGCAGCGCTGCGCTAGCGCAACGTTAACGCACGCTTTCTTGACGACGCGCCTTAACTGGCGTTAACCCCGCAACTTCTCCATATCAAAGATCGAAGGACTAAGCCCTTGATCGGTCCCATGAGGTGTGAATCAGTTATAAACCAGTTCAAACTCTGGCAAATCGCAATGCTCGGATCCTGTCCGTCAAACGTCCACACATCTGACACCGTCCTTCCTCGTTCGATCAAGATTGTTAACCCCAGTCAGCCGGGACTGGCCCATGGCAAGGGTTCTTCAAACCCTCTTGCAGTGTGTTCCCCTTAGTGCCCACACACTCTATCCCCCACACTCCCACCACCCCAGCAACAAGCTCTGACAAGGCACCACCATCTTTTTGACAGCACTTGTGCGATCCCCCTTTGCCCAAGCACCGCCCCCGACGGCGCTGACACCGAAACAGTGTCGCGACATCTACAAAAATTACAAACGGCAGCAGCTTCTCCATATCAAAGATCGAAGGACTAGGCCCTCGATCGGTCCCATCAGGTGTGAATCAGTTATAAACCAGCTGAAACTTTGGCAAATCGCAATGCTCAGATCTCGCCCGTCAAACGTCCACATATCTGACACCATCCTTCCTCGTTCAATCAGGATTGCTAACCCCAGTCAGTCAGGACTGGCCCATGGCAAGGGCTTTTCAAACCCTCTTGCAGTGTGTCCCCCTTAGTGCCCACACACTCTATCCCCCACACTCCCACCACCCCAGCAACAAGCTCTGGCAAGGCACCACCATCTTTTTGACAGCACCCGTGCGATCCCCCATTGCCCAAGCACCGCCCCCGACGGCGCTGACACCGAAACAGTGCCGCGACATCAACAAAAATTAGAAACGGGCGCCTCATGCCCATTTGGTAAAAAATTTCAATGTAACCCTGAGACAAACGTTATTCAGTTTATTTTTTTGCAAAACATAGTTTGTTTTTGTTTTTTTTTTTGTTCTTTTTTTGTTGGGACCTTCCTTAGTCCTTGCACAGTCGGGCCGCCCGGAAAAATAGGGTGACCCGACGACTCGGTTGGTGACCTAGAGATTTTTTTATTTTTATTTTTATTTTTTTAGTCCGGATTAGGCTGAACACGTCGAGAGGGGGTCCCGAACGTCGGCAACCCTGGCTCCAAGCTTTTTTTTTTTTTTAGTCCGGATTCGGCTGAACACGTCGAGAAGGGGTCCCGAACGTCGACGACTTTTTTAGTCCGGATTCGTTTGAATACGTCGAGAGGATAGCCTCGTGCAAGATAATGTCTAACATTTCTCAAACTTTGCTTACACTTGGCTTTTGCTTTGTTTGTGGACGTTTGATGATTGACTTGGTTTTTCGTACTTTGAGTTAAGATCTCCACGGGTAAACCAAAGGCGGTCCGACCTTGCAAGGACCACAGAAAGGTTAAAAAAAAAAAAAAAAAAAAAAAAAAAAAAAAAAAAAAAAAAAAAAAAAAAAAAANTAGCCTCGTGCAAGATAATGTCTAACATTTCTCAAACTTTGCTTACACTTGGCTTTTGCTTTGTTTGTGGACGTTTGATGATTGACTTGGTTTTTGGTAATTTGTGTTAAGATCTCCACGGGTAAACTGAAGGCGGTCCGACCTTGCAAGGACCACCGAGAGCTTAAAAGAAAAAAAAAAAAAAAAAAAAAAAAAAAAAAAAAAAAAAAAAAAAAAAGTGATGCAAAAAAATAAAAGGATCAACTTTTGTCACAAAGTATCAAAATTATTTACTAAATTAACAAATAAAATAAAAATAAAAATATATATACATATATATATATATGGTTACTAAGCGGAACGTTCGGGGGCCCTAAGGCTGACCCCCGAACGTTCGGCCGTTTGGGGTCCCGTTCGAGAGTTGAACCTGAAGAGGTTCATCCCTCTCCAAAAATTATTTTGGGGCTTAGAAATATATATATATATATATATATATATATATATATATTTTGATATTTTTTTTAAAAGTTATTTACGATATGCGCTAAGGGCATATAAATTTTCAAGGCATTTTGTTAGGTGACAAAACAATACAAAATCGTCAAAGATGGCGGTGTTAAAACGTGCTAGACTACTTAGTTTTTTTTTTTTAACTTTTCACTTTTTCTTGTAATTTTATTTTGATACCTTAAATTATTTTTTTTTTTCAAACTTTTTTCATGAGTTTTGTATTATGTAAAATACACATCTGTAAAGTCGCAGTGTCGGGCGCATCCCTCTTTTTAGCCTATTCAAGCTTTGAATCGCGTGGCTTAACAGCCGCGCGACATTGATCTTGGTAGAATAGGTCTAGTTTACCGTTCGCATATCCGCACTTTTCGGCGGCTTCGACAAAGTGAAGCATTACCATTCACATCCGTTACTCCTGGACGCCACACGCGTCCGGACTAGCGTCCAAAACTTTTAATCTGTTATTCATAGGTCAGGTCTGAATAAACTTTTGGCAACGTCGTCTCATCAAGTCCTTCAATCCAACGAAAGAGTCACACAAMGTGCGACGTTGACAACCCCCGGCAAATACCCTTGTCAGGGTATCTGCCCCGACAGCATTCCCGGACTCCATTGAAYGACGTCCTTGTCGTTCACCATCAAAATAGAGGTCAGGGTTTTATAAAACGATCACAATACACAACAATTTCATAATCCACTTAGAATTGATTCGAAGCCTTCTCCCATAGATTACCACTCAAGAAATTTTTGTCTCTTAGAATGGTACCGGATTCCAGAAGCCCTCTGACTAGCTCCAAGCTACACACATTCAGTTCATACTATCATTTATCCAAAAAAAGCAGGATTAACCCCCTGATAGGTCTTTCGAGTCAGGATTAACCCCCTGACGGGTCTTTCGAATGTATCAACCTCCTGGAGTCGTTCAGACAAAGTCTGAATAATCAAAT
Organism: Chara braunii; assembly: GCA_003427395.1. Classification (NCBI taxonomy): domain Eukaryota; kingdom Viridiplantae; phylum Streptophyta; class Charophyceae; order Charales; family Characeae; genus Chara; species Chara braunii. Next base: position 2,031,467 of record BFEA01000089.1, read on the forward strand.
ATATATGTCTATATACACATACGCATTACTCAATATCACATATTAGCTAAGTAATAATTCATGTCGCAACCCATTTCTTTCATATAAGTCCTTGAAGAGCGCATTGATCAAGACAGGTCCCCCTGTCGCAGGCATACTCTTACAAGGGACAAAGGAGAGCATTGATCAAGACAGATTTCACTGCCGCAAACAAACTCCTTTATTTTAGAAGAGAACACTGATCAAGACGGTTACCCCGCCGCATTCTCTTTCCCAAAAGAAAATGTCGATCAAGACAGGTTTCCCTGCCGCAGACAAGTTCCTCTCTATTTTAAGTTGAAAACAAAACGCTGATCAAAACAGGTTTCCCTGCCACAGGCGAACCGCTCTCAATTAATCTTTGAAAGGAAATCTGATCAAGACAGATTACTTTGCCGCAGATATACCCATCTAAAATCGAAGGAGAACTCTGATGAAGACCGGTTGTCCTGCCGCAGACGAACTCCTTTATTTTCCATTCAATGACCAAAATGAAGGAGAACACAGTTTTTGACAGGTTACCCTGTTACAAACGAGTTCCCCTATTAATGTGAGCTGCAACATGAAATTACTACAGTAAACTTACTATAGTTCATATCATATCAGATGTTATCGATGTTCTGTGATATGCGCTGAGGAGTGGTGTAATCCTCCTCAAGGGATAACATCTCGACATCAAGCCCCGCTTTAGATTCGAGCCTCACCACATTCCCTCCGATTCCGGTGTCTTTGATCTCATCAGTCCTCCGCATGTAGGGTAGAACAACCCCACCTGACATGACCAAGGTTGGCTAGACCTCGATCATAGAGGTACGGTGACCATGCGTGACCCAAGGCTAGGTAGCCACTCCTCCCCTCATACCAAGCAATAGTCGTCCACCCTACAAGCATCATTCTAATAAGACCTCAACACTTTCCTCATTTTTTAGTGATAGTGTAGTCCTCCTTCCCTTAAACCACATAGGGTACAAAAGACAACATCCCACTATGGACCAGGAGCATAGCTCCGGCGCGGGCCTCACTACCACCTACAGAGCTCACAGTTTTATCGCACAAACACCACGACATGATAAAAATCTCAGATACATACATAACGCAATACATGTCTTAGGAATAAAAATATGTAACACACATATTTCTATAATTATCACATCCATAAGGCAATCACATCACCATCCCAGCCAAGAGTCAGGTTGATCTAAAGAAAAGATCACACATTCCTGCATTTGCTCATGATGGCAAATGCACCAACAAGTAATACAGCACTTTCACAAACATAGATCCAAATATTTATAAAATGGTCTCACCCGAAATGGTTGAAGAAAAATCATTATCCCACACAAATTTCAAAAGTCGGTAAAAACAATTGAAATTAGACAACTTATTTTTCGTCGACTTTCGACCCCTTACACATACTCGGAGTATGTCCAACTTTACCGCAACTTTTACACACAATGTTCTTCCAATACTCTCTCCCTCTCTTCGCACGCTGCCCTTACCGACCTCGAGACTTTAACTTGGAGTACTCGTTCCCCATAGCAGTTCACGTTGAGACATCATTTGAACAAACTCTCTTACTCTTTCTACTTAGATCATGTCGATCCAACACTAGTTGTCTGCTTCCTTGCATTTCTTGTTAATGCTCATGACAGACGCCCTTCTGAATTTCTTTCATTATCTCTTTTACTTCTAAGAGCAGTGAGACGAGGGTTGAATCCTTCTTCCTTTTACTATCCCGGCATTCCCCCTCAGACTGTAGCAAGCGAAGTTGTAAGCGAAGGACTTGATCAAAGTTCCCATTCCTAAAATTTGAACGGATCCTTGCCCAATCCGACTTGCCGTTTACCCCACGGGTAAGTTCCTGCTGCTCTGCCTCAGAGAATTTTGCGAGAAAGGTAAGACATTTTGTTTATCCGTTAAACCTTGTACCCGACGAGCGGTCCTTTCGTAGTCAAGAAGAAACTTCTCCTCTACTACGTACGCATCTCGTTTGATACTCTTCAAATTTTCTAATGTCGTCAATTTATCCCCGAGTCAAAACTTCTCTAACATGGCATCTCGAAAATCCGCCCATGTTGATGCTTCGGCTATTTTCTGGACTACATTCACAAGATCGTTTTCGACATATCTCAGAACCAGTCGCAACATTTTATGATCATCCCAATTATTAGTGGATGCAAGTTGCTCAAATTTGTCTAGAAAAGTGGAAACAAAGTTGTCATCGAAAAGAGGAACTTCTATTTTTGGCAAGCTTTCTCTCTCCATATCTCTCTACCATAGGAGATGAACTATCCTTTGAAGATTCGATATATTTTTATCTTGATGACCGCCTTCGCTTCCACTTGCTGCCTCCATTTCTCCTGACCAGAGCAAAAATCAGGTGGAATGTCAGTCTAACTCTATAATAGTTTATATAATCTAATTTGACTCCTTAATCCTACTCCACATTCGCTCAACTATTCCATCTCTAATACTCCTCTTATCCCCTTCAACCAAGATGATCGAAGAGTTCGTCCAGTCAAACCAGATCCCCTCCTCGTTTCTATTGACAATACCATTTTCCGCATCCAATTGGAAACCTCTGCAAAATTTTATACTATGACAACTTAGAGCACAATAAATATATTTCAAAGACTTATAATAGGCTAAAGTCTGCCTCCTCCTTTTTTTCTTACTTAATTGTTTGCCTTGTATACGAGTAGCTGACTTAATATCCGAAGCAGTCGGAATACCTCCCCGAGATTCACATGGTCTGATGCTTTCAATTTCCCTGTCCCGACGACTGGTTCCTTGACTCCCTTTAACCAAGTTACGTGCAACTCTTTCAGCCTTAGTAAGCTTATGATGACGTTTTAACTGATTACTCTCGCTACCCTCATCACTACTTAAAGCTCTATGTTTTCTCTTTCCTTTTCTATCTCGGGTTCCGGGTGACTCAGAAAACTTAGCAATCATTAGTCTCTCGAAATTGTTCGAGCTTTTAACTTTAGAGACCAACCGTGCTACGTCATTACCCAAGTCTATATGTACCCATGAGATCACCCTTTTCAACATTGTCTGCTCGCTCAAATCATGAGTGGCAGCCAACTGCTTAAACGTTAAAAGAATTTTCATGACAGTATCTCCATTAAAAATCGGAACGTCGATCTTTGGAGCGGTAGCTGCTCTTTCGATCTTCTCTGAGAACGTTTCAATCAACTTCTCCATCTTGTCCCAAAGACTGTCATTCGTCCTGCTACCATCCGCCATCTCGCTATGAGAAAATTAACCTGCAAGCGATAAGGCATAAAGGTAAGAAGTCCGAATGGTTCATAGGGTCTATCAAATATTAATCATGCCTGATTTTGAAAAGCAAATATCAAAATAAATTAACAAAACACCTGAGTGTCATTCTACCAGGGACAACGGTAATTTGTCGTTATCCCCGGCAACGCCGCCACCTGTCGAGCGCATCCCTCTTTTTAGCCTATTCAGGCCCTGAATCACTCTAGGTAGAATAGGTCTAGTTTACCGTTCCCATGTCCGCACTTTCCGGCGGCTTCGACAAAGTGAAGCATTACCATTCACATCCGTTACTCCTGGACACCACACGCGTCCGAACTAGCGTCCAAAACTTTTAGTCTGTTATTCATAGGTCAGGTCTGAATAAACTTTAGGCAACGTCGTCTCATCAAGTCCTTAATCCAACGAAAGAGTCACACAACGTGCGACGTTGACAACCCCGGCAAATACCCTTGTCAGGGTATCTGCCCCGACAGCAGGGCATTTGGCTATATCAAAATCAAATAAAAAATCGCCAAAGATGGCGGTGTTGAAAACGGGTTTGCACACTCACTAATTTTAATTCTTTAATTTTTTTTATTTTTTTTTTTCTTCTTATTATTATTATTTTAATTTGGTAATGAATTCGGATGTACTGCTCATACAAATGTTGTTAAGTTGATTTGTCTGCATAACATATGTTTTTTGCAGATTTGTCTGCATAACAAACGGTCGAACGCATCCCCAAGGGGTCCCGTACGTTCGGGCGTTCGGGTTGAGGCGTGGCCGACATTCGGGACGAACTGAACACCCGAACATACGGCCATTCGGGTCGAACGCGATCCCCCCCTCAAAAAAAATAATTAAAATAAATATAAAAAATAAATATCTTATGGAGAAAAATACAAAATACAATATTTGTCTGAGCATTGCATTCAAATTCATTACCAAATATGAAATAAAAATAAAATAAAATAAATAAAGCTAATAATTAAAAAATAATAATAAAAATATAATTAAAATCAGTGAGCGAGCGAGCACGTTTTCACACCGCCATCCTTGGTGATTTACAGATGTGTACTTCACATAATAACAAAATTACAAATGCCATCAAACTTTACAGATGTGCATCCAAATGCCATGAAACTTCACATAATATGAAGTTTTTTGTGCATCAAAATGCCATGACAATTTACAGATGTGTACTTCACATAATAACAAAATTACAAATGCCATCAAACTTTACAGATGTGCATCCAAATGCCATGAAACTTCACATAATATGAAGTTTTTTGTGCATCAAAATGCCATGACAATTTACAGATGTGTACTTCACATAATAAAAAACTTATTAAAAAAGTTTTTAAAAATAATAAATATTTTTAGCCCTTGTACTAAAGTGAAAACAAAAAGTAAAAAGTGGCAGAGCACATTTTGAAACTGCCATCTCTGGTGATTTTTAGTTTTTTATCGGCTCAACAAAATGACTTCAAAATTTGTTGCTCACATTATACATAATAACAAAAAATAAAAACAGAGGTCCCCAAGCGGACCTTTGTACGTTCGAGCGTTTGGGGTCCCGTTCGAGCTTTAAACCTGAAGGGGTTCGGCCCCCACCAAAAAATATTTCGTCATCTGAAAACAACTTTATTTTTCTAAATTTGTTTTTTTGCATTCTCTATGATATTAGGTACATGCCAATAAATTTTAAAGTCATTTTGCTAAGTCAGAAAAAAACGAAAAATCTTCAAAGATAGAGGTGTCAAAACATGCTCGCACACTCACTAATTTTTTTCTTCTTCACTTTTTACTATTTGTTTTCACTTTATTTTAGAATGTAAATAATTTTATTATTTAAAAAAAATATTTTTATTTATTTTTTATTATATGAAGGACACATGCCTAAATTTTTAGCTAGGTTGTTGGATTGGACGTCCGGGACCTCTCTAACCGTCCGGGATGTCCGACCGACGTCTGGTCGGATGTTTGAGCGGACAGGGTATTCAAGTATTCAGGTTCGGACGTCTGGTTGAACGGCCGAACGCATCTCCAAGGGGTCTCATACGTTCGGGTGGTCGGGTTTGGGCGTTCGGGTTCGGGCGTTCGGGTTCGGGCGTTCGAGTTCGGAAGTTCGGGTTCGGACGTTCAGGTTCGGGTCTTTGGCCCGTCCCGAACATCAGTTACCCTATATATATATATATATATATATATATATATATATATTGTTTTTTTTTTCAATGCTCGTCCGTGCAAGTTGTCTCGAACCACTCTAGTAGCCTAGAGTGTAAATTAATTTTTATCTTCGTATAATTTTTATAACAAATTTTATATTAAACCACTCGTACTTATGAACTTGTTTTTCCCAACCCTGAATTTCTCTTCGTACCGAAATTTGTCGAGCCTGGGTCCAATTGTTTTTCTTTTATGCTTCTCTTTGGAAATGGGGGGGGGGGAAAGAAAAAAAATAAATAAATAAACTATCTTTAGGGACATGAAAGTCGCCATATGCAGATTCTGGGGTACATGTGAGAATATGCACCCTCAACAGGCGTTATAACTCTGCTGAAATCACGGCAGGAGGAACAAACAATAGAAAAAAAACAAAAATTCAGCAACAACTTTTTGGACGTGAAAGCAGTTAGATACAAAATCTGGAATACCTGTGACAGTATGCCCTCCGAACGGGCATTGCAGCCCTGCTGCGATCACGACAGCAGATAAAAAGAAAGAAAAAGAAAACAAAAAAGCAACAACACTTTAGACGTGAAAGCAGTTGGATATAGAATCTGGAGTACGAGTGAGAATGCGCCCCCTGTTGCAAAGTGTCAATTGTCCGTGGAATGCGCCTTGCCTCTCATTGGCAGGGCACTAATCACAGATCACCAAAAAACAAAAGCAAAACACATACAAAAAACGAAATTGGCTATGTTATCGGGAAGATGCATTCCTTTGAGTTCTGAAGTGAACACATCTCCTTCACGACCTTCCCCGACGTCCTTCCCTTCTTTCTTTTCCTCTTTTTTTTCTTTTTTTTGGTAATGGGAAATACAACTGATGTCGAGCCTCTGATACCTCCGAACTCCTCGGGAAAAACGGGAAAACGTCAATTTTTTCCTAATTTTCCGACACTGGCAGAGGTAGTACTGGTTTAACATGACTTATCAATTTTTGATGTGCACGACACTCAATATCTTACCTCCAATACATAATGAAAATATTTCGGTCTAAAAAATGCTTATTTTTTCCTTCGGTACCTGTATTATTTTAGTTAGTTGATTTTTTTGCACCAAATAGTAAATAATAATTTTTGGCTAGCCCAATTGTATCTACTTTGCAATTGGAGTCTCCCCAACCCCATCTCATCGCAGTTATAATTTTAATTCATCGAAATTATTGTTATAAATATCATTTTTTTTATCACAATCTGTATAAAATTCGACTTCTACGAGTATACCTGTCATATTATTTTGTGGTCCTTATATGACAACACAAAGTTAAAAAAAACTCAATTCATGTAACCTTATAGAGTTATCTCTATATTTAAAGAATATACCACCACTAAACAATTGATTTTCTTATATTGTTTACTTGATGACACGCTCGATATTGATGAACCAAAAACATCTCTTATTTGAAAATTTWTATAATRCTAWAWCCGWCTAGGCTACYWGMGTGGCCGGGGGSCATTACCAGGACGAGAAAAAAAAAAAAAAAAAAAAAAAAAAAAAAAAAAAAATTTTTTTTTTTTTTTTTTTTTTYWWTTTKKTAAAGAATTTTGGTGTGACCCTGAGACAAAAGTTGTTCAGTTTATTTTTCTATGTAACATAGTTTTTATTCGGATGTTTTTTTTTTGCTAGGACCTTCATTGGGCCTTGCACGGCCGGGCCGTTCGGGAAAATAGGGTGACCCGGGCGGCCCGACTGGTAGCTTATATATCCGTAAAAAAAATAAAAATGAACGGTTATCTTTTGGAAATTGACGTGATTTACATGTTGAAAATTATAAGGTTTTGTAAAAATCAATTATGAAGACACTTGTAGTGAACGAAATACCGACGATGATATCCGCAAGTCAAACAACACACCAAATTGTTGATTATTCAATATACATCTTGAAACTCAATTTATATGAGTCAATCACAAATAGAGATGAAAATATCACGAAATCGATATAAAGAAAAAGCATATAGGTGAAAAAATGATGTCAAATAAGTCAATTTTTGTCACTTTAATAAAGCATCAACTGTTCGATTTGTTTTTGCTTATGATCTGTATAAGCTTAAAAATAAAACTTTGCAACCGATTCAATCCAATATTTTTGGGGTTTAGTTGCATCTTTGTTTATGATAATCTAAATTATTTTTTAATATTTTATCAAAGATATTCATAAATAGAGATATATGAAATATCATGAAATTGAAATAAATAAAGTGTAAATAGGTGAGAAAATAAAAAACGAATAAGTCAAATTTTATCACTCTAACAAAACATAAATTATTCGGTTTGTTTTTGCTTATAATAAAAATTGCATAAAAAGTAATATTTTTGCAACATATTAAATCCAACATACTTGGGGTTTCGTATAATTTTTATTTGTGATAAAGTTGATTATTTTTTTATTATGCTTAACGGTCGTGAAATGAAAATTATCACATTAACGATGATAAACTTGAATAACATGAATTATTATTACTACCTTATAATCAACGGTTATATATTTTTATTGTATGAGAAACAGTTCGCCAGAGTTAAAAATTAAAAGAACACAATTTGATTTGATAGTGTTCATAAACTACATATTGGGTCTACATGTGGCCTGTCATACTGCAACTAAATTGCTTCAATGACACAACATGAAATGTTTTTTTTTCACAACAAAGAAATGCATGATCATGCTGTATGAAGTGTAGTCTTAACTGTCACTTTTTGCTTTCGTGTAATAAGCGTTGTTTGGTTGTCGTACCCAGCTCCAATCAGAATCTTTATGTGTAAGAATGTAAATAAATCTCATAATACATTTAAATCTCTAACAAATTATTTATAAATATTAAAAATTTTCATAAATAAATAATAACCTAGCCTATCAAAGTGGTCTGGGACCACTTGCCCAACCAAACAAAAAACAATAAAACTATAAAAATCTAGGGTACCAAAGTGGCATGGGTCCACTTGCCAGGCGGGCCCAAAAAAAAATAATAAATTAAAAAGCAAGGCTACCATCAGGGTCACCCAGGTCACTCTATTTTCTCGAGCGGCCCGACCGTACAAGGATAAGGGAACGTCTCAGCCCCTCCCCCCAAAAAAACTTCAAAAAATCCGAAAACAAACTATGTTATGCAGAACAATAAGTTGAACGGGTTTCGTCTAAAGGTTACATCGAAATTCGTTACCAAATTTAAAATAAAAAATCATGTTTATTTTTTTATTTTTTTTATATAGTTTTTGCCCGGCCGGGCAAATGGACCCGAGCTACTTTGTTTGGTAGCCTAGTAAAAAAGTAAGAATTATTTTTTAATTGAAAATTTTATTATAAATTTGATGAATAATTTTGATATGACCCTGAGACAAAAGTTGTTCACATTTTTTTTTTTATAATATAGTTTTTTTTTTGTTTTTTTTTTGAATTATTTGTTTTGGTTGTTACCTCCCCTACTCTTTCCACTTTTAGTCCGCCCGCGAAAATAGAGTGACTAGGGCGGCCCGGTAGGTAGCCTAAATAAAAATAATTTGTTTTATTAAAGAATTTTGATGTGTCCCTAAGAGAAAAGGTGATCAGATAGAGTGTGTGAAAAGTACTCGTGCACACGAAATACACAAGTCGAGTAACTCATGCACACGAAATACACAAGTCGAGTCACAGTACAAAAGTACATACATCGTAAATGCTCGTTAAATAATTTTTTTTTTTTTTTTTTCTACTAGGACCTCCCATGGTCTTTGCACGACCTGGACCGTCCGGAAAAATAGGGTAACCCGGGCGGCCCACTTGGTAGCCTAGATCATATAACTCATTAATGCTCGTGAGGGCAGGTGAATTCATAATAATAAGTATTTTACAGTTGTTCGCATCAACATTCTCTAAAAATACTTTATGATTTTAGTCAGGGTTACCGACGTTCGGAACGGGCCGAATGGTCGAACCCGAACGCCCGAACGTACGGGACCCCTTCGGGAGGCGTTCGGCCGTTCGAGCCGAACGTGGACAAAAAAAAA
>BFEA01000089.1:2041246-2059091 GCA_003427395.1 Chara braunii
ATAACTAAACAACATTTGGCTGGGCTTTACATCCAAATTCTTTACCAAATTTGAATTAAAAATCCAATACAGAAAATAAACACTATGATAAAAATAAGAAAAAATAAAAAGAGAATTAAAATTAGTGCGTGTGCCAGCACCTTTTCGACACCGCCATCTGTGCCGATTTTTAATTATTTTTTGGCATTGACAAATGCCCTGAAAATTTACAGATATGTAGTTTACATAATCAATAACTCATTTAATTTTTTTCAAAAAATAATAAAATTGTTTAGGCCCCGAAATAAAGTGAAAACAAAAAGTTAAAATTGAAAACAAATATATTAGTGAGTGGGCGAGCACGTTTTGACACCCCCACCTGTGACTATTTTTAATGTTTGTTTGGATTAGCAGAATGGCTTCAAAATTAATAGGCGTGTAGGTCACATCATAGAGAACGCACAAAAAACAATTCAGAAGAAAAAACTTATTTGTAGGCCCCGAAATATTTTTTGGCGGGGGCCGAACATGGAGGTGTTCGGCCCTCGAACGGGACCCCGAACGTTCGGTGAGGTAACCCTGATTTTAGTAATATTACAGTTTGCTCATAAATCCATATTTTTCAATTCGGATTAATCTCACCAAACATTGCAAATACATCAAATAAAACCTTAATATTTGACTAAATCTTGTTGAATATAAAATTATAATTAATGTAAAAACAACATAAATATAACAACGTGGTGAAAAAATATAGGTTACCTGATCGAACGTCCGGACCCCCCTTGACCATCCGGGGTTGTCCGCTCGGACATCCTCCCTTGGCAGACTGTCCGAGCCCGAATGACAGAAACAAAAACAAAAACAAAAACAAAAAATTCCTCCAAAAAATCAGAAAAAAAAACTATGTTATGCAGAAACATAAACTGAACAACTTTTGTCTTGGGATAATATCTAAAGTCGTTGTCAATTAAAAAAAAAATAAAAAAAATAAAGGCATTCCCAATATTTTTTTTATTTTTTTCGTGCATTTAATTGCTAAAAATGAAGTTGTTTGGACCCAGATGTCCGGGACCCCCCTGACTATACGCCCAGGACGTAACATAGGAAAAAATCGAATTTATTTTTCACGTTGTTTGAAGATAATAGTGCAATTAAGGTATACGATAAAACAAATATAAAAAATTTGTCAAACAATTCTAGTTAATTTCCCACTAAAATGACGTGAGGCGTCGATGAGTCAATGTGTAATCATAAATGACTAAAAATTATTAAAATGATAAATAAAAATAATTTTTGCTATCTCCTTCTCACAAATATAGACGCGGTGATATCCTTTATAAAAACAAATCATCGGAAAGATACACGTTTTACAAAATCTACGAATGATTGATCATCTTAAGAAAATGTTAATTTTTTAAGGCAAACAGTGCAAGGTTTTAAAGTTGAAAAATAAAAATAATATATTTATTTGTAAATAAAAATATTAATATGAAAATGCATAATTTTTTATCTAATGAATCGACACGTCATTAAATCAACAAGTTATTATCGAACGTCCTCATTATACAGGTACAATAATTTTTATGGTGATCGTTATTAAGATATGCAACAATTTAATTGCACAAAATAACACATAATCACATCAAAAACCAAATGATATAGATTTGAGGAAAATATCATTATACTTAAATATTATGTCTCGATATTAAAGTTAAAAAAAAAAAAAAAAAAACAATAGGTCGTGTTTTCAACTAGTATTTGACAATCCACATTATGAAATATAATATAGAACTTAATATTAATGATGCAGTTTTACAATAAATTAAAAAAAAATATAGGTGAATCCAGGGTAACCGGTGTTCGGGACGGGGCGAACGCCCGAACCCGAATGCCCCAACATGCGGAMAAAAAAAAAAAAAAAAAAAAAAATCAAAGTCGTCAAAAAAATCTAAAACAAAAACTATATTATGGATAAAAATAAATTAAACAAGATTTGTCTGAGCACTACATCCGAATTCCTTACCAAATTTGAAATAAAAATAAAATCCAAAAAAAAATACTTATAATAAAAAAAAAAAATAAAAAAAAAATAAATAAATTTAGTTAGTGCACGAATGTGTTTCGACACCGCCATCTCTGGCGATTTTTTTTTTTTTTTTTTTGGGCATAGTTAAATGCCCTAAAAATTTACAGATGTGTACTTCACATAATAAAAAAACCACTAAAAAAGTTTCAAAAAAGAATAAAATTGTTTAGACTCCGAACTAAAGTGAAAACAAAGAGTAAAAACTGAAAAAATACGTGGGCGAGCACGTTTTGACACCGCTATCTTTGGCGATTTTTAATTCTTTTTTGGCTTAGCCAAATAACTTGAAAATTTAAAAGCATTTACCCCACGTTATACACAACTCACAAAAAAAAACAATAATAAAAAAATTATTATTTTTAGACCTCAAAATAATTATTGGCGGGGGCCGAATGCAGTCGGGTTCGGACCGCGTACGGGACCCCAAACGCCCGTACGTACCGAGGTCTGCCCGGGGACCTCCGTATGTACGGGCTAGTGACCCTGGGTGAATCAATATTTGCAATATGGTATGACAATTTTGTGATTATGTATAGTTTGGGACACATAAATATCTTCGTATGACAATTTGTTTATAACTTCTACAGTCATTGATAAAAAAAATGGGGGTGTTATTATCACCCAATTGAACATTTATTGGAGAATTTTTTTTCTTCCATAACCTGATAATAATTTCTAAAAATAAAATAAAATGAAGTTAGCTTATGGCATATTATGTACAAGGTGATGAAAATTCAATAATGATTACTATGTAGTCTTACAAAATGTTAAGCTTATCATACGAGCTCGAGTATTTCACATTGGGTATAACTACGACATCAAGTTGGAATGTCATTCTAGTATTATAAACATAGGTTGTTTATTAATCATGACGAATCTTTATAGAAGATAAAATCATTTATATACAAGCAAGTAAGCAAAGTAAATGTCATTCAGATTCTTCTAAATTAGCTCAGTGAAACAACCGACGTTCCACTATACTCAATTAGTTATTCGACCGAACACTGGACTTTATTTTTTAAGTTATTATTTTTTTCTTTATTCATTTTTTGAAACATCATGAGGGGTGATTAATCTAACGTGTTCTATTTTTATAGTATGAAAAAATATTGTTTTGTTTTATGTGGATGCATCATCAGTGGAACATCGACTAACCTCTCTTTTTTGTTTTCTTGATATTGATATGTGTGAGTGAGTGTGTGTATTCACGTTTGTCCGTGCTTGTGTGGGATTTATCATCAATCGGTTTGATCAATCAATCCATAAACCACCCAATCTATTTATTGATTGGTCGATGATTAATTCATGGATAGATAAATCGATTTCAATAAGAAAAGTGTTCTAACTTGCACTACACATGCGTGTAACATGCTTTAATGTGCATTTTTTTTTTCTTTTACATGGTTATATTAGATTTATGTGTGTTTGTATGATTGACCAATATCAATTAATCAATTGAGTATGATACAATCATCGATTAATTGATTGTCTAATACCACCTTAATCTATCTCTATAAAAGCAAAAAAAAAAAAAAACATGTGCGTCCGTTGTGTTTTCCCGTACATGTGAATGCGTGGGGGGTCGCACATGTTTTTTTCTTATGCATGAGCGTGTTGTCATATTCACTATGAAATGTGTGTGTGTGTACATTTTTTTTTTTTCCATAGATGAGTATGTCGTTTTTTTTTATGTATGTGATGTTTCTCTTTCTCGTGATGTGTCTCTCTAACTCTCTATGCTTGGTCATATTCCGTCTTCAATATTTATGCAAGTATGTGTAAGTGCTTGTTATCATGTTCATTATAGAATGTGTGGGTGTGTATTTGTGTGTGAATGCATGTGTCTAGCGACATGTGTCTATGTTATCTCTCTCTCTATCCCTATCTCTCTATATTTGTTTCCCTCGCACTTTGTGTATATCTCTCTCTCGATATGTTGTCATGTTATTTTTTTATATCTATGTTTGTTTGTTTCTTTATTTATATATACATGCATTTGCGTTTGTTATGTTATATGTGTGGGTGGGTGTTGTCATTTTTTGACCTTTTCGTCAGACTTTTATCGACTTACCAAGAGGTTGAACCTCGATAGTCTGTTGAAGATGCATCTGATAGATGGATAAGGACTCGCTACATCACCAACAATGAGTTATGAAGTGGGTAAGCACTCGTACATGCTTCTTTTATTAAGATAGTTTGCCTCTTTGCGACGTGGTTTGTCCTAATGCATCGGTCAGATGCATCTTGAAAAAACTATCAAAGTTCAACCTCATAATGAATTAGTGACAATCCAACGAAACAATATGGCACCTGCTAATATTTTGAGCATGAAAACACACATACTATTAATTGATTGATAGATTAGAGGGAACAAAAATATTAAAAAAAAAAAAAACATAAACGAACGAAGTACCTAAATTACTTCGGCTCATTTTTCTCCATATGTGTATAAATATACATGTACATGTAAGTCTAATAAAATAAAATTTATTAGGCATGTAGCTCGATAACCAGACAAACTTAACAAGCCAAGTGTTGGGGGAGGGAGGTAACCCGTTTCAGCGTTCATTGTGGTAACATTGTAAGCGAGGATAATCGTCCTATAAAAGTTTTATGTGCTTATTGTGTATAACATAAAAGTATGACACAAAGGTTATGGTAACTTTTAATAAAATATTTTATTGTTTTAATTGAAGGTTCGTCCATTTCGAAAATGAAAAGTTGAGTTTGCATGAGAAAACAAATCAATGTTTAGTAGTTTTCTTATTGCGTTTGTCAATAAAATATAGACAATTTTTTATATGTATATAAAAATAAGATTAGGCAATAGGCTTTAGATAATCCACAGCATGATAAAAGTTACACATATCCTCACTTCCAACTATAATAGTTAGTTGACATACTAATGAAGTTAGTAAAACTTTTGGTTCAATAAGAGGATAAGAAAGACAAGGCATACGTGAAAGGGGGGAATGAAAACCGAGGTTGATGAAGTGGTGTCTGAGATAAAAAAAAGTCGAACTACATTAAAAAAAAATGTTATTTTAATTTGTAAACAAATAAATCAATTTTGTTTATGTAGGAGGAAAGGTGGATCAAAACGTCTAACCTTGTTAATTACATTTGGAAAAAAAAAATCTTTTGTGAATTTATAAATATGTAATATCGTAAATTTTAACACATGAAACTATAAAGTTAATTATTCCGATTGTTGTCACAATTTGGGTAAGATTGAGTTAGTTGCGAATTTGACTTTCTATTATGACAAAATTTAACATTGGTAATATCATCCAAAACATTGAATCACCTAACATAGAAACTCAAAATATGTCAAGCCAAAAATTGTCGAAGCATTAAAAAAAATCCTAAATGATGTGTTAATCACTCAAAATGAAAATGTTTATGTCAAAGCATCCAAACATTGAATGAACGAATAAACTTACAAATAATGTTAATTTCAAACTCTAAGACTGTATAGAAAACCAAATCATCACAAAAATGGTTTCTTGGGTAATGAAAACTAAAAACGACAATCAAAGTATTTTGATATTATGCATCAAGTGAGCAAATAAAAATATATTTTGAATAAAGTTCAAATTTTAAAAAATAAAAAATTATATTTAAAAATAAATAAATAAAGTGAAAAACCGTATTTCAAATTAATGACACAATGAAATTGAACTAATAGGTTCAAGTGCAAATGTACTACAAGAGTGACAAAAAACTTCAAGATGTACATTCATCTAGTAGTTGATTGTTCTGTAAAATATACCAAATAAAATATACTGATAAGGTATTATCTCATATGGTCACACATTTCATGATAAAAAATATATCCAACTAGGTGGTTGTGTATGACGAAAATCCCAGCAACCAAAAGTTCAACAGTATTAGAAGTACCGACCAATAATTTTATTCAGAAACTAAGTGGCTGAAAAATTATATCGTTATTGTACCTGAGTGTTTTTTGGAAGTCGTGCTCGAGACGGTGTGAGAAAACCCGGAGAGGGATGCCTGCAGTTCACCGAAGCCAAGGGCAATGACGCCTGTCACTCGCCGCGCCCACTTCCGAGGTCCTCGGCGACCAACAGGGTTTGGAGTGTCACGTTTCTCCTTTCCTTTCTTGTCTCCTTAATGCTGGTAGGATCATCAACCCGGGGGCAAAATCAATGCTTACTTCGGGAGATCGGGTCAAGAGTTTACTCTACAGAATTTAGTTTTCATCACACCGAAAAGGGATATAAGTTACTGTCCAGATCGGCCTCGCTTTGCAGAATCCAGACTGAGCGTTCATATATCAACTCGGAGTTCGATTCTCAACAGTCATACGGGATTGCAGTGAGCCAAATCGAGTCTCCTTTCTCAAAATACTTTTCGAGTATTTAAGCATTCATCTACTAGCCCAGTTCGCAATAGTCATCAGTGCTTGCGGCGAGTCAAATTAAGTTTCATTTCACAAAATGCAGTTCAAGCATCCAGGCGAACATCCATTAGTCTAATTCGCAGTAGTCATTTGTGTTTGAGCATCAGCACATCAAGCCCGCTTCGCGATTACGGACTGCTCAGTTCGGGCTTTCCTCTCTATCTCTTTTGTTCTAGCTGTATTTCCCCTCTTGCAATCCTCCTTCACAGGCGATAAATCCTATTCTTATCACACTTTGATATCAAAGTGCACATGAAAAGAAGAAAATTAAATCAAAATTTGTTAAAAACAACAACAGTCAAAACAGTGTCCCCCTCCCTCTCCCTCAGCGGGGCAGCGCTTGGAAGTTGAATGCGTTCAGGCTTCTTTCGGGGAAAGAGCACTTACCCGTTCGCTTAGTGAAAGATAATGATCTCGACGAGAGAGCAGCTCAGGTCACGTTTTCAATGTTTCTGTCCCCCACCCTTCAGCACCTGGCTGCTCGACTGACCGAACAATCTGTGGTAGGGAATTACCTGTTTGAGTCCTGATAGGCTGCTTGATGATAAGAGACTGTGCTCGCCAGCAAGTTTTACTTAGTTCATGTTGCGACGGAGATGCACAGCCCAGTATTGAACAAGATTAAAGTCAACTATTTCCACCAACAAGAGAAAGGCCCGATTGGCTGGTGACTGAAAACAAATAAAATAAGAAATGATCCGCCCCGACAGTGGTTGTACATCGAGCGCTGCATTTAGCGGATTCGTGAAGGTGAACTAATCTCATTCCTTCTTACTCATCTGCGTGATCTCCATCCCTCCTTCTCACTCTCACTGATTAAGTCTATCTCCCGGTTCGCTCTCTCCCTCACTCTCCCTCTTTTTCACGTTCTTTGCTCTTGCCCTGTTCCCGAAGGCCTGCAAACCTACGGTGGGTTAAAGGCACCGTCCCCCAACGTTATATCCATTTAGTCACAGAAACAAGATCCGAACGGTCAAAAGGAGCGTTTTCAAGCCCCCCTTACAAATATGTAGTCTGATCTGGTATTAGCATCGGCGGTGCAGAATGCCAACCTAGTTTTCAACCTAAAGTCTTTTTTTCATAAAATATATATATATATATATATAAAATTTAAAAAGAAAACGAAGGGGTTTCCCCAAAAATTCCGATTGAATCAGAACTCAAGAGTATTCATCTCTCATTAACTCCCTTTCATTAATTCATGTTCATCTGTTAGAAGTGTTCTCTTTGAAGTACTGTAAGGTCTTACTATGTCGTTTCACCCCTTCAAACTGAGTAACACAGTTCTCTGTCAGGCTTTCCCCCTACTCTAGGCCCTTGCTTCAAACTTGTGTTTTCTCGTGTCTGCTTTCTCGCTCGCTCACCCAGCCTCTACCCGCAGCATTTGCACCTGCGGACTCGCACTCGCTCACTTGCGAACATACCTGGCCGTAGAAGGTACCCTTTCGAACAAAAATCACAATTTCCCTTTTTCCCACTTCATCAACCAGTGTCGTGACTGAGTTTACCCTTGCCCATTGAAGATGGGTCAATAGCAGTTGCTGCTAAGATTGAATTTGTCGCCGCTGAATAAGCTTAACTCGGCAGCCGTTGCTAAAGATGAATTCACTAGTGGCCCGTAAGTGATCGCTTCTTCGGAAAGAGTGGTTGCTCGGAGAGTATAGCAAAGTACTTCATCAGTGAGAGCAGCTACTTCCACGGGGAGGGAACATTCTCGTTTCCTCCTTCAGCGCGAGCTGTTGGATCACGCCCACTCAGGAGATTGTTGATTGCCTCATTAGCATGTGACTAACTGTTCACGCCCACAGCGGTTACACATGCCTCCCCTTATAAGGGTTGCTCACTTCGACAACGGCGCTGGGCACTTCAATGGTTTCGCCCTCTTCAAGAGCTTGCATCCTCTTCAGGATGCGCTCAGATGCACGGTCGGAATATCAATTACCCCTGGAACACCGGAACTATTTCTCACATCCATACATACCTGTCTTGATTACGCCTCTCTCCCCCGCTGGCTCAGTACTCCCGACTCAGGCCCGTCATCACCGCGCATGTTGCGCGCATGGACACTTTCTCTGGTTCACTCTAGCTGTTATGTTGTCCCCCGTCAGGACAGTCCCTTCGCTGGTGTCCGCCTAGAGTGACGAGACGTGCAACGCTGATCTCGTCCTTCTCTCTCCAATCGGTTCATCCGTGTTCCCTCCGATGTGTCAATGGTGGGCGGAGAGCATCAGGATCGCGTCCCCCTTACGCAACTTGCTGCCTTCCTCCGCACTCAATCGAGTTTTCGCGTGGGCTGCGTACACCTTGCAAGCTATGAGAAACTCCCTTCCGTCTCCATCCTTTCCAATGTCAACGGATCTCCCATATAGGCGGTAGCCACACAGGGCATGACCCTCAGTGGACCAGAGGCACCTCAGAGAAACGCAGGCCCAGGCCCGTAAATCTGGTACCAACGGTATTGCGGGATTTTCTTTCGGTACCAGTACTTCGGGCCAGCTCATCGGTAGCAACCGAAAACACAGCAGGAACACCAGGAAACGATACCAGATCTCCATCACTGAACCACCAGCAAATCCTCGAACAGTACCAAGAGCAATTCGGAGGACACCTGCGCCAGGTCCAAAAATCGAACGAAGTTAACAGGCCCGGTGTACCGGGTACCGTGGCTGCTACAAGCCATCATTCACACCAGTCCAATGAGGGACACCATACAATGAAGCAAGTACGGTTCCAACACTGTGTCTGTTCCGTACCAATCCCGAGGCTGGAAATTCTCAGTTTAAACTGCAACAGCGTCAAACCAGACTGTAGATCCACATCAGGAAGTACCATCGCAAAACTATTGGTACAGTGGTAATGTCGAACCAATATCAAGCCCGCAACACGTCGAATATCGTGAAATGCCATAGTGCAGCGATAATTCCGAACCTGGCCCGACCTTAAATGTCGGCCTGTAACACGCAGAGTACCTTAAAATGTCATAATCTGGTAGTAGTACCGAACCTGTCCTGAGCCCAACAACCAGTGCTAAGTCGATGCCGAACCCTCGCCGTGATAATGTCAATCTTGTCCTAGTCATGAAAATAAATACTAGTTCGCAGTGTCGCACGGGTCCCAAACCAAACCATAACAATATTGAATCCTGAAATAATCTGCAGCATGTACCTCGATGGCACCGAAAGAATACCGAACATGAGTCGTGTTGATGTCGTGCCCATGTCAAACCCGAAATATGTCGGTGTCGAGTCACACTGAGTGTGAGAACAATATCCTCGATGGCACCGGGTCAATCGCCGTGGCGGCGCCGAAGCTGAAACAAATCAACATAGTCGTCTCGGACCTGTGAATAAACCGCGAAAATGTCCCCAAACATGAAGTACGCTGATGACGAGACCATACTGAGCCAGAAATATACTTGGTACCGAGCCAGATAGAGAACATCTCCGAATCTGTGCCCAAACCGAAGCGGCAACCGCACCGACGCAATGGAACCGTGCGGCGCGATCAAATAACATGGCAGTAACACCCCACGTCCGTCAATCCCGCACTCATAACACATAGGTTACGGTAAAATTAGAAATCAGGAAAATCACGCAAACCATGCGTACAAATCCCGAACATCGCAATATAGGAGAAATCATCAGAATTAGAGTAAACGAATAATCAGGGGGGGTAATATCGATCGTGAATAACTGGAGCAAAATTACGCCAATCTCCCGATAATCATGGCTTTTTTCTCCCTTCTAATCATTTGATTTTTTTTACTTATTTCTTAATTCTATTATAAAAAATAATTAAAAAAAGGCAATCTTGTGGAAGATAAATTCCGACGAAATCCAATTAAATAACGAAAATTCTTTGTTTTTTTTCTCTTTTATTGTTTTTTATTATTTTTCATGTTTTTTATTTTTATGGTCAGAAACATCAATCATGGAGGTCGACCACATGAAAATTTTAATATCGAAGATTTTAAATAAATCAATGAATATCTCGTTTTTCTCCTCTTTTCTTTTGTTTCTAATCCCTTTTCCCATTTTTGATTTTAATATCAAATTTAATTAAATGTGGGGCCCCTTCCTCGCGTCCGTTGGACACCGTAAAAGGGCCTCGTCAAGGTTTGTCCTCAATTAACTGCCCCGCAACCAGTCGTTTCAGAGTCAGGCCTAGAGCGGGCGGTAAAGAGGCAGACAATAAGGTAGTTGGGAGGGCGGCGAAGCGGTAATCCCTCTCGCCAATTTCTAAGGCTACTCTCGATGGTTGACACATCCGAAATTAGGGGTGACCTGACTACCCCTAATTTCTCCCTGTCAGTCGGACAAGACTCCCGGCCGATTCCCTCTCAGACAACTTTTCTACAGGTCAATCTCTCGGTATTAGGGTGACCGAATGGTCTTCGGTCGCCCGACAACGGCCTCGTCCGATGTTGATGACGTAGGGTGCGGAGAGAAGTTGAGTCGCCCCGAACGAACGGTGTGCACGGAGTGATGACGACAAAGCGTGGTCTTTCGAACCCCAAGTGTGCGTGGCACGGGGAGTGCAGTCACTCGTCCCCTATCTTTTGTGTTTTTGTTGTTTTTATTCTTATTCTTATTCATATTTTTAAGTTATTTTTATTTTGTTTACTTCTCACGTTGTTTCGGTGATCGGTTTTAAGACCCGCGGTGAGACCGTCGGGTTTGGCTTAGTCAGTACACCATTGAACTATTGAAGAGCAAGTCTGAGTTCGAAATCCGTTGGAAGCAGGTGAGAAAAATAGTGTCGTTTTGAATTGTCCGTGGCAGACAGATCCCGTTATGGTATTCCTGAGTTGTGATCCAAGTACCGTCCTTCGGGACGTCCGTAAAAATTGAAGTGATAAACAAGGGGTGTCTGCTGACATGGGCTGCTACGGGCAGCCTTTGCTGCGACGAGCGGTTGAAACCCCCCACGGGTGGCCAACACAGCAGTCGGGGACCTTGAGCACGTGCCTCTTTTGGTAGGTTCGATGGGTGTTGGCCCACGAGGCGAATGAAACCTCAGTAGCAGGGGCTCACTATGGGAGCACCACCAGTCACCCACGATCTGCTATGAGAGTTTTGAGTGTGAGCATGCCCATTGGGACCCCAAAGATGGAGAACTGTGCCTTCGACACAGTGGGCCAGGGGGCACCAGGGCGGAGGCCGCAGCGGTACTGACTGTGCGACAAGCAACTGTTTACATGGAACCCTTTTACACTTCGGTCTTCAAAGTTCTCAGTTGAATATTTGCTACTACCACCAAGATCTACATGGGGATCCGCTTCACCTTGGCTCATGCTGCAGGCTTCACAGCAGGCCTCCCGGTCCTTTACTCGTCGTGGATTCGGAATCACCACAACGGTCGAACGTAGGTCGTGTGCTTCAACACCATCCATTTTTCGAGCTGACTGATTCGACAGGCGAGTTATTACACAATCCAGATTGTTGTTTGTATCAATCGGCACCCTTTGTGGTGTCTGGGTTAAAGCACAGTTTGGCACCGACCGGTGGCGAGGTGGAGGAAGAAAGGAGAACGCGAAGAAGGTGACGATGAAGCAGAAGATCAGACGTAAGGAAGGCAGGAAAGAGGGGGAATAAACCTGGACATGGATCAACATTAGGTACGTTCGACGAAGGAAACTGAGTATGGTGGGAAGACGATCGTCTATCTGGCCGTTTCTTCACAGAAACGAGCGAGTTAGGATGCGGTTCGGGGTTTCAAACACGGGTGACTACGATAAAAAGGTTGGTCCGATGTTAGATTAGTAGAACAAGGAGTTAATAGGAGAAAGCGCTCCGTGGAGAGGTGTGCTGACGGATATGGCGTGGATGAAGATTGTATAGCTCGCTCATTCCTGAACAGAAGCGGGTAAGTGAGGACTTAATTTGGAGGTTTCAAGGGATGGTGAACCCGATGCTGAGATCGAATTTCGAGATTGGTGGATAGATTTTGCGTTGCAAGCAGCGAGAGCTGCGTCCAGGAGGAACGACTTCAGAATAAGCAAATGTACATTTTCGGTTCTAGTAGAAGATTCATAATGATTTTGCTCATCCTAATAATGAAAATAGTCTCTCTCCCTCTCTTTTTCGTGCACACTGTAATACTTGCATTTCATAGCCCGTTAGTCCATGCTCACACTGGGTTTTCATTTCGGATGTGTTTTTCCGTGTTCTAACTCATTTTGCCTGGATGCGTGCGAAGCAGTAGACAATCTTCTGTATGTATCTTCCCATGCTCTAGCAGAAGATTCATTCTCAAATCGCATACTAGGTAAATAAAAGATCAGGATCATGCTAATCGTGTCGATTGTGAACATGGTCGGTCACCGTGTTTTTTTGTCGTTAGGGTCGCCATCCTCGTCTATGTCCAAGTTGTGATCCCACCGTGTTGTTTATCCTGATCGTTGCCCTCATCTTGGAGCTTGTTGCAGTAATCGCACCGCTACTGATAGTGGTGGTAGTGTTTAGCTGGGTGTCGCAGCTAGTCGGGTTCCACCCGAGGGTTCATTCCAACCACGCAGGTAGAAAGGCAATAGGCGTATGTAGTAGAGAGGGTGGATTGAGGTCCCTATCTGGAAGATGCCCACTGACAATGGAGTCGCAATGGCCTTCGACGTAGGTGTTGGACATGCTATATCTCATCATGGTGCCCCTCGTTAGAAGGTTTGGTTATTCATTATGAAATTGCACCCTTTGTTACGGTTGTGTTCGAACTCGTGATCTTGCACGCCGCCTTTGCGGTCTTCATCACATTGGCCGGACCATTTGTCTCAGCCGTAGTGGTCACGATCTTTAGCGTGACAGTCGCCCTGATCTTCATAGCAATATGTTTAATTATGATCCTCGAGCCTCGATTGGAGGAAGGGTTTCGGTTGCATTGGTGGTGGCAACTGCATACTTGCCTTTACGTTTGAGTCCGATGTATTGTTTCTCCACTGGTGTCGTAGCAGTGTAATTCTTCTTATTGAACAACTTCTGACTATCTGGCTCCCACTGTGACTTTGCAAATTTGAATTTCCTTCACGTTTGATGTTAATCGGAGTGTGAGGTGAACGTGCGACTTCATGGTTTAGACTAGGAGAAAAGCGGTTGCTGTTTGCAGACCCTTGCTGGGCAGCGCTGCTGGTTGTGCACGGTTGCGCACCTTGCTGAGTTACTACTCTTGTTGAGCATTGCGTCATGTTTCTGCTATGCACGAATGCAGTGTATTACTCTACATTGTTGTGCGGAGTTGTGGATTGTTGGTTGACCATGTACTTGCTGCATACAATGATTTTGCTACGTAGTGTTGTTTTTGCTTGCGCTTTGAATAGAGCACAGAGGGTGTGCAACCTTTCTAGGCTGCGTAACTGAAACATGGTATGAGGGGAGATACAGAAGCTTTGAAGGAGTACGCAGACTCTGCAAGGGGGTTACCACTGCGACTTGGAACTCAGTCAGGGAGCTGTTTCTCTACATTCTCTCCGTGGTTTGACCATCCTACTGCTTTTATTGAGCGCCATTGCGAGGTTTTCAGTCGACTGAAGTTTCAAGGTTTTCACATGCTAGTCTAAGTGTACCTCCCCTTGATCTGAGCGACTAAATAATTCTTATTTTGCTTTTCTTACTCTTAGTCTAGTATGTTGGTTCATAAAGAAAGGCGGCAGGCGGGATTCCAACCCGTAATCTCTGCCAAAACCTCTATGGGAGGTTCGCCCCACCGATTGCGGGAGCTCTGCCGAAATCTAAGCGACATTGTTGAGGTAAAGAACTGTCAAGTACAACTTTTCTTTACCCCGTGTGAGACCACTATACATCATTTAGTATATCCGAGAGGTGTCCATGTATTTGCCTATGATTTTGTTTCTTTTTTATAACTAAATCATATTAATTGGAAGGAACGCATGCGTAAAAATTTCAGTTTCATTTTATTATGATTGAAAGAAGACTAAGGGATGAACTGGGGGAACGTGGGAGGAATACAATATTGCATACGCTTGACCGGGTCAACCAAAGGTTGGACATTGTTTCTAAGCCGAATGACGTTGTGCTATGTTTCTTACTTATTTTATGAAGAACCATACATTGGCTTTAAGTTGAATGACATGGTTGCTGTGTTTATTTTTTATGATTTATATATCTGATGTTTTAGACAAAATATTGTTTCTAAGCTGAGTGGTTTGATCTATCTGTTCTTTGTTTTTTTTTCTGACTGAAGATGGTCAAACTTCATGTTTTTTGTGTAGCTTAGGGTAGATTGAACATTGTTTATAAGTTTAATGGTTAAATCTTTGTTTTATTATGGGGGAGGATTTTTGTGAACGACTAGACATTGTTTCGAAGCCGAATAGTTCAACCTGAAGCCACACACTGAGCAACTGAATATAATTGAAAGTACTTCGTTTATATTTGCATGTGGACAGACAGTCGGACATTGTTTAAAAACCGAATGGTTTACCTTAAGCCATATCACTAAGAAGATAGATTTATACAAAGTCAAGTATGAGAAAATAATCTTATCCAAGAAAATGCAGAAATTAAACTAACTCTCAGTCTTCAACACATGTCGAACATCCAAAGTAACTACCTATCAAAATTACGATTCAAAGCGAGTAAAACTTACATTCAATCTCATGCAAGTCTATACCACAATAGGTAAGTACTATCACTAAAATCTCAAGTTGTTTTCTCATAAGATAGTCTGTTGGCCCTCCACGTGATTATCCTTGTTACCCATTTTACATATGACATGGTGCTAGACCATTCAACTTAGAAAAATTGCCTAGTATGCCTTAGATTATACACGAACATGTTGCACCACTACTTCTATTTTTTTTGGGCATGTGACTAAGCCATTCAACTTAAAAACCCTGCTTAGTCGCCCTGAACTATTTAAATGTCAAAAATTTAATAATTTTATGACTTGTCTTCAAATATGCACAAGGGAATTAGACATTTAACTTAGAAACAATGCTTAGTTTGCCCAATTTACTTCCAATTATACTTTTGACGTCTAAGTTCATGTATGGTTTAGTTAAAATTTGAGAAACTCACTTTTTTTATGGGAGGTGCTGCCCAAATTTTCACTAAATTTTGGAATTATACAAAATTTGACCTTGTGAAGTCATGATTATTTTGGACTTTGGTATTTAGCTTTATATAAAATTTGAAAAGGTACCTTTTTTAGAGGGAATACTGTCGAATTTTTTTTAGTCTTGAAGAGTTTATATTATATTCTGATAGGAAAGATTTTGGCGATCCACCCTGTATAGGGGAGATACTGCCGAAATGTTTCTCATTCCTATGACACTCATTGAGAGGTGCATTGAAATTTAGTCTTAAAAAAATTTGAGTGAGATCTGATGTGGAGGTTAATATTTAGTATTGGGATTTGACATGTGTTGTGTTACATGTCTTTCTTGGTCATTTCGATTCAAGATCTAATTAGTTTCAACTCGATCCTAAGAGGATCGTCTTCTGTTATTTTTTTATAACATGTCGGTTGGTTGCCGATTCGTTGGTTAATGACATAATTTTTCTTACACCAGTACCTCAACTTGATGCCTTAGCCCTAAGACTTGATATGTTTTTTTGCGGATTTTAACTAAATTTCTTGTAATGGTTATTTTAAAGGACTGGTGGATTTTTATGAAAAATTCGACAATAGTTGGGGATTGAATGTGTAAGGCGTGGTGTGAGTTATACGGAATAGTAAAGTTAACCACATTGGTGTATGACAATGTGGCTTTCGCGTGTGCGTATGCTTTATGCAGGTTCGTATTTGCAGCTTGATGTACCAGCCTTACCTTGGAGGTAGTGAGAATGACAACCATTTGTTTCACGATTTACGTAACTGATGGGCTTACCTTTTTCTGTTTTTATTTTATCTCGAGTTTTGATTGATATGTGAGTATGATTATGGGCACTATATAGTATGTCATCACTGCGACTGCTTGCGTATTAATGCATGGCTAGTCGATATAATCAGACTTGCGTCCTCACGATATTTATTTGAGTCTCACATGTGACGCCTAATTGTTTTCTCGTGTCATAAAAGTTATGGGTTAGATACAAAAAGGGGTTAGGCGCAATTTGTGTATGAGATTGTTGGTTTTATTTTGGCGAGGTGTATCACGTGGCTAGATAGACCGTCTTAGTCGACCGACGCCAAAGTCGCGCTTGGGACATCAGCCCCCAGTGCGTCGGTTCACGTACAAGTCCGATTAAGGTGTTCGACCACGTGTGCCCCCTATGCTACAACGAACGAGAAACGTTGCCGGTTGGGCCACTTCTGCGATTGCAACTGAGCAGCTTTCACACGTGGTTCGGTAGCTTGGAAGCCTGAGGGATACACCTGCTCAAGGGTGGTGACAACCCCTTAGGCTATAGGTAAGTTGTGCCTCACCCTCTATCTTGTCGTAGGGGTTCGCGAGAGGTACGGTTGACACACTCGACTGGAGCGGTGAAAGCTCCACCGCGAAAAAATCCTGCAAAAATCTTGCGTGACATGGCTTGGAGGGTTCCCCTGTGGGACCGATGCGCTAGACACCATCTTATTGGTTTTTTACTGCGTTCGCTAGCTGTAACGAATCTAGTATTGAACTATCGAATCCAAAATTTATGCCACATATATAATAAAAAAATAAATGGTAGACTTTTTGTCGTATGCATTACAATGAGTTCCCATTTACGGACCACTTGCTACATTTTGGCTTGCATTCCATAATGTTAGGGGGGATGCAATACTGCACCGTATCTTACACCATAATATTTCTCAACTATTTGATTCTTATGTTGTGATTAGAGCACCAGTACATGGGCACATGGGCCGCAACTCTTGCACCTCAAATTATGGATGTGCGAAACGAAACTGCGACCGCCGATCTAATTTATCAACGATGGGCCCGACGTTTGACGTCTCGGCCTCTTTTTCTTGTGGCGATAAGTTTTAGACTGCAAGGTTGGGGCTGTGTACTGGTGGTTTAATACTTCTGGTCTTCATGAACTTGACATCAGTTCGATAAACCTATAGCAAGCCCGCATGATACATTTCGCTAGGAGGTCAAACTTTACTTATACGTGGTCATGGAAAGGACATATCGGTTGTACAAATTGGGGAAGAAGAACTTGTAGTGACTAAATTGAGTGCAAGTCAATATTGTTGTATCCGTAGGGAAAAACAACTTTTGCATTGAGAAAAAATACAAAATGGCTAGGCAATTGCTTTGCTTGCTTGGGTGTTCAAAGTCGATGGCGCTTTCGAAACCGGGTTTGCGGTACCTCTACTCAGCACATGTAAGACATGCACACACACACACACACACACACACACACACACACACACACACACACACACACACACACACACACACACACACA
>BFEA01000089.1:2088699-2109543 GCA_003427395.1 Chara braunii
TTATTTTGCGCTTTTTTTTTTTTTTTTTTTTTTTTTAAGTATGTGTATGCACGGGCCAGGCAGGAAGAATCATGCAATAAAAAAACAGGGATGAGTCAGAACCGATGAAATTGATTTTATTTTACATTTTATATTTTTAAGATTGATAGTTTATCCTTAAACTTGACTTCGGGGTCAGCTTCCTTGTGCCAATTCATGCTCAAAATTCAATCAAACGACAAAGTTTTTTTCGATTATGAAGGTTACTTCATGTAAGATTTTCATTATTTTATTTGTTCGCAAAAATCATTTCACGTGGTCGACACATTAAGATACGGTGATGGTACTTCGATCAACTAACATAGGGATGATGGGTCGGGGCAAATCATTTACCTTCATCCTTCAGTGCAACTTTTAAGTGGTTTCTCATAGGTATAAAATCTCGTAAGATCCAAGGTCTAACAAGGCATTAACTCCTGTCCGCGTACTTTTTGCATACACGATCACCAACTCACTCGTAGCCCATGAACTTCTCAAGGGACTCACCTAGTGTAAACAGAACACGAAACTTGTTAAGGGTGGTTTAGGTGAGAGAATAAAGAAGAGTCATCCTCTGACATAGGAGTTTGAGCGTTGAAAAGGTTTTCTGGTCCCAACTCAACTGAACCCTCCGGCTTAGTAGGAGCAGATGGTACGCCTACTAGGTGTTCGATTTTGGTTTCTAGATCGAGCGACACCATGTAATAATGTGTCCCTCAATGCCACACTTAAGGCTTTGACTAGCAACTATTCGATTTTACCGTACTTTTTGAGTAATACTCGTTTCCTCGCTGGGTTTCCCATACGCTATGCGAGGATGTTTCTGAAGCGAACATGACCTCCTCTTTATTACTCCACAAACCTTAGTATTTCCCTTGTCGGCCACTACTACATTAATGTTACTAGGAGCAGATGGTACGAACACGAAACTTGTTAAGGGTGGTCTAGGTAAGAAAATGAAGAAGAGTCATCCTCTGACATAGGAGTTTGAGTGTTAAAAAGGTTTTCTGGTCCCAACTCAACCGAACCCTCCGGCTTAGTAGGAGCAGATGGTACGCCTACTAGGTGTTCGATTTTGGTTTTTAGATCAATCGACACCATGTAATAATGTGTCCCTCAATGCCACACTTAAGGCTTAATACTCATCTCCTCGCAGGGTTTCCCATGGGCTATGCCGGGATGTTTTCGAAGCGAACATTACCTCCTCTTTTATTACTCCACCAACCTTAGTATTTTCCTTGTTGGCCACTACTACATTAATGTTACTCTTTCCATACTTAGCGTTGTTACTGGTCCCACCGGTTTCCTCAAACGGTCACTTTCTCTATGGTCTCACCGTTGAAAACGACAAGGAAGTAATCCTATCGTTTTTGCCTTCACAAAATCCGATTGTTTGTCTCACTAGGTTGTTCTTTTTTTAAAACTCCAGCATACGCACTTTTTACTTGGGAAATCATTTGCTCCCTTTGTTAGGCGAGGTCCCAGAATTGACGATAATTATACTTACCAGATTCAGCTTTGGCGAGAAGTTGATCTATAATTGGCTAAGGGAGTGCACATGAGTAAATATGCAAGACATGAGCATCATACACATTTATATCAGATACTTGCAAGAGACGGCCCACTTCCCGTAACAACGCGTGAACGCTAGATCAGCCATGTGGCCTTATGGTAGTGAGATCGTCAAACACCTTATTCGTCGTGGTCTTATTAAAAAAAAAAAAAAATGATTTTTTGCAAAAGTTGTTTTAGGTTTAGCGTTATCGTCCAATCCTTGATGTACTCAAACATGGAAGCATTGACTTGCGACAACACCCGTGTCTTTACGATTTCACCAAGACATGATGTTGTGAATGTCACTTGATTGCTCCCTTCGGTGGTTGAACAACACACCTGGATTTTCGTTATCAAGAGAAGCAGATTTCCTTATTGTTTTGTCGTGGACGTAAATAGTAGTGTCATTTTGACCTTTTCCTTTCTTTTTAGTTTTTCACCTTCATCTTCTTTTTCATTTTTTTTCTTGGAGGTGTCATGTTCGTTGGGGCCTTAAGTTTTGATGGCATCCTTCATTAACTTTTCTATCGATTTCTCTTTCTTTTCTTTTTCTTATTCTTTCACCACCTTGTCCTTTCTTTTAACTGCAATCGTCACCTTCCAAGTTCATTAGTGATGTGCTCCAATTTCGTCTCGAGGTGAGCAAGATACACCATCATACTCTCTATCAGAGTAATGAGGTCAGTTTCTGATTCAATTTTAAATTTTTGCTTTATTTTTTTAACTTTCTTGTCTGATTGTTCTTTTTTTCTGCTTCGTCTCATTCAGGCTTCCTTTTTTTTATTTCCTCCTCCATTGCATTTTGCAGTTGCTTGATAGTTGCATCCATGATCTCTTTACTTAATTTTTGTTTTTTTTTTATTGCACTTGGTCCTTTTTTTTTTTCCCTTCGTGTTTTGTTATTTTTGCGAGGTACTCTACAACAAAATAATTAAGACTCAAACAAGTCTGGTTAATTATTTGTTTCACTCTCTCGGTCACTTCCATTATAAGAACAGCAGTGTCAACCTTTTGTAGTTTGTTTACTGTTGCACACATATTGAATGAGTTGTGTATGTGTTGTTCTGCTTTTGGACCAACGTCGTGCATTTTCATAAGAAGTCGTTGCAACATGATTAGTATTTGTTATCGATGTGCATCTCTTTGTCCCCTTGTCTTCATTTTTTTTTCTTCGTCGGGGAACAAAGCGAAAGAGATGGGAAATAAAAAAAGAGGGATGAACCGGGTGAAGATAGATGTCCATAACCAAGTCCAAAGATAAGCTATGTCTGCGGATGAGCATGTCGCACACTAAACTTAAATTTCAATTATAAATTTTATCGCCTCGATCCACAAACGAATTTTCAGACAATACAACAACAAAAATAAATAAATAAATAAGGAAAAAAATATATCATTATTTTTTTTTATGTATGTTCCTATTTCTATCTGATGATTATGATCCATAATATTTTAGTTGGAAAGACAGCGCAGGTTCCTAGTAAGCCATGACCAGTGACATCAAGGCAATACACATGGTAAGTTCGCAAACATTCACAAGTCGGCCAACCACAAGTAAGTAAGCAATCAGCAACACACAATAATCGAACAATAGTTAGACGTTGTTTCTCCCACTGTCCACTTGCGGATATATGTGACCAGGCACATGTCTAGGCATGTGGCACTGCAACATTAACTTTCGTTGTACCGCCCGCCTGGTTCTCACACGTGCAAGGTTTTTCTTCACTGGCCTGTACTTGTTAGCAGTTTGCCACGTCAGCTCAGAAGTACCTTGACTGTCAGGTCAACAGACATGTGCCACGTTAGCACATCAATGAAATATCACCTTGTCTCCTAGAAGGAACTATATCAGATTCGCTGCTCCTTACTCATGCTTTCTAAGCATATACATTGCACCTTTGCCCCCTATATCTCCAATTTCACATGTTAATCATGCAACAAAGAGCCCCCTCTTTTGCACCAATACGAAGGGGAATAAACCCCAGTATAATAAATCTTGGTCATCGATTTACCTCGATGCTAGCATCTCCACTTCATCATTATCCGCCGTGGTGGGAGACCCTTCACTTTTTTTTTTTTTCTTTTCCATTTCAAGTGCAATAACTCAGCCCAATTTTGCATTGCCACGGGCTAAGGGTCGTCACTTTTGATCGAAGGTTTGAAACGGGGTAAAAAAGGCATATCTCGAGCCTGAAAAATGTATGAGAAAAGACCTAGGGTCATGGGGTATCCTGGCCTAAGTCAAAAATTGCGTCCAGACCCCCCATGAGAGAAGTTGACTTTTGGAAAGTCAACGCTTAAACCCAACACAGGAAAATTAGGCCCAAAGTCAAACTCGACCCCCTGGTCAACCACGACCGTCAATCAGATGCACATCATTGGGTGTCTACAAGTTGCAAAAGATTCCAATTCAAGTGGGAAACAAGGGAAATTGGGAACTGTACTGGATCCAGACCATTAACTCTTGATTCATTTGGGTCGTCGAATCAATGAGAGGGGCGGTTGGTCAATGTGAGTCAAGCACTATATAGAGTTGACCCAACCACCGCGGGAATCATTTTGCCTTGCACTGGCTTGATGTTAGTGTCATGATGCGAAGCTGTTGGAGCAATATGTTGGCGCTTGATGCTGGGATTGGGCGGCAACCTTTAGGGAGATTATGATGGAGAGGCAATTGCTACAGAGATATAGACTATGAGAAAGCTATTAACGAGTAAGAGGAGGATCAGGGTTGTGAGACTAAGAGGAGAAGTGGGAAAGCTTACCTGGCTTATTTGGCGATAACAATGCGATGTGTTGCTGTCTCCACAAGGGTGAAAAAATGTTGCGCCTCCATATCTGATTACTAATGTGGAAGAAGGATGGGCGCCCTGTTCTGATCTGCACAACAGTTATATCAAAGGACGTCAAAAAGATTATGCATTGCTAAGGTGACATTTGGGAAGAAGCCCGAAGTACACCAGTATGTTTCCCAATCGTTTTTCCCCGACTCAACGTGCATGCAACTGCAAATTTATGGGGTCGGCCTATCGGAGCAATGGTTGGCGGTTGCAGCTAAAAAAAGGTTCGGTGTTTTTTTTTTGGCGCATAGGCAGGGCGTTGGCATGCCTTATAAGGAAAGGGTACTGGTGGTTTAAACTGCTAGTACATGACCCCAATGCTGTAGATAAATTGTTTGTCATCTACTCTGAAAAAGTTGGGGGTAACGTGTCGTAGATAAAATTCATTAACATCTAGTATTGCATTTCGGGTTTTCGAAACTCGAGGTGAGAGTCTGGAGGTCGATGTATGGTCGTGTGTTGGTGGAAGCATTGGTGGTATGTCCAATGTTAATTCACAAAATAGGGTGTTTTGTTGGATTCATAATGGGATTTCAAAGGCGAAAGTGCATATGCAGTTCAACACTAATCTGAAATGGCATGTCAGAGGGTCTAGGCTTGCATATAGCGACTTTCATGCCAACTGCAATTTGTCATGCGTGATGACGATTCGTTGTCTGGTTTCCCCCTCGACTCTTGCGAGAGCCGACGAAGGCCTCTCCTTTCCCATTTTGTTGTCGCCCTGTTAGTGGCAACATCTGAGCGATGCTGGTTTTGTGTCGAGTTGGAGATCCTTAGCATTATTCTCAAATACAGATTAGGGTTAGAGTCTGGAAAACAATTTGCGCTCGCAACAAACACATTGATCTGGCGTGGATTCAGAAAGATCACCTCCCAAGTCTCATGAGGACCTGTCCGGATGGCGCGGCTTAACCATCCAGACTAGAACAAATGTGGCCAGGGTGTCAGCCCCAACAGCTCATGGCGTTGTTGATAACCCTAAGGCTACGATATAACATATTGACGCATTTATCTCAAGTTGGGGTGAACTTTTGTGGTATAATACAAGGAGCTTGGATGAGGTGTAGGGCTACATATGGCTGCATTATTAGAGAGCCTTCGGAAACCTCGGTTGTCAATTTACAAAATAGAGGAGGTGTGGGGCTACATACGACTGCATCATTAGAGAGCCTTCGAAAACCTCGGTTGTCAATTGACAAAAGAAATGGCCACAAATTATTATGAAACGCAAAATTATGGTATTATCATTTTGGAGGTACGATGAGGTTTACCAATTGCCGAGTGAGGTTTATGCTGCTTTGGTAAATGTTGCTGGACATGAGACCTCGTGATTAACTGCTAATGTTTTGAGTAATCCTCTAATTTTTCGCACTTAATGACAAGGGAGGGGAATGGGAGGGGAAGTACCCTTAACGCAAAGTAGAATGGAGGGTGTGTGCACCTTAAATAGTGATAAGATAAACCCGCATTTGTTAGGCATTAAGTTAAATTGTCACACAATTTATCTAGGTTGATCATTAATTAGTATTAACCCACTACTACTCGAGCAAGGTATACCAGCCTACGTAGTTTTCTCAGGTTAATCTCTAACTAGTATCAAACGATCAATGCTGGAGGAGGGTATGTCAACCTTTAAGTGTTGTACAAGCGCGCTTGCACCGGGTTCAAATAAAATGTGTTTTAAGGTCTGCCGAAGATGAATGGAGGTTTTCAAGTACTGGTGGTTTAAACCATCACTACCTTTCCTCTCTTGGAAAATAAATATGCGGCGGTTAACACGGGCAACTTTCAGGGTCGGGCCAGTATAGATAAATTTAATCTGCGACTCGTGTTGCGTCGTCGAGCGCGTCAGTCCCCCAAGGGAACCCTCCGGCCCTCGTCATCGCCAACTGTACCTCTTGCAAACCCCTATGAAAAGATTGAGGTCACGAAAGGTACAACTTACCTCTACCCAAGGGGTTCTCACCACACTTAGGTAGGTGTATCCTCGAACTAAGTGCGGAAGTTTCGCAAGTGCAATCGAAGAGGTGGTACAACCGAGGGCATTTATCGTTCGTTATAGCATATTAGGGGATACGAGAGGTTGAACGCTTAATCAGACCCGCGTGCGAACAGACGCTATAGGGGTTGATCTCCCAAGCACGATCCTACGTCAATCGACTAGGATGACAAATCCAACCACACGACACACTTCACAAAATAAAACCTAGCTTCATACGTAAATCATGTCGAGTTTGTTATTCGTATTCAACCCATAGAGTTTTGGCAACTGAACAAACGAGCATCGCGTGTGAGACTTTGAATGAATAACGTTGTGATGCAAGTTTTATTATACCGACGAACTAAGTATGAATACACAAGCAGTCGTAAGGATGACGTACTATGTGGTATTCATAACTACGTGGTCCTTGATAATATTGAGGGTCGCTTTCGACATTCATGTGTCGATCGAGACACGTCTTGAAAGGTTAATCTCATAACGCTAGACAATCAAGAAAATGATTGCGACTCTTACCCTCTTTTACACACTACTGAGGGGGGTTGTAGGCGGGCTTCGTCCCTTTGTGACGGCAAAACGGCTCTGACTGTCGGGAATAGGCCCCATTTTCGAAGGTTTGGGAACATGTCAAGGGGTTTGACTTTAACAGCTGCCACAAACCTTAACATCCAACTAAAAACTCAACAAGCAAAAATCAAAAGGGATTTTATTTTTCTCTCAAACCAAGTTCACTCAACCATCGCACATGGTCAAAACAGATCATGCGAATACATTAAGTATAAACATAACTTGATTATTGAATACGAGGCGATCACTCTCACAATCAAAGTGTGACTTCTTTTCCAATATGCAAATGATCGCAGACAAGTCAAATTTTGTCTCCAAAATCATAAACATACGTGTGCAATCACAAAAAAAATCCAACATCAACAGACCACACACTACACAGGGTCAAATTCAACCACTCTCTTCACTAACACCCCTTGCCTTATTCATACGAGCCTCAATCTTTGTCCAACCTTCAAAAATAAGACACTCGGTCCTTTTTAAATGGTCATTTCATAAAGGTCCAGGAAAAAATTCAAAAAAACAATTCAACACACATGGGTTGAGGGTTTCGGTTAAGTCGTGAAAATAAGTTAGAGTTGAGTAAGAAAGTGACAATTGTCGACCAAACTGTTATCAAACGATAACAAAAGATGATCCTCGCAATATCAGGCTGAACTAGTCAAGCTCTGAATCAAAATGAATGAAGAGGACCTGTAACACAACACAAGTTAGTATTCAAAGTTATATTGTGTATGAAGGATAAACCCTATATCACATCTCACCCCAACTCTTCACAAGACTAAATTTGAACCTATCTCTGACTAATATAAAAAAAAAATTGGCAGCATCTCCTTTCTAAATGACAGATTGCCAAAGTTTTATTTTCCTTAAGTCAAAATAAACTAACTCCTTGAAACTATAAAAAAACTTCGCAACATTTCCCGTAGAGAAAGTGTCTTTCCAAAATTTAAACTAAATATGAAAATAAAACAATGTTTTGACCTATGTAGCATCGTGTTTGGGTTCGGTCACGTTCGGGACCGAACGCGAATGAGCGCCAAAACTCTCCCAACGCGAACATAAAAATATTAATTAAAAAAATATATATTGTCAAAAAAATATGAAAACAATATATGTTATGTAAAATAATAATCCAAACAATTTGTGCCGTGGAGGTTTGGTCAAATTCGTAACCAAACTCGAGTTAAAAATCAAAAAGCAATTTTTTTTTTTTTAATATGTTTGGTCGAACACGTTCGGGTGACGTTTGGCCGAACACCCGAACATGTTCTAACGTTCGAAAAAACTCCGAACATGTTCGGTGTGATATACAGGTTTTGATTTTGCATAGTGAAAATTTTATCTAACGTCGTTAATTAGTCAAACTTTTATAAACATGTCCCCTAGAGAAGTAGGCCTCGAAAATTAATACTAAGTCATATATAATTTAAAGACAAAAGTTGAATTATGCAAAAACAAAGTACACTAACTTTTTATATTTGTAAAAATTTCGACAACACTTCCCTAAACAAAAATATTTTTCTAAAATTTATACAAAGTTGAATATGAGTTGAAAGATAAACTTTGATTTTACAAAAGTCAAATTTTATCTAACTATCTGAATTAGTAAAATTTTTGGCAATACTTCCCCTTAATAAGAACGTTTTCAAGATTAATACTAAGTCAAATGTAAAATCGGTCAAAATTGTGAATGTTGAAAAAATAAAATTTGATGAACTTCGTGGATTTGTATAAATTTTTGCAGCACTTGCCCTAGCAAAAATTAGTTTCCAAAATTTATACAAATTCAATTATTAGTTAACTCTGAAAGACGGAAATTGAATTAACTCCTATGACGCTAACACATGACGAACATTTAAAGCAACTACTATTAGAAAACAATTTATATTAAACTCACAACCAAGATAATTTTCTCACCAAATCCCAAATTGGTTTCACATAAGCAGGGATGTCGGCATTCGGGACGGGCGAAACGCCTGAACCCGAAAGCTCGAACGTTCGGCACCCCCTCTCGACGCGTTCGGCCGTTCGGCCGAACGCAAAAAAAAAAAAAAAAAAAAAAAAAAAAAAAAAAAAAAAAAAAAAAAAATTTAAAAAAAAAAAAAAATTTTAAAAAAAAAAAAAAAAAMATCACTCACCCAAACCCCTCCACATAAAAAATTCTTATTATATTCTACATAGCACCGTGTTCGCGTTCAGAGGCGAACGAGAAAAGGCGCTCATAACCCTCTGAACGCGAACGTAAAAAAAAAAAAAAAAAAAAGAATCTGAAAAATCTGAAAAAAATATATTTTATGCAAAAGAATATATTTTGAAAAAGAACACCGTTTGCCTCAACGTTACGTCCAAATTATTTACCAAATCTGAAATACAAATCAAATACTAAAAATAAACAATAATAATAAAATTTAGAAAAAATAATACGATAATGAAATTATTGAGTGGGCGAGCACGTGTTTGACACCGCCATCTTTGGCGATTTTTTATTTTTTTTTGGATGTGACAAATATCATGAAAAGTTATATATGTGTATCTTATATAATAGAGAATCTACAATTAAATTTTTAAAAAATAATAATTTTTTTCATGCCCCGAAATAAATAAAAATAAAAAGTGAAAAGAAAAAAAAAAACAAATTAGTGAGTGGGTAAGCAAGTTTTGACACCACTATCTTTACCGATTTTTCATTGTGTTTTGGCTTAACAGAATGACTTCAAAATTAAGAGGGGGGTACCTTACATCACAGAGAACTCACAAAAAACAATTCAGGAAAAACTAATAATATTCAGGTCTCAAAATAATTTTTATGGGGTCCGAACCCCTTCAGGTTCAGCCCCCGTACGGGGATCCGAACGCCCGAATGTTCGGGGGTCAGCTTAGGGGTATCCGTACGTTCGGCCTGACAACCCTGCACATAAGCATATTTATATAAATAGTTAATATATAAAATTATATTTTCAGTTCTTATTAAGAGGATGGTTTGAAACTTGACTATTAATCTCAGAAAGAAAGCTTAGTTTTCCACTTGTATCTCTCTCGTACTAAAACATGCAAAACGTTGAACCATTAATCTTAGAAACAAAGCTTAACCATTTTTTCAGAAACATAAAGAAAGTTGAGTACTCATGATCATTCATATGAGAAACAATACCCCGAGCCTGTTCAGAAACCACTCAAAATTAAACAAGCGGTCAGACCATTTATCTTAGAAACAAAATTGACCTTTGAAAAGTATTAAATCAATACTCCAAAAAAACAATAATCAGAACATTCATCTTAGAAACAAAGTCTGGTTGTGGAGAAAAGAACTAAAAAAACAAAGCAATTAGACCATTCATCTTAAAAATAAAATCTAGTATTTCAAAAAATAAAAATATATATAGCGGTTAGACTATTCATCTTAGAAACAAAACCTGACTCTTTGATTGACTCAGTCAAATGTAAGCAAAACCACCTTCCTCCTACCTTCCCCTAGTTTATTCCCTTTTGTCCGAGTTCAAGCAATAAACTAGATAAACTTCACGCATGCATTCCTTTTACTCGGTCTGAAATAAGTTTTGAACAAGAATAAAACATTTAAAGCATGCATACATACGTAATGGATAACATAGAAAGATGTAATGATAAGGGTACAATGACACTCACAAAGAAAAAACAGCACCCTACCTACTGACGAGTGCACTTCGGACCCAACAAACAACTTTTACCAAAGCCTGAAATTGCAGTAGCCCAAAACAGTATGCAGATGTAACACCCAACAACAATTCTCATAAGATGTAGATACATCTAGCAAATAGAAAGAACTGTCGCTATAAACGATGAACAACATCAACAGTGTCTGTCGAAGAACAACAACATTTTAACTGTTCAACTCCTACCCCACAAGGAAAGACCCTCAATATGTTAATCCTAGTTTACTTGTCCAAACAACAACTGCAATGAATATTAGGAGCACATGAACCCTAGAGGCAAAAGCAAGTTTCGACAGATTACAACGATCACAAACAATACCTAGTCGACACCTAGCATTAAAAAAAAACAAGAATGCCACCATTAAGAGGTCGGCAACCAAGACCACCACATCAGGGAGCTGGATGACGATGAGTAGCTGCTGAACCAATTAACAACTTGATGAGTACAGATACTACCACAAAAAAACAGTGCGAACACAACGACCTTGACAAACAGTGTGGTATCAAGTACGATTGACACTGAGGATGACAGCTATCAGCAACACGAAACACCAACGAGATGTCGTCCTCGAATAACCCTTAGTGAGAACATAATAACGACTAAGAACTAGCTACAACCTCCAAATGACAGCCACTACAGTACCGCCGATCCAAAGAAAACAGACTATTCACTCATGTCACACCGACAAGAACCGAAACAACGAACTCCGGTGCCAACGAGAGCTTTCTCTCGCCACCATCAGCAGGGGACTCGAAGTTTTTCCTGTTGTTAGTGCTAAGCGCCCAGAGCACGCTCATACAACTATTATGTTAACCTGCCAAAAAATGACAAAGCAACCAATTTACACCAGCAACAGCAACAAAAGTATATGCAGATGTAACCCTTGCGGACCTCCACGACCACGGGGTACGTGCTCTCACCTCTTTCCGTCCTGTGTTCCTTTCTCGTATCCATCATTTTATTATTCTCCTCCGACTACTACTATCTCGTTCCTCTATTGCTTGACAAAGTTGTTGTGACAATGAAAATGTGTTGGTTGAAGGTCAACAACAACATTAGGCTGACCTCTATAACAATGAGGGCCGTAATCATAAGTGTCGCCGCAATGAGATCAATAATGACTGCGACGGCCAACATGAAGACAACCTAGCAGGACCCTGATGGTGATCACAAGGCAACAACAACAACGGTTGGGTGTAGACGATTACCCAACCACAATGACGCAACAATAAGATCGTGATGACAAACACCAAGACAAGCCGCAATTTGGTGAAGTGAAGACGACGACTGGGTGGGCAGCACGGCCACGACCCTATGCCTCCTGCCAACTTTCACCAAATGTGCAAAATGAGAACGAACCTTTCGGTAGAATATGCGAAGATACATCACTGGAGCAAACGCGACTGTTGTCGAGCCAAGTGTGACCACCATCAATAGGATGTGGGTGACGTTCAGGGCCGATATCACAAGCAGTGTCAGGGTGACCACAATTGCTACGACGACACCACGGCGACGAAGACCACAAGCAGGAACACATACGTCACTGAGATTTTAACATCAAGCAAGCTCAACCACCAAGGCGAAGTCAACTGGTAGCGCGCAACCATCTCTCACTCAAAAGTGTAAAATGACGACGAATCTTATGTTGAAACACGAAAAGATTCACTACACTGCACTCAGGTGAGGTACACTCTTCCTCACAATCTCCTCAATTGCCGCCTCCGCCTCTCCCTTCGCTATCTCGCTCCTCCTTCATCGTCGTTTTCTTTTTTTATTCCACTCGTTCGTTCCCCTTATCACTTTCACAACTTGCGACAACTTCTTCATGCATGTCATTAAACGAGACCCCTCTCGCACGTAGTCCCTATGTGTCGTGCCACTAAACCCAAACCTCTATCCCCAATTCTACCAACGCAATCAGGTTTGCCATGACCGAGAACCTCATAACCGACTTTTACTCGGACTAAATCTGTCAAGAAACGGAGGAAATCCGCGTTTTCCTTTCCTCCACACTCACTTCCTCTTTCCTTTTAGTCCTTCCGCCTTCGTCGTTGTGTTCGTTTTTATTAGCGTCAATACCCTCGCCGTTCTTGTCAATCTTTGTTTTTATTGACACCAACTTTCCTCGCCCTCATTTAGCCTCTACCGACGCTATCTCACTACCCGCTTCATCATCAACTGCTAAAAAAAAAGAAAAAGGAAGTCGGTGACCTTTTTGTAATGAAAAGGAATGGCCTACAAGACCACCACACAACTGATTCTACGTGGGGATCAGGGACCTCGGTAACAACGACCGGCCCTTGGTAACCCAAAGTAACCGTATTCTGATCATCTAATTGTAGTAAGATTCAAACTCGGGTATGAATTTCAGCAGTTCGGAGGTGTACCAACTGCACTAGGCTCTCGGGTTCTTGCAACGGTTCCTGTATTGGTTCAGAAAACGAAGCTCCAAAAAAATAAGTAAAATAAAACAATAAAAAAAGAGAAAAAAACCTGGGAACTTTATCGAGGAGGAAGGGGGCTGTTGACACCCCTTTGTCCCACTAGTCGGTCCCGAACTTGGGGCCGACGACAAAATCAAGGGGGATAGTCTCGCCGGCCCCTAGGCCCCTCGATTTCCTCCACACTGCTCCTTCGCTCCTTCGCCGTCGGACATCGACCTCAATCCTACACGTACACACGAGTCAAATGTCCAAAAAATAGGAAGAACTCAATTGACATGAACAGGATTGGCATCCCCGACACCGAGTTTTGGCAACTGCCACATTGCCATCCTCAGGGGGGTACCACCATCTTCTTCCCTCGTACTACACCTTCTTCCCTTCCAACCTGCTTTTGTACTGCTCATCGATAACACTCTGGAATGCCAGCTACTAACAAGGATGTGAGTCCTGGATGAGGTCGACTACGACACACGTACACATTTGAAACGAAACTCGAAGACATTCCTGTCCCGTGTCATGCTCTTAAAAATGTACCAACCGGTTTTCCTTGGCCCCAGTCTGTCCCAAGTACCGGCATCCCAAATGTTCTAAACACGCTTCTAAGTCATCCCTGCCCGCATCAAGTCCTAAAGAAATACCAAAACAATAGTACCGGTATTCCTTCGCCCATTATGTCCCTGGTACCGGTACACCCGTTATTATCCGATTGCTGTTGGTTCAATTCCCTGCGCCGAGGCGCCTACTGAAAAATCTAGAACGGTGTGCCTAAGTCTAGATACATCAAAGCAAAGGAAAGGTCCCTGGATCCAGTCTCAAACTGGTACACACATCGTATAAGACTTGAATGATCTACCTATATAGCACATCAACATATAGCCCAGACATCCCATCATAGGCCCTGTCCGATGATGCGTGGTAAGCGCTGTTGCGTACAAGAGTTTTTCATAATCAGAATAACTGTTGAAGACTTAAAAACATAGATTGACTAATGATGGAAGTTAAAGAATGCATATTTTTCTCCCTATCACTACTGGAAGCTCCCATCACTTTGGCTCAATGGCCCAGGCTTAGAATTTGCAGTCCTAAGGCTGTGGTATAGTGGGTTCGCACGTTTGTGTAGTATATTGGGTTCTTGCCTTTGTATCAAGGTGGCACAAAATTTTTGCAATAGTTGGTTGGCAAAAAAAGGGTCTAGTGGACCGATCCCTTGCATTTTAGTGGAGAAGCGACTGGTAACTAGTGGCAGTACCGATACCTCTGAAATTTGAAGGATCTGTCCTAGGTTTTCCATGAACCCTGGTGGTCAAGATTTTGAAGGGAGGGTGTGGGACAAGCAACACTTGTGCCTATGAACTTACAAAGTTTTTGAGGTAGGTACATGCACACTACTTGTTTGCATCTGTGAACAGATGCATGCGAAAGGGGGGCACATTTCAACCTCTCTCTCTCGCTCTTAAAACAAAAAGACTCTTAGGGCTGCATTGCCAGTGCGCCTGCGGTAGAAAATGTTACAAAATCTTGTGGTCCCAATCGGATGGTTGCAATCAAAGCGATATTGCACGCATGGGATTTCATAATTGGGGGAGAAGACTCTGGATTGTGTATACTTGGGAAACCTGCACCTGATCGGTGAACTGGGTCGGTTGGCCTTTCTTGACACAGGTATAGGACCAGTGGGGTCTGGTCTTTAGACATAGATGCACATGGCTCTACGGTGCCTAGCCCCAATTGAGCGTCACTGAACTGTGAGATCATGACCTTGTTTTTTTCTTTCTTTTTTTCTAACTACGCTGTACTCTTCTCTCTCTCTCTCTCTCTCTCTCTCTCTCTCTCTCTCTCTCTTTTAATTATATATTTTTATTATTATTTATAAAGTCCAGGGTGTTGTAAAGGCCACTTACTAGGCTCACATTGATCGCTGGAATATGTCAGCCATGGTTGCCCTGAAGAGGCGAGGCTACGTCTCATGCCATCCTTGCGTCAATGCTCAAATTCTCTCAAATTCATCTTTCACTACCTACCTACCACTGCTCCTAAGGCTATACAGGCACAGCGACCTCTCATGGTGAAGTGAATATTGCATGTTGCCTCTTGCCCTAGTGGTTTAGGCTGCAGGGTTGGGGCCACTGTTGAGGGCCTGCCTAACACAGAAACTGAGGATTTTGCCAGCAGTTGTGCCTCCCTTTCCATCTTCCCCCACCCCCATCGAGTAATTGACTTACCGTGAGGGCACGGGTGCGCAGCCCGTCGTTGGTTTGTTTATGTGGTTCGGGAAGGGTAAGGTAGTGATTATGCTAATGTTCGCTATATATAACTCGAAGAGAGTGTGTGTGCGGTCCCGGTTGGTGCTTTATTGACGATGTTCATGGGACGCTGGACCCAGTTTCCAACAGGTGGCGCNAAAAAAAAAAAAAAAAGTTATATTCGAATACAAAAGTTTTTTTTTAATCTTCAACTCAAGGACCACGGCGTCCTCCGCCTCCTACAGGCTGCTACCGGTCCTCCGCAAGCAACAACTACTTGTTTTCCATGAATTGCCCCCCCAACAAATTCGCCACCCTTCCAAGTACCATTCAGACCTGAACGGGGGACCCGTATGACCAAAGGACGAAAATTTGATTCAAGGGTATAAAACGCATCACCGACCAGTTGCGAACTCAGGGGTATAAAGTGCACCCCCTGACGGGCTGCAAATTGACTTACCGTGAGGGCACGGGTGCGCTGCGCGTAGTTTGTTTGTGGATGTGGTTCAGGAAGGATAAGGTAGTGATTATGTTGTATGTATGTTTTGTCATGTTCACTATACCCAACTTGAAGAGAGCGTGTGTGTGGGATCCCAATAGGGGCTTTATTCATGATGTTCATGGGACGTTGGACCCAATTTCGAGCAGGTGGCGCTCCCCATCAATAGACAAGAGAATGTGCGTGCGTGTGTATGTGAGAGAGAGAGTGTGTGTGTGTGTGTGTGTGTGTGTGTGTGTGTGTGAGAGAGAGAGAGAGAGAGAGAAAGAGAGAGAGAGAGGAAGAGAGAGAGAGAGAGAGAGAGAGAGAGAGAGAGAGAGAAAAACCTGAAGCATGCAGCATGTCAGTGGCGGGGAGCACAAGGGCAGGCGCTGACCTGCAAAAGAAAAAAAAAAGTAATTTTATTGGAATACACGAGTTTTCTCTTTTCAAAATCTGAATAGAAAGGGTAGTTGTTATATTCGAATACAATGTGTACGTTTTCTATTCGAGGAGCTTTGGTATTCGCGAAAAGTGCACCTGCACCTTTTCAATTTTGAAAATGGCCCTCGGCCTCCTACGGGCTCCTATGGGCAGCTATCGGTCCTACGCGGTCCTGGCCCTTGCAAGGCCCCAAAACCTCAAAATGCCCACCCTCCCGACGACCACCGACGTTGAAATTTGATTGACGTTGAAATGTCTCAGCGGGGGAAAACGCAACCCTGACGGGCTGCAAACAGCACTGTCCAAGGCCAACACTGCCACACACCGCACAGAACCCACACCACTCACACTCACACCCATGTTGGCCATAGACCCTACTAATGCCGACCAGGGGGATCAAGCTGACTATCTCAGCTGGTTGGCAACAAGTTTGCCGCACCTGCTCTTGGGGATTGAACCCACGTCCTTCTGAGTGCTCCAACCCTGAATTTTGTTTTGTTTTCTTCCCCTTCTATTTTTGAAAAACGTTGTGCAGGAGAGGGGACAGTGCAGGGGAAGTCCCGCGGAGGCATACCATACCAACGAGCCTACCAGTAGCTCATTCGGTACAGCCATGAACTGTTGAATACAGGCCTGAGTTCGAAACGAACTGAACTCATTGTTGACTGATATGAAATAATTCAGAACAAGCTGGGGCCGGACGGTGGTATCTCAAGGCGGTCTCTTGAAAAGCAAAAGAGGGAGGGAGAAAGGAGGAGGAAGAAGAAGGGGGGAAAGTCCCGACGGGAGGGATCCTTGCCGGCGGGGTGGGTTCACACAGCACA
This sequence comes from Chara braunii, assembly GCA_003427395.1. Classification (NCBI taxonomy): domain Eukaryota; kingdom Viridiplantae; phylum Streptophyta; class Charophyceae; order Charales; family Characeae; genus Chara; species Chara braunii. Next base: position 2,105,807 of record BFEA01000089.1, read on the forward strand.
CACATGAATCTCTCAAGTCTATGGACTCTCGACTTGAACCACCCACGGGAAGGTCTTGACCAGCCGCTGGCAACGGGGCCCTACACCCCCGAACTCAGACGCGGGCTCAACAACCCCCCCCCCAGGGCAACCTGCTGGGAGGCAGTACATGCACCATTGTCACCTGTTGCCACAGAAGGGCGAAACCATGACTCGTCTATCGAGATCGATCAATCAATCAAACAAGGTTTATCATTTTTTCCTCGGATTCCTCTTTATCATATATTCATATATGATATAAATAGCCAAAATTTGGGTCATCAATCCCTGCCGGGGCCACCCATCCACTCACTGCGTCGTGGCGGTAGTTTATCGGACTTAGGGAGGAGCTCCGACGGTCCGACGGGCCGACGGGTCTGGGCTTCCATTCTACTAGTACCACGCGCAGCTTTTTCATTTCCGAGTTTGTTACAGCCCGAGAGGGGCCGGAAGACGGGGACGGCCAACCGGTTTGCCATACATACGAAGGCTTGCCACCGCGGCGTCGCGAGCGGCGCGCAAGGCGGGGCTAGCTTGTGTTGTTGAACCCGCGCCCCGCCGACCAGACGGGTTAGAATGAACGATCGGGCTCGCGACAGACCGACCGGCCAACGGAGCGAAGGCGGGTTGGCGCAGTAACTGTCCCCGGCGGTGCCAACGGAAACCTTGCCTCCTCTCTTCTCCTCTCTCTCCTGCAGCCATCTCTTGATCTCTCCAGCTGATTACTCCTTCCGTTCGCCGCCACACGTTTTCCAGAGACCGCCGTCTCTTGATCTCTCCAGCTGATTACTCTTTTCGTTCGCCGCCACACGTTTTCCAGAGACCGCCATCTTTTGATCTCTCCAGGTGATTACTCTTTTCCTTTGGCGCCACCCGTTTTCCTGTCGTCTCTGGCTCTGGCTCTGGCGTTTGCCAGCCCCTCTGGAGGGACGGGAGGGGCGATGAGCATGTGTGTGTACGTCTTTAGCGCACCACTGTGGCTTCAGCAGCGCCAGTGGGCGCCCTTCTTCTTTCTCTGCCTACCGTTTTTCACGGCGCCGTGACTGCGCCTGCTGCTCCACGATCGTTTACCTCCTCTGATTCCTGTCCCTCGTTCTCCTGTCACATGCCGTCTTGGGATAGAGGGCTTTGGTGTCGTGATCTTGTCAATTGGTAGGGAAGGGCACACAAATGCGTTCATCGTGCTCGGCCGGGCGAGGGAGGCAAGGCAACTGCTACGTTGCTGCGCTGTCTCTTTGCGGCAATTTACCGCCTCCCCTGTCCGTCTCCACTCCGTCTGACCGCTTTTCAAGTAACCTTTCGCCGTCTTTGTCCCCCTCGTACTCCTTTCGGTGATTTCCGCGATCGAGTCTGCATTTTCTCCATGAACTGACGGTTCCGGCGGCGTTCGGGTAGCTCGTGGGCTGTCGACGTGGCTGTGTGCACTCACACACACACACACACACACAGACACAGAGAGAGAGAGAGAGAGAGAGAGAGAGAGAGAGAGAGAGAGATGAACGACGGCGGGGATGGGGGACCGGGGATGAAGCGGGCGAGGTTGGTTCGGCCTCAAGGATGGGGGATGGATATGGGTCCGATGCAAGGGCCTCCTGGAGGAATGCAGAACCCAGGGATGGTCCAAGGGCTAGGACCAGGGCCAGGAATGATGCAAGGACCAGGAATGGGCATGATGCCTGGACCAGGAATGATGCAGGTACCAGGAGTGATGCAAGGACCAGGGTCAGGTATGATGATGCAAGGATCAGGGTTGGTGCCAGGTCCGGGAATGATGGGGGTCCACGGAGGAGCAATCGGTGCAGGCGGCGATATGATGGGGGATCGACCGCCTCTTTGGATGAACGACATGGCCGGTCCTCCTCAGCCTCCATCTTGGCTCGATAGGAGGGATGCGCCGCCACGTCATCGTTCCTGGGGCAGCGGCGGCGACATGCATCAACCGCAACATCAATCACCACATCAACAACAACATCAACCGCAGCATCAACCACAGCAGTACAACTCAGGCTATGGGCAGCAGCAGCAGCAGCAGCAGCAGCAGCAGCAGCAGCAGCAGCAGCAGGTCGCGCCGCCGCCTCTGCGGTCCCCACCCCCACCTCCAAGGCCCTACGAGCCACCGGACGTTAAGCCGACGAGCACTGAGCTTGCCGCTGCCGTGTCTAATTACCAGAGTGGCGGGGCGGACGTGAAGCCTATCATCCAGCCACCGTCAGGTCCCACTCCACCGAGGCGCCAGATACAACCGGTCGTGTGGTCAGAATCTCCTTCGGGGCCAGCAGCAGCCGGGGCGTCGTCATCAAGTGCCGCTCCGTCTTCCAGCGCCGCCGGTACGCAGCAGCTACGGCAGGTGAAGAAGGAACAACCCGAGGGGCGCACGTGGGACCAGCAGGTTCAGGAGAGCGGGGATCCCTCAGATCTCAGCGATGTCCGACTCAATGCCGCGGACTGTACCCTGGATTTCAACTTGGACCCCGATGGGCTTGGCGGGTCCGGGCTGTGGAAGGGCGGCTTCGCCTACTGCTGGTCGGGCATACGAGCGAACGTGGGGTTGCGTCTGGGGAGCGGCGGCGGCGGCAAGTACTGCTTCAGCTGCACCGTGACAGAGGTGCAGGACGTCTCGTCGTCCGACATGTCAGTGGATCAGCAGCACGTGTGCAGAATGGGGTTCTCCCTGGGAAAGGTGGATGTGGGATCCTTGGGTCTAGTGCCTCACAGCTATGGGTTCGGTGGCACGGGCAAAGCTGTGACCGAGGAGAGGTACACTCCCTACGGCGAGATGTACGGTCTCGGGGACACCGTGACTTGTTGCGTGGATCTGGACTCCGTGCCGAAGGCCAAGGTCTCGTTCATGAAGAACGGCCGGTGGCTGGGAACCGCTTTCGAGGTCGATCGGCAGAAGGTGCTGATGGAGTGCGACAACGAGGCTTCGTCGGCGGGACCCGGGGCGGCAATCATTCCAAGTCTGACGTGGCGGACGGCGCTGTATCCGCACCTCTTACTGAAAAACGTGGCCGTCAGGCTGCATTTCTCTCTCAAGGATGGCTTGAAGCCGCCTCAAGGCTACCGAGCGTGGAACGAGGCGGCGTACGCTGGCAGCCATGCTCTTCCTGGACCGGGCTTCTCTCCCTGGGAAGATTGCGAGGTGATGATGATGATAGGCCTGCCGGGCTGTGGGAAGACGGTTTGGGCGGAGCAGTGGCGGCGCGAGCACCCCGACAAGCGATACGTTGTGCTTGGAACAGATCTTGCGCTGGAGCAGATGAAGGTCATGGGGTTGCTGCGGAGGCGGAACTTCGCGCAGCGGTTTGACCTGATGATGCCGCGCGCCACCGAGATATTTAATTCGCTCCTGGAACGTGCTTCCAAGATACCGCGCAATTACATATTGGATCAGAGTAATGTGTACGAAAGCGCAAGAGGGCGGAAGCTGAAGGGGTTTCAGAGATTCCGCAAGCTGGCGATAGTCATGGTGCCGACTGATCAGGAGTTCGAGCGCCGGCTGAAGAAGCGACTAGACGACTTCTCTAAGTCTTTGCCTGAAGACGCGCTGAACGAGATGAAGGTGAATTTCAAGCTGCCGTGGCCGAAGAGTAGCTCAAGGAAAGGAATGAAGGACGCGGAATTCGACGAAGTGATATTTACAGATCTGGACCGAGATCCGGCGCAGGAGATGGTGGATTACTACAGGGAAAAGGCGGAGGCGGATCGGAGGCAGGGGA
>BFEA01000089.1:2109810-2125440 GCA_003427395.1 Chara braunii
CCTGGAATAGAGGAGGAGGAGGAGGAGGAGGGGGGGGGGGAGGTCGTTGGTAGAGCCGCAGTTGCTTGCTGCTGCCGTGGCGGCGGCGCTTTTCCGCCCTTTACTTTCTTTCTTTACCCCGTTCTCCCCCTTGTTTTTTTTTTCCCCCTCCCCTTTTTAGTTGGCCTTTTGATCTTTACTAGCTGCCTCGTGGAACGAAGCAGATAGGAGGAGGAGACGGAGGAAGAGGGTGTGTGTGTAGGAGCGGGAGGTCTGGGGTTGTGTTGTTCTTTTTGTGGTTGTTGGTTTCATCGGCTCGCACGTGTTCCTCTTTCGGACCTCTGGAGGCGAAGCAGATAGGCTATCAGGATATTAGTCCGAGACAAAAATAAGGTGTTTCGTTTCTCGTCCGTCGACGCAGATGGTCCCATAGGCGGCATTGCTCTCGTCCGCTGTCATCGCCATCGTCATCGTCATCGCCGTCGCCGTCGCCGTCGCCATCGCCATCGCCATCGCAGGTCGTGTGTGTGAATGAATGAGTAGTGAACTGGGGGTAGGCATATTGCTCTCATCCGAGGTTTTGTTTCTGGGGGTAATCACTGTTTTTCTCCGCCTTTTCTTTCTCTTTCTGTTGCTGTGCTTGTTCTGTCGGGCTCGGGGTGTGCCTCGATCGTAAGAGGAAGGCGAAGAGGAGGACAGATAGGAGCAGGGAGAGAAGGGGTGTGCAAAGAGGTCAAAAAGGGGTGTAGAAAAGGGAGGGGAGTCATCGTGAGAAGCAACTGTAGAAAAAGATGAGTTGCCATTGTGCTGTAGGAGGTGGCAGAGCACTGCTTTCCCTTCTTTCGACGGCCTTAACCGTCTTCACTTGAACACAACGCACCCTCATTATGGCTGTACCTGACCGGAAAGATAGTTTGTATACGTTCGTTAACAGGGTGCTTTATGTTCGGGGGAACATGGTGGTCGTCGTCTCCTGAGCGATGTCATCATTTTGCTCGGGAGAATTTTTAGCCGGCAAGACGAGAGACTGATGGAAAAACTTTGTGTCCTGATTCGTTCGGAGGCAGCATTAGGGTTATTGGTAGGAGAGCGAGAGGAGGAGGGCGGCGGGGTAAGCAAGAAGGGAGAGAAAGAAGACGGGGTGGAGGGAGGAAGTTTAGCGCTTCGCGCACTACGAAAAAGCGCGGTGCTAATCTACGGTGACAATGATTGGGAAAAAAGGGCGGGAATTCGATGCTGTTGCTGATGATGAGGATCTCATTCTTCTCATGATAAAGAGAATGGCAATGATTGCGAAAAAAAGGCGGGAATCGTGCGCGCACTCCGGAAGCGTTAATCTACGGTGACAATGATTGGGAAAAAAAGGGTGGGAATTCGATGCTGTTGCTGATGATGAGGATCTCATACTTCTCATGATAAAGAGAATGGCAAAAATTGTTAAAAAAAGGCGGGAATCGTGCTTATGAGCTGGCGATGATGATGTGGTTCGTTCACGAGGAAGAGGAGGAGAAGGATGAGTTCGTTGAGAGTCCCCACGTGGCGCGAACGTCGCCCGTGAGCTTAAGGTGTTTGACAAGGCGCGCCGACTGCCACCGCTACCTCGACTCAGGTAATCAATCATTTGACCCGTGTCTATTTTTCCCCTACTGTTTTTTGTTTAATCACGTCAAACTTGTGTGTTTCGTTGTTTGCTGGCGCGTCTCACGTGTGCTTTGTCCATGTCACCGTCCGTATCCTTTCTGCATGATATATCCGCTCTCCTGCTGTTTCTTGTCATCCTTTCGAGGACCGCGCTGAGTCCCCTCCCAATACTACCGGAGACAGATGTCAGTATATGTATACACATTTGAAAATGGCGTTTTGCTGCTGTGCGGTTGAACCTAAAAGAATGTGCAAAAAAAAAAATAAAAAAAAATAAAAGAATGTGCAAAAAAAAAAGGGGTTTTGTTGCTGGGTCTCGTTGCTCTGCGGTTGGACCTAGATAAAAGAATGTGCATTGACGCTCATTGCTTCATGCCGTCTTGTCATCTCTTTACGCTATCCGACATGTGCCCCCTGTACTTTTTGCCAGCTGCATTATCTCCTTTATGTCTTGCCAGAGGGCTCTGTTCATCTGTATGTGCGAAAAAGAGAGAGAGAGAGAGAGAGAGAGAGAGAGAGAGAGAGAGAGAGAGAGAGAGAGAGAGAGAGAGAGAGTTGTGCCGATCGAGGGTAAGGGGGTGCGTGAGTGTTCTGTGTTTTTTGTCTATGTTTTGTTTGATTATGCTTGTGTGTTGCTTGAGAAGGGCCGTGCTGCTTGTCCCATTAACCTTTTTCTTCCCATCTCTTTCCTGATGCCGTTTCGCGCCCTTCTGTTCTTAAGAAGCAAGCATCTGACTATCATGGAGGACTATAATTCATAAAGCAACAGAGGATTTTTATGATATGGCTTTTCTATTGGCATGGAGGATTTTAATGTACGGACGTAAATCATCTGAGTACTTGAGGTCAGAGGAAGCACTCAATTACTCCTTTGACCAGGTAAGCTAGGGTCAAGGTGAAGCGATTTGGACGAACGGAAATTCAATTGGACAGCCATCAAACTGAATTGGCGAGTTCGACGATTTTCCTATTTAGTACAATATCAAACCTAATTGGTCAGCCGATATAGGTTGGGAGAAGTGATGAGCATTTTTTTTTTTTTTTTGTGTGGTTCATACCAGATTTAGGTTGGGAGAAATGAGATGAGCATTTTTTTTTTTTTTTTAATCAGATATTAAACTGATTAGAACAGATACTACACTTGATCTTAGCCAATGCCTGATATAGGTAGGTTGGGGGAAATGAATGAGCATTTTGGACAAAAGGATTTACAGTAACAGTTTGGACGCTTGATAGAGTTACTCGGCAGATTGATTTAACAAATTAGTGTAATTGCCAAAACCACATTTAGTCCAACAATCGACCGGTTTGAGATTTTTTTTTTTTTTTGATTTTTTTTTGTTTGTTTTTTCAGATTTGAGATTCTGCACAGACCATCGGGACCGACGAAGAGATTAAAGTAGTGAAGGGATTTTGCATGGTAGTCACATGCGTCTGAACCATGGCCCGGCTGCTGCTCCCGTACTGCAGTCTCTCTGGGCAATCGTTTTGCCTTCAATGAAGGTATAGACTAGATGATCTTTCGCTTGTGAACATCGTCAATGCGGTTGTACCTGCCTCTCACGTGCCTCTAACGGACATTGCCGTTTGCACAAAAGATCACGCTCGTGCAAGATCAGTCAGGGAGCTAGGCACGTGAACACACAGGACACGTGGGTCGATGCTCGGCGGCAGTGAATGCACGTGGGTAGTCGTACCTACCTTCTTCCCCCCCGAATACAACGTACGGTCAGTTGGGGTATTTTTGAGTCTAAATATAGCTATTACCGTATGACCGTGCGTTGTATTCGGGGAAAGAAGGTATAGGTGGATGCACGCAGCACACACGTGAGTGACGCAACGCACGATTTTCTGTGGGGCCCACCAATTTATTTCTGCGCTCGTCAGTCGAAATCGTTCCTTCTGACGGAGGGCATAGTGTATCCGTCCAAGTCTCTAGCATAATTGTCCATATCGGTTCACACACACACACAAAAAAAATAAAAAAAATCCTATTCTGATCTAAACCGATCCAAGAACCTTCCACAAGAATCTAAAACGCTTGGACTACAGGGCCGATTCCAATCTACCGGTCCAAGAAGCTTCTACGGAATTCCAAATCGGTTCACCCTTTTTTTTTTTTTTTTTTTTTTTTTCTTATTTATTTTTATTTCCTCTCGAAATATCACTGTTTATTCATTTTTCTCTCGTCCCCCCCCCCCTTTTTTTTTTTTTTTTTTTTTTTTTTTTTTGTTCACCGTTTTTCTAACCTAGGCGCGTTCACCTAATTTGATTAAAAAAAAAAAACAATATATACGGTCTTGTATTTGGCGAGGAGAAGCTGGTAGGGCCTGCCCATTTCGTTTCACGAGATGTCCAAATAGCGGCAGGCAGTATGCATGGAACTTACCTGGGCGAAGGAAATATTACTAGAGTAACCAACTACGGTAATTAGTATAGTATTATTATATTATATTATATTATTTACGAGGGAGACGAAATAATTTAAATAAATAAATTAGAGGAGGTAATCGAAAATAATCGTGTGACTTCGGGATATGAAATCTCAAAGCTCTGCCGTCCTTACCCGAGTAGAACGCACGTTCGTTATCGCTGTATCTAGTTTGAAAGTTGCGCCAAATACAGCTTTAATGACTGTATGTTTTATTCGGGGGAAGACGGTAGCAGGAGAGTTGGCAATGACTGGAAGAAGAGAAACATCGAACAGACTGATTAACCAAAAAATTAGGGAGGGCGACGTTGGCTAGCCCTATTTTCTGTCTTTTTTTTTTTTTTTTTTTTAATATGACTGTTTTATTCTTTTGCGTGGTGGGTGGGTTTTGTTGCATTTGATACGTTTTTCACTGCGCGCCGTGTCTTCGGAGGTACGGATTTTTTTGGATAATGACAGAGTCGTCTGCTCGCCATCCCGATGAAGGGCCGCGCTCCCCGCGCTCCCCTGCGCACCAAATGAGCAAAATGAGAATGAATTTTCCGCTACAACATCGACAGATACATCGCCATAATTTGTCGTTTTTGCATGTCGTGAGTGGCGGGCGAGACCCGAAGTTCAGGGCAAATCAATCGTCAGTCAAGAGAGATCGCAAGCAGCGCGCMCCCATGCCSCGCCCCCCCCCCCCCCCCCCCCCCYTCTGAAGGGAATGGTCTGTGATTCTTTTTTTTTTTTTTCCCCTTTTTCTGTTTTTYGAGCTGGTGAAAGTTGTTATCAGGAAATCAAGATCGGCGTTCGGACAGGCGGCCGTCTTCACCGAATAGAGCGCGACGTAATTATCTTTGTATCTGGACGGAAAGTTGCCCCAGATGCAGTTATAATGACCGTGCATTCGATACGTGTGAAGACGGTAGTTAGCAGGAGGCGACGTAATTATCTTTGTATCTGGACGGAAAGTTGCTCCAGATGCAGTTATAATGACCGTGCGTTCGATACGTCTGAAGACGGTAGTTAGCAGGAGGCTTCGAGCAACCAGCCGATCTTCTGCGCCGAGAGATGTAGGCGGTGGATATGTGTTTCTGGTTTCATCCTTTCTGGATTTGAACGTGGGTCTCTGTATTAACAGCTCATGGGTGTACCAGCTGAGCGAGCCCGGTGGCGGAGGGGTGTTTCAGACTGCTGTCTGGGGAGAAATTCTTCGGAGATCATCATCATCATCATCATCATCATCATCATCACCAGGGCGTCAATTTGTTAAGTGGCCCCAGAACGCTTTTTTTATAAATCGGCTACCGCTATAACTCTTTTAAGAAGCGGAGGTGGTAAGGAGAAGTTTGTTACCGAACAACGGTAGGCCGAAAGGTGAGCGGCTGCTGTCTGAGACTGAGTCCTTGGAACTTTGTCTTGTTCATGATAATCTCCTTTCTACCTTTCCAAATTTAACAGATGTCCTAATTGTAAACCACGTAAGGCCGAAGGCTTTCCATAACCTAAACCTTTGATTCTCACTTCAACTGACTTAATTCCTAATGGAATAGCAGCACGCGCTACATTCTCAGCAGTAGCTTGAGCAGCATAATTGGTTGAACGACGAGATCCTTTAAATCGCACTGAACCAGAAGAGGACCAAGATTTGGTATCTCCAAAAGGATCTGTTATGGTAATTATAGTGTTACTCAAAGTTGATTGAATATTAGCAATACCGTGGGAGAGGGGAGAGAAAGCAAGGGAGCCGAAAGGGTTTTTGACAGCCGTGCCGATGGATACCGAAATAGAAAGCTACTGAAGGGAGGAACATGGCCCCTCTGTAATTCTGGAAATGCGATTAGCAGTTCAAGGCGCTGCATCTCATGGCTTGTCACGTCTTTAGTGTTGCGTAAACAGTAAAGTATCTCGTCTTGGGAGACTCAGATTCTCTCATCTGTGCAGACTCCGTAGTTGGACAGTGCTCTCACTCTAGAGGAGAAAAAGGCTCACTCTAGCAGAGAAGATCTCGCTCACTCTAGCAGAGCAGAAGGCTCACTCTTGTAGAGAAGAAGGTTAGCTCTAGTACAGAAGAAGGTTAACTCTAGTAGAGAAGAAGGTTAACTCAGGTCTAGCAGAGAAGGAAGTGGTTTGCGTGGTGTGGTTGTGAAGTACCGTCTTTGGCCGAATACAGTGCCTGGTCATTATTGCTGCATGTAGGCTGAAAGTTGCACCGAATACGGCTCTATGATGACCGGTCGTTTTACTCGTGTGAATACGGTGGTGCGTTCTTCTGTGAGACAGCGCTGGAAGAGTAGTAGTCTTTATCCAGATGGAACAGATCCCACTTGTGGCAGTGGAGCATAGATGCATTCTGTTCAGCCGAGTGTGATTCTCATCAGCTGTTTTTTTCTGTTTCTTCTGAGCGAAGGAGCGTGCCCCCTTGCTGAAGAAGAAAGAAGTCTAAAGAGTGTTCTTGGTAAGAAGAATATCTTGCGAAAAAAAAAACAGACTGACAGCCAAAGAGCGGAACCCATTGATGTTCTTGTGAGGTGCTGCAGTCGACCGGATCTTGCAGGTTACTTCATTTCTGATGTCATATTAGATCAGTCTGCGCGCCGTGTCGTCTTACGTTGGTCTGTGTGTCATTGCGCACTGCTGAGGATCTGGAGCATTGTGCTTTGCATTCTCTCTTGCATTGTCCTGCATTGCCAGAACTCAGGCCTTCTGTGAAAAAGTCTGTTTCTCCAGTGTCCGTTCGCATGATCCGTGCCTCAGTGCTTTGGAGCAAACGTTGATGGATTGACTGTGCAAGTGGTGATATGTCTGACCGATCTTCCCAGCAGCGTCTTGAGCTGCTAATCGCATTTCCAGAATTACAGAGGGGCCATATTCCTCGATGTCAGTAGCGGTCTATTCCGGTATCCAGCGGCGCAGCTGTCAAAAACCCTTTCGGCTTCCTTGCTTTCTCTCTGCTCTCTTTCCTTGCTTTTCTCTCTCTCTCTGTGTCCCTTTTATACCCCTATATTCTGCATCACACCCCTTTCCCCTTTCTCTCAGCTCTCTCTCTCTCTCCCTCTCTCTCTCTCTCTCCCTCTCTCTCTTTCTCTCTCTCTCTCTCTCTCTCTCTCTCTCTCTCTCTCTCTCTCTCTCTCTCTGCACGTCCACCTCTCTCTCTCTCAGTCACTTTTATACCCCTTTATTCTGTTTGCACTCCTTTCTCTTTACTCCCAGCTCTCTCTCTCTCTCTCTCTCTCTCTGTCTCTCTCTCCCCCTCACCATCCGACGAGGACCAGCCTTTATAATAACCGTTGTTGTCAGCAACTGTCCTTAGTGGAAGGAAGTGATCTTCCCGGGCAAAAATTTCCCTACCCTGGTCAGCAAAGTTCACGCTGGTCAAGATGAACCTCCTGTCTAACATACGCGAGTGAAAAACAGCTGTTAGACTGTTCTGCTGGGGGATCCATTCTTAACCTAGCCAACTGCTGGCCTGGTGGAGCCCCAAATCGGATAAAACTTGATGGTGATGGAGGGAGTATGAGCTGTTTCTTACATTTTGCGGCATCCTGTTCCTCAAGGCATTCTGATGTTTACAGTGCAGGACACCCACCTCTACAGCGGGGACCACCCTTGCCTTGAATCCTCTTTGGCAGTGTGTTGTGCTGTCTGGTCCTCTCTGCTGGTCTTGGTGGGATGATTTCCGTAGGTTTTTGTGGGGGTACTGGGCCGCCTGATCAGACATTCTGTGAGCTGAGAGGAGACCTCTCCTCGACTGCCAGTCCCTTTCCCAGCATGGGGGTTGGCCTACACAGTCAGAAAAGGCTTGTGATGCGAGGCAGAACGATTGTATGTTGCGCCAGCGCCGTTTTCCTTCGAGGAAGAGGCTTGGAGGAGGTACTGGTGGTTTAAGTGGAAAGCGATGGGGTGGAGGTACTGTATTGATAGGGGAAAGAGGGAAACGGAATCCTGCTGCTGTTCGCCTCAGTATGTCGTCTTTTTTCATATTCCTTCTGCAATATTGGTGTTGTTTGGGAAAGCACATGTGTGCGTTTCATTGTTTTGACGGGTGCGTGTGGTGCTGGCATTGGTGTTATTTTTGTCTGCCCCATCGTGCAGGACAACGGCAAACTGAAAAGGTGCGGTTTCAAGGGAAGTGAGCTTTGCATGGAGGAGAGAGGCAGTTCCTGGGCAGTTTGATCTTCAAGTGGCAGATGTCGAAATCGAGTACCTCACGTCCGGTCATCATCTCATCAAGAACACAAAGGTACGAGGAGGAGGAGAGGAGAACACTGGTGCATGTAAGTTGCATTTGGAGTGATGGGAGTTTCTTTCGGATCGAGCATGCACATGATGGGGTGATGGACGGGCGGTGATGTTATGCTTGTGAAAACCGTACGTGTGAACGCGAATACGATCTTTGACGGAAACTGTTGGCATGGAATGTGGAGGAGGATGAGATGTTGCCCAGGCGCTGGTTGCGCATGCAGCAAAATGGAGCTTGAAGACTTGTGCCCGTTAGATCTGTTGTGCATTTGAGTATTGGGAGTTGCCCTGGATCGAGGGGCAGGATCGAGGGGCAGTCAAGGCATCCTTGTGAAACCTGTCCTTGTGAACATGAAAAGTATGTGTGAGTCATATCCCCCAAAATAACGCCGGGTATGGACCACGCCACGCTTCCTCTCTGGAGGATCACGAGGATCCACCGTGAGAACTGCCTGAGAGGAGAGGAATGTGCTGTAGGATGTGCAACTTGTGATGCTGGTGAGGTAACTTCTGGGTATCCGATCGTCCGATGCCTCGACCTTTTCTGCTTCGCCCTGTCGTGATCGTGAAGCTCCAGGTGAGTGGAATTTTGCAGCGGCTGTCAGCGACTGACCTGTGGTAACCGTCAACGATCCCTGCGGCAGAAGTGCGATGCCCGCCTTTTGCAACTTTGCAATTCCATTAATGGATTTGCAGAGCCGTTGCTTTCGTGGAGAAGTGCTGACCTGATGGATAGCTGATTCGTGGTTTTTCCTCTTCTCGCATAGCCTCAGGCACGGAGAGGAAGAAGAGAAATGCTCATGAGCTGGATGACAGATGTGGAATCCTGGGCCGATGGAAGTCATGGCAGATGAGCGGAGTCTGGCGACAGGCAGCGATTAGAGTGGGCCGGGGTACTTGATGGTTGTCTGGGCGCAAGAGTATAGACAGGATGCGATTCTGTGCGACGGGACATGATCTGGTCCCACACGTGGTGTCTGTGTATGATGTCTCAGGGAACGTTTGCTGTGTAGGCGGTTTGGCATACAGGAATGCGGTGAGCATTGTTCATGTGCCCATGGGATGAAGAGAGAGGAAGAGGCTTCCTCACCCTACGCTACCGGATGCATGCTTGTCCAGGTCCTGGCCGGTCGGGGTGTGTTGGCGGTTGGGTTCTCGGCACAGGCTGTGTTTGGATAGCTGTGGCAGATTGTGGAGATGGTGACGGTGACCTTCCTGGCCGGGCAGGCCCTTCTGCAGGCCTTTCTGTTGGAGATTGTGGAGAATGCTCCTTTCGTCATGCAATGATATTATGGCGAGAGGGAAGGGCTGAAGTGGCAGGTTTGGCGGTTGGTTCTGGGACCTTCCTGGCCGGGTGGGCGCTTCTGTAGGACCGATGAAAGGGGTTGTTGATGGAGGAGGGTGTCAACGTGTCCTCGTCGTGAGAAAAAGAGTGTACAGAGCACCTGAGCTGGCTTGAGAGGTACTATCTCAGCTGGTTGTTAGTAGCTGCTGATTAGCGAATCGAAAAGTTCACGGACAGTCTGCGAGGAATGTGAATGATTTATCTGGATGGGGTTGGTTTTGTGCAGAGAAGGAAGGATTAAAGGCGGTGTGTGAGGACATGGCATATGGTGGATTTTTCTTGGTCTCTTTGTCTGATGTCGCCGTCCTCTCTCTTTCCCCTCTTTCCTCTCTCTCTCTCTCTGTCATCGCCCTGAGGTCTGGATGGGATTATCGGTATGACAATGTGCCTTCCGGAGACAAGGACATCGGAACAGCAAGCAGCCAGAGTAGTTGTGATAGAAAAGAATGAGCCCGTTCGTCTGGGTTACAAATTACGGCGGCCAACCATCCTCCCCCCCCCCCTCTCAACGAGCTGGAGAGAGTGGGACAAATCGTTGGACGGGGGGGCCTCCCCGGAGAGAGCATGTTTGCTGATGGTGTACTTTTGACTCACTGTGTACGTGTGTACTTCTGGACATGTGGTGTCGTGAAGATAGGTAGGCTTAGTAGCTGGTGTTCCAGCAGCCCAAAGGTGCTTGGCATCTGCAGTATCGCGCTCGTTAACAAACAAACAAACAAAACAAACACACTTGCGGCAGTGTGATGATAGGCAAACGCACGTCTTCGTTCCCATCAACGTTGGTGGAGTGCGTAGATCTGTTCATGGTATATGTTTTTTTTTTCTTCTTCTTCTTCGTCATCGTCTTCTTTTTCTTTTTTTTTGGTTTTTCTTCTTCAAATTGAGTGCAGGTGTGAACAGAGATCTGTTTTATTGGGTCCCCGGTACCCCACAAGCCCAATGCTGTTGTTGGGAATCTGGTTCCATTCTTGTTGAATGGGAACCGTGGTAATGAAATGTCGATGCATCTGCCTGAAGAGCATACAGAGGAAGAGAGGCTGAGCGACCGAGCTAATCTTCTTGTGACGAAGATGGTACAAATACTGCAAAAGGCATAAGCGCGGGAGCCGACAGTAGTGCCTGTGAATGTGATGTGGAGGGCACGAACGAAAGACCCCAGCTGGAAAGGAGTGGGCAGTATGTGTGTGTCCTAGTGGATCTTGTGGTGGTTGATGTGCTGAGTGTCATGTGTCCTTGCGCGGATGTTTGGCAATGTTGATGCACTCATGCTGAGTGTGACGTGTGCTCGAAGTCGGTTTATTCGAGTCGAGGATGTTTGGTGATGTTGATGCGTGCTGACTCAAGAACAACACATTGGGAAATGGTTACGTGCTGTGGCAGTCGATGTATGCATGGTGTAGTGAAACGCTAATGTTAACTCCTCTCTTTCCACATCAAGAATAGGAGGGAAGTGGCTGATGAACGGAGGAAGAATAAGGTACCTATCACGGAAGGCTGCTACCACTGTCACACTGAGGGCACCGTGGGCTGTGCTGGTCTTTATATTATTCTTACATATGCCTAAACCACCACCAGTACGTTTCCCCACTATGGGGGAAAAAGCGCTTTTTGCATGCGCCAGCCGCAACTTTTCGATCCTGGCCGCTGGAGCAGAATGGCCAGTGGCACCAGCCAAACGCGGGGTGTTCGAGCCCAGGAGAAAAATGCCTCGGGAAGTGCTGGTGGATTTACTGGCGGTCAAAACCACCAGTACAAAACCACGAGTATTTGGCTGGCAGTTTTAACTATTCCAGTACTCAGCCCACCCGTCCCATTTTTTTCCGGACGGGGCTGTAATTGGGCCGTGAATTTTGAACCTCGGCTCACCACAGAGCAAAATGGCAGGCGGCGCCAGCCAGGAGCAGGCAGACCCTGGTTCGTGTTCTTTTTGCCCGCATGGAAAAAAGGTGTCCAACAAGTGAAGTACCGGTGGTTGTACGGCTGCTACTCGTGCAGATCCCAAGCTGGCCGTCCTCCTCTGGTGGTCCTGTCTCTACGCGTGTTTATGACCAAAAACAGGAAAAAAAAAAAAAAAACAGCAAAAGAAAAAAGAAACGGTTACATCCTTCTCGAAGGAAGCAATCAATGCCGCCCACTCGGGTCTCTCAACCTTAATGGGGAGGAGCGTGGTGGAGTCAACCTTGTACTATTCATTGACTTGCCGGGGGAATAGGAACCGGACTGTTGCTCCCCAGAATGGCAGGAGCCTGAACCAAGAGGTTCTGATTAAAAAAAAGAAAAAAAAAAGGCGGACTCCTTCTTTGTCTATGTACCTTGTTGGAAGGTAGGTGACAGGCGAACCCTCCTTTGTCTATGTACCTTGTTCCAACTACCAAGCTGGCCGTCGTTCTCTTGGGCGCCAAGATTGATTTGGCCAAACTCACAGTGAGGTTGTTGTCTTTTGGAGTAGCAGCAGTTTGTTTGGTTGCGTGTGGGTGCCAGTGCTGCGTGTGAGAAGTGCGCGCTGAGCAAACGCCAAGATTGATTTGGACTCAGCGAGAAACAGGTAAACAGGGAGAAAAGGTGCGCACAGAAGCAGCATTGAAGCTCCACACGCAGGATGTAGTGCGCAGCCCATGCACCGTGCGGCCCATACGGACGATGCTCTGTCTAATGCAATGTATTTTCTATGCATTTATTCTACAGACATGATCTGATGGCTTCCTTGGTCTTCTTTTTCCCTTTTTTTTTTTTTTTTTTTTTTCAGAACAGACGAGTTAGTCTATTGGTGGGCAGTTGCACCTGCAGGAAACTAACTGAAAGTCGTCATCAACGAAGAGCAGCGACGATTGCCCTCTTGCGAGGGTATTGGCTGCCTATCTGGACGCTAGGATGGCCGCAGCATCAGGCAAGGTTGGTCCCAACCCCTGCCACGTGGCAGAACCTACACACCCCCGTGGGAAGGGAAAGAGAGGGGTTTTCTTTGTTCTTTGTAGTCAGGGCAAATCGGGATGACTCCGTGCTTTTTTTGTTTTTGTTTCGTGGGACAAACAACATTGGCTCATGCATCGTATGGTGGGCTGTTGGGTTTAGTGACCCTTCACTCCACAACCCTTCTATGTGGGCTCAACCAAATCTCTCTTTGATTCCTCCCAATTTTGCATTTATTTGGTAACTTGGTAAATCCCCCCCCTCCCCCTCCCTTATGGAGGTATTGCATCAGGGTCTATATGGGTGCGGTGCCCAACTTCTGTCTCTATAAAATCTCTGCAGCCTGCAGCCTTCCATTAATCTATATAAAATTATAAATCCATACAGCCTTATCTTGTAGACCACAACACAATACTCTTCCGGTATGTGCTGTGCTTTCCGTGACCTGTTCTTTGTGCGAAGGCCGACGACGACTCTGGGCTACGAAAGCATCTACTTTTTCCTAACCCAGTCCGAGGCAACAGTCTCCCACTGGAACCGTTGCCGAGACTGTTGCCGTATGGTGATGCATTGGGAGGTGTGTGTGTGGGGGGGGGGGGGGGGGGCGAAGGCGATGGTCGAGGATGATGAGTCTGATAAGTTCTACATCTGTGCAACAAATCACTCGTTTGGGCGGGGTGGGTTGATGCAAGAGTCCAAGTGTTGTATCAACCTCTGGCTACCTCTTCCTGTTCTTTCTCGTCACCATTTCTGGTTGCTGTGTCGCTTTCTGCCACAAAAGCGCGCTTGCATTCCAAGCAAACGGAAGCTTGGCAGTGGAACATGAGGCCTTGTAAGCTGCCGTGATTTTTCGGGTCTCGCTCCACTGCAAACAACACTCGATGTGTCTGCAGCTCATACTTCAGCTCATACTTGTTCGTATACATTCCAAATGTTTGCCTGGCCTCGCCCGAAATGCACCTGGGCCTGAAATTGGATCCAAGTGGATGTACGTGTTGAGCAGTGGAGCAAGGTCCTTTGGTTGCTGCTCCTGTCGGATCCTCACTTTTTGCTGATGGTTTCTCATTGGAATTCGCTTCCATGAATAATATTTTTGTGCTCCCGAGTTTCGTCTGCTGCGGACGACTCCCCGGTTGTCCGACCGGACACAATTCGGACACCCAGAGGGTTATTTGGTATTTTTCAGTCAGCCCCCCTGTAGTGCCTGCGGGGTGTCTGGACTCTGTGGAGTGTATTTTTTGGCTTGTGATAGACCTTTCTTTGTTTTGTGGGTGTTTTGCTGGCTTGTGATGGGGTGTGCACCGACAGTCTGTAGAGTTTTCCATCTGGTGTGGGTGAGTGGTAGCCAGCTTTGATTTTTGTCACAGGTACCTTGAGGGCAGTGGTTGGTGCCCACCTCCTCAGAGGGTATGATTAGTTGTCGGGCAGTCGTTGATGATGCTTAACGGAGCCTTAACCACAACCGAATGGGGTTAAGGTGGATTATCACTTACAGTGTAATCAGTTAGGGGACGCTAACTCTGTTTCTTTTTAAAATTTTAATTTTGGCTTGTAAGTTGTTCAGTTATTATCCTTCTTTTTTATTTGGAAGAAAAAGGGATCATATCATATCATTGATAGCTGGGAAACGGGCCCGGTGTCCCTCACATGAACAATTGCAGCCAAGCGGAGCTGGACAAGGCCCTCCCTCCGGCCAAACCCATCCCCAGCCATGAGAAAACGAGGCACCAAATACCAAAAACGGAGAAACCCCAGTTACGCATGCTATTGTACCCCCATGAAAACTACAAAATCATAAGTGCAAAAACCACATTGTTCAGTTTTTTTTCCTCATGCAATGTTTTGTTTTGTTTTGTTTTGTTTTTTTTTGTGTTGTTGTTTTTTTTTTTTTTTTTTTTTTTTTTTTTTTTGTGTGTGTGTGTGTGTGTGTGTGTGTGTGTGTGTGCCTGGGCCCTTCCCGGATCCTTGCACGGCGGGCAACCCCCCCACAAAATAAGGTTACCCGGTGCAGCCCGGCTTGTAGTCTAGCTGGTCATTTCATTCTTACCTTCTTTAAGAAAATTTTCCCAAATAATAAGGATGCCGGATAACACATGCTGCTCCCTACGGATAGACTGGAGCATTTCTTTTAATTCAAAAAAGCAAAAACAACTTGCGCTTTGTCAGGGAATAACGTCAGAAAAACTCTGAAAATTGAAAATTGAGGGGAAAAAAGAAAAAAAAAACAAAGCGCGTCAAAAGCACGAAAAAATTGCCTCGCAGCCTCGGAAGTACTCGTGGTTTATAAGTTTGTGAAGCTTCAGGCACTCAAAATTTTACATGCACCACCTGCGCATGCCCCCTTTACAACCTGCACTGCACCCCCTTTGTGTGCACTACCCAGCCTCACCCCCCCCTTTATAACCTGTAGTGAACCCCCTTTACAACCTGTAGTGCACCCCCTTTATAACCTGTAGTGCACCCCCTTTACGTGCACTACCCGGGCACCGCCTTTACAACGTGTACACAGTAGACGGACCTGACCACTTGCGACAGTTTGTTCCTTCAAGTTGGTATAGATGCATCCTCAGGGGGTTCCACTTACATTGCAGACTGTTTCCAGTCGGTTGTAAAAGCTTTGAAGTTGATATAGTGTAAAGTTGTACACCCTTCACCGGACGGCGGTGGACATTGCTCATGGTGCAGACTCTTCCGCTTCATGGTACGAACTCTCCAGATTATGATTCCATGAGCGATGCGCATTGAAGCCCACATTTCAGCTTCCATAAAAGTGCCAATCACTTCGCGCTTTCAATGATGATTGCTTGTAATTGCGATTCACTGGCTCGTATTCTATCAAAGTTAATCAAACCATAAGCATTATAAGTGGCGGCGCGTGTGGGACTGGTTGCAGAACGGCACTCTCTCTCTCTCTCTCTCTCTCTCTCTCTCTCTCTCTCTCTCTCTCTCACAAACGTGGGACTGGTTGCAGAACGGCTCTCTCTCTCTCTCTCTCTCTCTCTCTCTCTCTCTCTCTCTCTCTCTCGGTTGGAAAGGTTCTCTCTCTCTCTCTCTCTCTCTCTCACACACACACACTCACTCACTCGCGCGACTGAAC
>BFEA01000089.1:2155736-2172442 GCA_003427395.1 Chara braunii
TTTTTCTTTCTTTCTATATTCATCTCTCAACTTCTGTTTTTGCCTTTCACTACCTACTCCTAAGGCTATCTAGAGGGGAGCCCTGCAAGCATAGTTTCCTCTTACTGTGAAGGGGAGATTTCATATTGCCTCTTGCCCCTAATGTTTAGGGTATAGGGTTGGGCCTGCCAGTGGGGGTCTGGCTAACACAAAGACCAAGATCTGCCAGTAGCCGCACCTCCCTTTTTCATCGTCCCCCACCCCTCATCAAGTAGCAGCAGTGGCTATGACCAACACTCTCCCACACACCACACACAACCCACTCGCGCTCCAATTACACCCATGTTAGTCATAGATTCCACTAATATCGATCAGGAGTATGGGAGGTTGTTTGTTGGTTTTCCATTTTGATAATTTGGAGTGTAGTGAAACAGGGGCTCTTCTTGGTGTTGGCTTGTTGCCGGTTGGGCTGTGAATGGGGAACTTTATTACATGGTTGGCACTGGGCCCGTTTGGGCACTATGCCCAAGGTTGTAATAAAATTCCATGGTTGTAAAAACAAAAACAAAATTAAAAAAAAAAAAAGGAAAAAAAAGTGTGCGAGACCAGAGCCAAGGATTTCAACCGCCAGTGGGCCCAGCCATTGGCAAACCCCTTCAGGTTAACACAGGGTCACTGAAGGGGTTTGCCAATGGCTAGGGCCTGTCGTGTGCAAGGTTGATCAGTAACCCAACCTGCCACCCAACCTACACCCACTGGTCGACGGCCTGCCGGTGCGGACCAGAGTCAATGAGTTAACCGGAGTCAAGACCACTCCAAGCGAACATTTGTTTTACAACAAGGTTTGTTGCCCGACCCAAAAAAAAACAAACTAGCATAGGCACAAAGATGCAAGGCATCGCCATCCTTTTCCGTCTGATAGGCGGGACCTGCCATGTTGCTACGAGTTAACCACCGCATCATAACACAATGGGAAATGGACATGTGGTTGAGACTCATTATGACAATTTTGTCTGCCCCTCGCTATGAGTAAAGGAAACAAAATATGAGCAAAATTTTGTACAGTTTCGACTGCTAAATATATTAATTAATTGACACAACTTAATAGACACTTTTACTAATGAACCAACTGGCCTAGCTCAGTTGGAACCAACTGGCCTAGCTCAGTTGGTACACCCCTGAAGTGTTGAAGAACAAACCCAAGTTCGAACAACAGTGGAAGCAGATGAGTGCAATATTCCAATTATGAATTACCTACGGCCGGATATTCAAATGATGACATCTGAAGATCGTCGTTCTTTTGAAGAAAAAAATACATGAATTGATMATTTGTGACCTTTGTAGCTAACRCCATATAAACGTTCWAATAAACATAATACAATTTTTTGSTTAAATATATAGTTGTATAAAAGAATATAAATTATCTAATTTAAAATGCAAAACAAATTGTTTTGARCCACCAGTACCTTTCCCAGCTATCACGTTTGAGCGGTATGCCGAGCCTTGTCAAAGCTAGAGCTGCCGGTAGCGGGAAAGTCGTCCTTTCCCATTAAAACAGCAAGAACAAAAAAACAAACAAAAAAAAAAAAGAACGAGAACATGTTTCTATAAAAAAGTCGAAAAAAATAAAACGAAGAGAAGTAAAACAAAGAAATGAAACGGGAAGGAGAGAGGCAAGGGGGGGAGAGAGAGAGAAAGAGAGAGAAAAAAAAAAAAAACGCATCCTGAGGGAAATAATCTTCCCACTTTTGAAGGAAGACTCATTCTCATTATGCATCTGGGGAAGGGCGCGCAGGCGGGCGGCCAGAAAGAAAGAAAGAGTCCCGAGGAACTCGCAGTCCACACACACACACACACGCACACACACACACACACACACACACACACACACACACAGAGAGAGAGAGAGAGAGAGAGAGAAGAAAAACATTCCCGAGGAACTTGTGGTCCTATAGTGGATAGCTTGTTTGACTGAAAATTTTAATAAGTTCATATATACATATTATATTTATGATTACACAAATATTTAATCCATATCATTTCATTACTTATTAAGATAGTTTTCCCCATCCAACACCCTGCTTCTTGACACTGTGGCCCCCGTTCGAGGTTGGGGCGATTATTTGGCCTGCATTGGGACGTTTGTTGTAATGACCCTGAAAAAATCCTGAAAATTTAGGGTTTTGTTAACCTTTTCTCGAACAGTGGAGCATTTGTCCCCATTTGAACAATGTTTGAACGTATGGTGAAATTTTATTTATTTATTTTAACTTTTATGTCGTAGAGTATATATAAAAAAGGAGGCCTGTGCTATTTGAGCATTGGTTTGCTCCTCTTTATCCGGACATGTGTGTGTGTGTATGTGTATGTTTGTGTGATTGATTGATTGATTTGAGGATTGATTAATTGATTGAAAAAAAAGAAAGCGCTCTTATGTGTGTCGGGAAGGGGGGTGGGGTGAATAGACGAGCAACATAAAACAGCAAATGGAAAGACACAAAGAAAGAAAAAAAAAAACAATAAAAATTTAAAATTAATAAGAGCAATTGCTTGATCCGACATTGAACACCGTGTCTTGGCTGTAGTGGTTACGATACTTGGCTCTTGAGGCCGAGGTCGCCAGTTCGAATTCGTACTTGCACGGAGGAGGGATGGGGCCCAGAGGTACTGATCCAATAATATTGGAAAACTCCCTCTAACCGGCGGGCAGTTAAAGTCCCGCATGAGTGACTGGGCTATATTACAAATGGGGGTCATGTGGTACTTGGAGTGAAGTGTGCGGTGATTGTCAGCGTTTGTGTGGTGTTGTGTGTGTTGTTGTTTGTTGTGTGTGTTGAGTGTGGACACTACAGCCTTGCTAGGGTGGGGCGGATATCACGGTCGGTATGGTTCCGCTTTCGAACACCGTGTCCTGGCTGTAGAGGTTACAATACTTGGCTCTTGAGGCCGAGGTTGTCGGTTTGAATTCGTGCTTGCACAGAGGAAGGCTGACGCCCAGAGGTACTGATCCAATAACATCCGCCACCTCATCAGAATACTGAATCCTCGACAATATACTGCATCCTCATATTGATGTTCTAAGTCATAGATATTATTAACCCTTTTTAAAGTGAATGACCTATTAGCAACATCACAAGCGGAACAAGGAAATAAGGTAACAACTCAGCGAAGCACCAAGCAATTATACCAAGACAACCCACCGCATAGAACTATTTGCCTTGATTGATTGATCGATTTATTGATTGATTGATTGATTGATTGACTGATTGATTGATTGATTGATTGATTAAAAACAGAGAAAGAAAAAGTCACATAAAAAAAAAAAAGTTCACCCCACCAATTCAGTTATTTTAAGTTTTTCTTTGTTATTTTTACAATGATAAAAAAGTGCAGGGCTCTAGTCTTAATTTGCAAAAGAAAAAAAAACATGCCTATTTAAAAAAAAAAAATGAATCGTTGGGTTACAAACCACCCGCATGCCCAAGGGTTTCACCACCCACACAAACCCAAATGCTAGGGGCGGACGTCTGGCCCCCATCCCCCAACATTCAGTGGGGTAACCCTTGCATCTTTATTTAAATTTTATTTCAGATTAATAACCCAAACATCGACCTTCTAAATTAAAAAAAACTGTAATCTCAAACTAGGTTTGTTGTTAAATGATTAATTGGTCGAAATAAAAGTTGTATGAGGTTACTATAGTTTATGAAAGAGAATAATTTGTATAATAAGAATCAAACAATATGATAAGCATATTGTAAATAATCTCATTAATTGTCTTACTAATTAACTTATAAACTCTAACCTTATGTTTTAAAACTTCAGGCATTGTTTTTCCTAAATAAAAAAATAACAGCATAAACTTATGATGTTAATCAATGAACAAAAGGTTAACTCGTCAACAAATAATATGTTTGTTATTTAAACTTATTTGATTGCATGTAAAGGTCGTAAATAACTAAATGTTTTTTTTTTTATAATGAAAAGTTAATCTTATTTTAAAAGAGTTATTTAAAAAAAAAAAAGTAAAAAAACATTATCATAATCAATGTATTATATTTTCTCTTTCCTTTATATTTACTAATGTGGTGTTACGAATGTCGTTTCCTATGCACACGTGCAACCATTTTGTTTTAGAACAAGCTGTCTAGTTTTCACAGACTTGCAAATACCATCATCCCCCCCGACGTCGAAAAGTCGGGGGGACTGGTAAACCGATATTAGTGATTCACCTTCGGCCTACCGGTAGTACAGGGTGAGCCTCACTCTGTTATTATTATTATTATTATTATTATTATTATTATTATTATTATTATTTATACTCTGCAAGGAGCAAAAGAAAACAGAACTGCTGGTACCACCGCATTTCGTGCCTCACTCCACTGCCCCTCACACGTATGGAAAACGGAAATGATTGTGGTGTATAGCTCAGTCGGCGACGGAAGTGGGAAGTGGATAGCTGAGATGTTGACGAGAGAGAAGAGGGGAAAATCCCCCTGAAGACGACAACATGGTGGTGATTGAAAACGGTCGGGGTAGCCATACTCGTTGATATTTGCAATATTTATGTACATTTTATCGTACTGTGTGCTTTCATCTACAATATAATGTCTCTATGTGTAATGATGTGAAGCTGTGTAAATTAACTTACACCTTTTTCTGTCGTACCTATGTATTTGGCTCTAAAAATGTCACCGTTTTTGCTCATGAGAGTCCGATGTTATAAAAATGCCGACTTTTTAACTCCTGAGTGTCTAGCGTTATAAAAACACCGAACTGTAATGAGCTAAAATAGTGACAATTTTAGGGTCAAATAAGTTTCAAATTGGTTCAAATATTTTCATGAAAGGAATGTTTTCATTTTATTCCGATATGTGGAGTGGTCTTGGAGTCATGTAGATCTTCTGTGTATGATTCACTAGCCGGTTTCGGGACAACCCACCTAGTTCCTGTTTGGGCCATATGGTTCAAAATCGTCGCTGGAACCAAACCCATCATAGTCCTTCGCCTGGTCCAAAGTTGCGAAGATCATGTCTGCAAACCTCAGATCTCTACAGTGGCAGATCCTACACCGATGCTTCCCCACCCCCGATTAGCTTGTCTCCAGAGTAGATCTAGAACAGAAAGGGAAGTTGTCTCCCATCTGCGCATATTGTGCGAGGACTCAGATGCCGGCTCGTGTTGATCGACAAAAAGAGATAATTGCAGTTCAAGAATGTAGAGTTTTAGGGATTCCAATCATAGCTTTAGTAGATACTAACTATGATCCCGAAATTATAGACATACGTATACCTGCAAATGATGATGCTCGTTCTTCAATTCGTTGGATCTTGTCCAAATTAACTGCAGCGATTCGTGATAATCGTTTCTGACAATTTTAAAAATATCAAATTGCTTGTTTGCATGCCCGATGGTCACTCAATTGTGGCAATGGTGGGATGATGCTTTCCATTATCTGGCTGGCCACCACATCCCCTGGGACCTTGGCCTGCTGCTCCTCGGCGACAATAGCCATATGCAGGCCCATTTGTCCCCATTTGCAACCAACTTGTTCTCGTATACACGGCTGCACATCCTCATGTTGGCATGGAGAGCCCGCCGTTCCTTTGAAAGAAAGGAATACCAATTCAGCCTACAGCAGGCACAACAAGCCATCGAGGAACAGATCAGGATAAGGGCCCGGGAAGCTTGAAAGTCGATGAAACGGGACCTTCTAGAGGAAAAAGACCCCCTCTCGGCTAGGCAAGCAATTTGAGATACCTACGAGCAGATCTGGCAAGAATCCCGCAAGATCCTAACAGAATATTCTCTGAACTGGACTCCTCATCCAACATCACATAGAAACCATGGAGAGTCATGGAACCGAGATGGCAAAGGAGACCCTTTTCAGACTTTCAAGTCCCATACCTTCAGCCGAACTTTGTCCTTTTCCCGTCTCCCATGCCATCTGCCTCATTGCCATCACAGCCACCCCGTCACACTGCTTAGGCCCGATATGAATCCACCCTGCCCCCTCCTGCCACCCCCCCGCCTCCCCCTGCCCCACCCACACTCTTCCCCCCATCCCTACCCTTCCAACCGCACGCTGCGCACAATGGGAATGGGACGTCATGCCGGATAAGGTGCAGCATCAACCAAGGAAGATGGTAGCTGGCAGACATAAGGACAATGATCAGGTCAAGCAAGAGTGACACGAGCTCTGCCGAAGGCAGAACGGGAATTAGCCCAGCGATAAGGGCCACAGTTTGGAGGCCCTAAGGGTTTTGGGGTTGAAAGGCGGCAGCCATGGATACTGATAGAACTTCAAGTGGAAGATACATCAACACGGCCGCGCCCGGCGACCAGGTCCGAGACAAGAAGGCATTGCAGATGTATCATTGGTCAATAGCAAACACTCGACGCCTCCGGGAATGGGGCTACATCACTTCTGGCAAAAGATGCTTAAGCTGGAGAAGGGTTAGGCTAGCAGCCCAGTGGGAAATGGCTCTTCGATTATTTCTCTAGTACCTTGAATAACTATGGGTTCGACTCAATACCTTGCATTGCTATTCCACGGGACGCTGGACCCGGTTTCCAGCAGGTGCCGCTCCCCACCCATAGATGGAGCAGTCCGCTAGCCGAGCCCTCATTTCTGGCGGTTCTCCGACCACTGCCGGGATAGAGGACTCGTAAAAGGGCTTCTTGTTTATAAATAAATAAAAAAGAAAAAAAAAAGAACTTGTGCTGAGCACCATACACAATTCTTGTGCTGAGCACCGTACACAAACTTGTGCTATAAAAGACATGGCAGTTTTATTGCAGTCGATTTTGACTATGCAAATGAACTTCGCCCGACGCAAAGGTATTCGCCCGCGAAGAGAAGACACATACACACCTTTCGTGACCAAAAGAGGCCAGCGACATAGGGCCTCGCTCCACTGCTCTCGACACGCACAATCAATTTTGCTCATCCCATAACTGGTGGTGGTTAAACTCGGCGCTTGCTTTTCAATGCTTGGATTAACCTCCCAAACAGTGAAGTAGGATTTGAGGGTCAAAGTCTTTGTTGTTTTTTATTTACGAAATTTTGATAGGGCATGGAAGGTACCCTCTGACGCTGCCATCGTCAAAATAGAATTCTCTGTCATTCTAGCTGTATTTGCGACAACTAGCAGTCTAGATACAGCTAATGACCAGGCATTCTATTCCGGCTAAGACTACATCTGTAGATTCTGTATGCAGTGCACTTTTCCGGGCAGATGCAGATGATGATGATGATGACTACCCTGCTTGCCCTATTTTGGAGGAGTTGGGGCTCACTGCCAACCTGATTGGAATTTGCGAGAAAGGAATGAAATAAAACATATAGCAAGTAGAAACAAGTCATTTTGTGGTCACCTTTGGTCTTTCATTATCTCTTTTTATTGGCCTTACTATAGTGGGAAGAATGTCCAATCTTTTCTCCATTAATAATAACAAACTTTTTTGTTTGTCTAAACAAGTATTCGTTTTTTTTTGCTACTTTTTGAACAGGCAGATTACCATAAAAAATAGATAACTAGTAGAAGGAGACTTATGGTGGAAGGTCACACCTAGTTCTATTTCGACTTAGCTTGGCGTGAAATGAACTTGCCTCTTCTTTTTTAACAAACTGCATATCACTGAACTTGGTCTGGTTTCCCCACAACATGCATTGCTGGAGATACCACAGAATAGCACATTTGCTATTGACCTCCATGTGGTACATGGCTGACAGAATGCCAAAGGGAGCTGCTGTTGCTGCTAGTGCTCTGTACTAGGTTAGCATGGGCCTGACCTCTTTTTTTTTTTTTTTTTTTTTAAACAGGACCGTATGGTCCTGGGCTGACCAAATTTCTGACTTGGTTGAAACATAGAGTAGAGCCCTCAGCCCAGAAAGCCCGAGGGGGGGGGAGGGGCGAACAGGGCGGGAGAGGCGGTTAACTGAGGCCTCAATTTTCAG
Organism: Chara braunii; assembly: GCA_003427395.1. Classification (NCBI taxonomy): domain Eukaryota; kingdom Viridiplantae; phylum Streptophyta; class Charophyceae; order Charales; family Characeae; genus Chara; species Chara braunii. The sequence continues at coordinate 2,163,676 of BFEA01000089.1, forward strand.
ACCACTTGTCAGGCCATTTATAACAAAACCCAGGGGCTATTTATAACAAAACCCAGGGGCCATTTATAACAAAACCCAGGGGTCATTTTAACCAAACTCAAGTTGCCACCAATTCATAGATTGGAGGTCATACTAGTAGTAGCTACTTACAAAGGAAAAAAGTCGGGGGTGTGGTAGGGGCAGAGCGCCGACGCAACAAGTTGGACTGCATACCGTGCGACTCAGAAAAAGGCAAACCTTGCTTTCTTTAGTTGATGAAACATTTTTCTTGCGAGTCTACAAGGTGACAAGCCTCCTTACTGAAAGGTCGCAGAGCTTTCAAATTCATTTGGTGAAATAGGTCCGGATGGGGTGGGTAGACCGCAACCTTGACAAAGGGGTGGAGGGGAGACGAGCAACTTGAAGAGGGCAATCTTGCATCTCCGGGTTGGCTTCGCCCTAGTGAGGAATGGGCTTTACCTCATGCACGGCCGTGAAACAGCCATGCCTCATGGATGCTTTGCTTTTTAAAGCTGATCCACCACAAACAGACACATAGAAAGGTGAGATGAAGCGGAGCGGCAGCTGCAGTAGCTCTCAAAGGACGAGGAGGAGGAGGAAAAAGAGCAACATTGTTTTACATTTAGCACAACCAGAGTGCATTTTTTGATCGGTCAAAGGAAGTCGTATGCCACTGCTTCTTATCGACAAGAACCGACGGTTTAGTCTGTCTGGAAACCACAGCGATCCCAAGGTATAAAAATTGAAGCAGAAACAAAGGGCCTAGTTGCACTACTCACCATCCGTCACATTTCGTGGCGGATCCGTGGAGAGTGAAAAATATGAGAATCGTGTCGAACTCGAGGCCTGGTTGCACGTACTCGCCACGAGATTTCTTCTACAGAAACGTTAAAAAAAATTGTCTCCCCCATGTCGACTCGTGAAGCCCTGCACTCTCCAGAAAGCTGTTTTGTGGCAAGGTCCGAAGACCACCCTCCACAAACCGCCGTGCACAGGCGGGGAAACTGAATTCACTCTCCACAAGTTGTGTCGACGGTGTGGCGAGCCATCTGACACATTTTGCATTCGCCAAGTTTGGCGAGTAAGTGCAACCAGGCGCCTACTCGCCAAACTTGGCCTATGGCGGTAGTGCAACTAGGCCCAAAGGAGAGGATAATAAGAGCACCAGGACAAGAAGCAGCCTGAAGAGGACGAAAACAGAGAGAGGAGGGAGGCTGACGCTACCCAAAGACAACAAAAAGATCAAGAGAGTAGCACGATGACACGAGGGACGAGACGGAGGGACGATAACGAATGAAATAGGAAAAGAACAGGGAGAAGCGAAAACAGAGAGAGGAGGGAGAAGATGAGAAGCCAAAGGAAACAAAAAGATCAAGAGCGTAACATAGAGGTCACTGGTTTTTCTTCTCCCCCCCCCAAAAAAAAATAAAAAAAAAATAAAGGCATGATGACACGGGGGACGGGGAGGACACCTGACACAAACAGCCACCGACTATTTGGCACAAATTAAACGCACTAAGCTTCAGTACTTAGGGAGGGACCCCACTGGCTGGCGGTAGCTGGCAGCCAGGAAAGCATTCGCCAGCACAAATAGTAGAATGGGCAGGTGAAATGGGACTCTATTGCCACACCAATTTTCGGCACTTCCCGAGGTTTCTGTTACCCGATAAGGAAGACTTGCCATTTCGGGCAAGTTCGCCCTCCGCTTTTTCAGCACACCAACCGATCCCCGTGCCTCCTTTCCGCACGGGATGGCTGGTATGCTGGCGGACTCTAGGCGTTGGCCAGCGTACCAGCCATCCTGTGTGGAAAGGAGGCACAGGGATTGGTTGGTGTGCTATAAAAGCGGAGGTAGGCAGAGTGGAAACGGAAGTGGATTGCGTTTGCCCCCAGCCAGTGGGGTCGCAGAACATCTCTTCTCTTCCAAAGGCTGGCGGCCGGCTACCGCCAGCCAGTGGGGTCCAAGCCTTCGATAAAACATTCGGAAAGTCGAAACTACATAATAGCCAATAAACTAAAACACAGAGAGAACTCTACGGAGTTCTATATAAACTAATAATAATCATATTATCATAAACATATGATTGTGTGTGTGCATGTGAGGTAGAGAGATGGAGAAAGAAGATGCATAGGTAGGTGAGAGAGAGAATGTGTATATATGAGAATGTGTATATACGGAGTTCTATATAAACTAATAATAATCATATTATCATAAACATATGATTGTGTGTGTGCATGTGAGGTAGAGAGATGGAGAAAGAAGATGCATAGGTAGGTGAGAGAGAGAATGTGTATATATCGTCAAACAGAACTGCCCGGTAAACCGTAGGCAGAGAGAGAGAAGAGGACAACAAACGAGGGGCTGTGGCAAACTGTTTCGTCGGAGTTTCACCGACTCATCAGGAGGCTGAACCCTCAACAGTCTGCAGAATCCCCTCACTGATTACACTGTAAATGATAATCTACCTTAACCAAAATCAAAGTAGACTATCACTCACCCACACCAGATGGAAAACTCTACAGACTGTCGGTTCACACCCCATCACAAGCCAGCAAAACATCCACGAAACAAAGAAAGGTCTGTCACAGCCAAAAAATACACTCCAGACACGCCGCTGGCAATATATATATCGTCACAAACAGAACTGCCCGGTAAAACCGTAGGCAGAGAGAGAGAAGAGGACAAGAAACGAGGGGCTGTGACAAACTGTTTCGTCATATATGTGCGTCAGCGTGTCCACGTGCTCGTGTGTGTTTTGAATATTCACCACAACAGCCCGCTGTTCCACCCAGATGAACAGATCCAAAATCAAAGCATATTTAATTTAATCCTTTTTATTACAGACAACAAAAGCCCTAAGCTTGGGTTGAGACACCCCAACAGTGAATGAAACAGTTTCGCCTCAATAGCAACAAGCAAGCAACATGAAGTACAATAGCTGCATGCATGTAAACCCCTTTCTTGAATGTGATGTGTTCACATTTGCTTTCTTTGGGGTAGGTACCCCTTTCATTTGTTCTTGCAGCTCCCCCCCTTTACCGTGCCTCTCATGCACAAGGCTCACCATGTTCGAAGTGAAAACAGAGCGAGGAGCGAGAGGACGAGGAGGCCCAAGACGACAAAAAGATAACACGGGGGATGGGGGAGGGAGGATAATGACTGAAATAGAAAAAGAACAGGGGGAAGAAACAGGAAGGAAGATCAGGAGGAGGAGGAGGAAGAGGGAATAGGAGGGACTTCCGGAAAGGAAGACAGAGACCAACGAGGAGGAGGACGTGTAGAAAGAGATGCGGGCGGGGTACAGAAGGAAAACATGCATAAACAAAAAGAGAACAACACTGTCTGTGTTCCAATGCTATGGAAGCATCCATGCATGCTTCCCCAGCGAGAAGCGAAAACATGCATAAACAAAAGAGAATGGATGCCTCCATGGAAGCCATATCCATGGAGGATGAGATCTGCTGAGACCAAGAAAGACTGCTATGGAAGCAGCCATGGTAGCACACTTGCACAAAAAACTGCAAGAGGTCAGGAAAGAGGAGAATCCTCTTTAGAAGTTTAGAGGTAGTGACTCATAATACAGGAGGCCACCATATCCTGAGCAGATCACGGCAGCCCGAAAACTATTTGTGGGGAGGAGCACCACAAGTTTCTTACCAGAAAGTTTTAATTACTAATTACACCATGATAATAATAATAATGCATTGTGAAAAAAAAAAAAAAAAAAAAAAATTGCATTTTGCCATGTTGTAACTGGGAGCAAAAAAACATCACACACATCAAGTTCTGACACTATTCTCCTCCCATAACTGTCACAATCATCCACAATTCAATCACCATTCAATCACACAATTCAATCACACACTCGACCCCCATTCAACCCCCCCCATTCAACCCCCCATTCAACCCCCATTGAACCACCATTCCACCACTATCAAAATTGAGCCCCCTCAACCACCATTTGACCCCCTTTCAACCGGCATTTAACCCCCATTTAACCGCCGTTTAACCACCACTTAACAAGCATCAAAATTGAGCACCATCAACCACTATTCGACCCCCTTTCGTCTGCCATTTAACCCCCATTTTAACCCCCATTTAACCGCCATTCAACCGCCAGTTAACCACCATTCAACCACAATCAAAATTGAGCACCGTCAACAGCTGTCAGCCACAAGTGACGCCTAGAGATGAACTAGCACCGACCCCTCAACCCTTGCTGTGTACGATTGAGACATCACGGCAAGTCACACGATTGCATCAGGCTGTCTCGCCTCACTGGACACTTGATGCCCTAATAACTACCCCTTTAGCAGTTTTGGCACACAGGGCATCAGAAACCCTTATGCTGATGAATTTTATAGATATATTAACTCTGCAAACTCTCCCCAACCTTCAACCACCAGTGATTTTGACCCTAAACCAAAGCCTCGAAACTCCCTCGCCCCCCCCCCCCCCTTCCTCTCACCAAAGAAAACGGAATCGCTGCAGGCCTTGTTTAGGCTGGTGCCACCAGCCATTTTCCTGCAGTACACCGACCGCCAAAACTTGTCATTCACGTGCCGCCGCGTCAGCCAAAAAAAAGGCTGGCAGACGTACTTGTTGCTTTTTAAGACGCGTCCGTGCATTTCATGGCCTCCTGGATTCATAGAAGCTCCATATGCTGAAACCTCCGAGTACCTAATAATGAATGCATCGGTGCGGACAATCAGCAGGGAAGGAAGTCTAATGACCGTAAAGCCTCAACGGCTGCAAGGATGTACAAAGGAGATGCATGCTGACCGCACAACTTACGACTGCAAACACTCTTCTCGTGTCTCGGCCCATCCTCCTTTTTTTTTTTTTTTTTTTTTCTCGGCCCCCTTCCCCTGAATAAAATTTACAGTCATTAAAGCTGTACATTTTGGGGCAACTTTCAGTCCATACATACAACAATAATATGAGCGTACATTCTGTTCAGCGAACGAGGGTAGGGTGGGGACCACACTAGTGCCATCCATGGTTACGTCAAAGGCTCCAAACCTCCTGGTACAAATGCACTCAAACCTTCTTCACCCGAATACAATGTACTGTCATTATTGCTGTATTTAGACTGAAAGGTACCCCAGATACAGCTATAATGACCGTGCCTCGTATTCCGGCGAAGAGGGTAGTAGTGTAGCATAAACCGGTCATGCTACGACTTAAAAAAAGACCTGCCTCCTCTCCTCAAAGAGCACCCCTCCGGAAGGTTCTGGTCAAGCCACCTGTCCACAGCTCCCACACAGATGCATTGCCTCCTCCGTAGTCCCCAAGCAAGGGCTTGATTCCAAAACTTGAGCCCTCTAGCCTTCGGGGGGAGAGAGGCGCGGAGCGGCTGGCAGAGGGCGAGTCCGCACAACTCGGACCCCCAACCTTGGCAGGCACCAAAGGCCAGCCACCACCTGAAAAATGTCTAAATCTATTCAGCGCCTTCCTACCCGTCTTCAAGTTCACCTGAATGGAACGCCCGGTCTTTTCCCCTGTAGATCTAGACTGAAAGTTGCTCTGAATATAGCTATAACGACCTGGCGTTCTATTCGGGTGAAGAGGGTAGTGCTATGTGCTGCCTGTTCCCAGTGGTCGGAATGTCGACAGTGACGCCACAAACACCTGAGTTTACGTTATTCAACCCGACCAAAAAACGCGATTGATAACAGCCTGAACTGTATAGGATGGTCTCGCACACATTAAACCACCAGTAATAAGTCCTAAAGTTTGTGCCCGTTTACAAGCCACAATTTTAGGAAATGTACGGGCCACTACAGGAGCGCCCAAATTCATCCGACTAGAAACGTTTCTACTCTAGTTTTTCCCCTGGCCAATAGCTGGGCCAAGCACTGGTGGTTTAAGGGCCCCACTACATCCAAGCCTCCTTTGTGGACCCACTGGCATAGGTAGGCGTCGCCAAGGAGGGCTGGCTTCGCTTCGCAGGCCAGGCTGCTATGTGCTGGCAGATCAGAAACAGCTCCACAATCCCCTTGGCTCTTGCGATTAAACGCTCTTTGGTATACAGAAGACAAGAGATGGGTGCTAGCAGTTCTTTCACGACTCAAGTACACACTCTAGAAGGTGTTGTAACAGTGTCACGCAAAGAAGGCTACCTAACGAAGCAAAGCGCGTTGTATATTCTGCACTTTGTTAGAAGCGGTGCGACCCAAGAAGCGATGATGCAGTCACCGATCAGACCAACGATGACTGACGGCGGTTGTCTCTATGAGGAGAGCATATCGTATATTTTGCTCTTCCTGAGAAGGGGGGGATGCGAAACCAGGAGAAGGTGGTGGATGCGGCCTTCAACAAGTAGAAGATGCACGAGCACAAGCGTTCAGGAAACGAGAGCGACCAAAACCCTTAACCTCAAGCAATATGCAGCCGTCATCTAAAGGTGACACGCCTTTCGCACAGCTGCTAGCGAGTTCGCATTGTTCATTTCATTGCTCGTTAACCCTCGGACTTTGATCTCAAACAGTAAAGGCCACTTCTTCCCCGTCACAAAAATCCGGTCGCTTTCGACATCATACGCAATCCCATTGAGCACTTTGTCTCCATCGGCTCGAGCAGCAGCGTTCGACAATGCCGACATCTTGAGGTCTGGAAGATGCATCCAACCCAGAACGCGCCCAGTCTCAGGCGAAATCCTTGCGATACAATCGGTCAGCCAAATGTTCGCCCAGATCTCGCCATTGATGTATTCTAGCTCATTGATCTGATGGACGCCAAAACCGGCATCGGTGACGCGCAACCGTTTTGTCTCCCGGAAATCCGCCGGATCGAAGAAGTAAATAAACGCTGTCCCGTCACTGCCAATGAGATTTGCTCCGTCGTGCGTGAGGCCCCAACCATCACTCATGGTTGTCGTAAAATTGCCGACAACATCCAACGTTACCGGATCGTACACGAAACCATAGTTGAACTTATAAACTAATTGCCACAGTTTGCCGCCAAACAGGGTCAAGCCTTCACCAAACCACTGCGAGTCCATGTTTCGCTGCTGACGGACTTTGCCTGTGTGCAATTCTGCTAGCCTAATAGAGGAGTGGCCATAGAGCCCGGTAGACTCATAGAATGTGTCGTTCCCCGCGTACACGAGACCCTCGGTAAATGCCGCAAGATCATGGGGGTACGTCTTCACGACCTCAAACGCATAGACAGTGGGTTCTTTCATTGCATCTGGCACCTGCGAAGATGCATTTGGCGGTGGAGCAGCTGGCGCGGGAGGAGACACGACCGACAAGTTGGCAGCTGTGCCCGAAGGAGATCGAACCGGGGCATCGACTGAAACGGAGGGCTCCGTCCCATTGCTACTAGCACCAGATGCTGAGCTGCTAGACCTGTGAACCCTTCGCTTACCGAAACCTACAGCAAGTGCGGCGATGACTATGACCACAAAAGCAAAGGCTGCAACTGCCCACTTCCACATCCTTGGGAAAGCCCTTGTTGGCCAAGCCATCGTTCCTTAGGATAGCCGTCGTCACACTTCATACAGGTCAACGACATGCGGACATCGTGTTTTTTTTTAACGCGGAAGTCAAAAACGCACACATACAAAAAGTCAGACGCTTACGGACATTACATCTCACTGCAAAAAGTACCCTACAATGCAGGTAACCAAATTCACCTGTGACCCAAAATGATGACATACAACCAAACCTTTTCCCCTCTCCCCTCTCCTCCCCCTCCCCCCCCATCCTGCACCCTCAAACCACCAAAGGAAAAAAAAGAAAAAGAAAAAAAAAGGGACCAACAAACTATCAACTGGCAACTGCACCCTATGCACAAAAAAAGGACATTGTGTGGAATGAATATAACCACCATTGTGATGATATTCATTCAATCTTCAACAACTAGCTTTCAAAATAGCAGGTGCAATATTAGGTCAACCAGCCGGCGATTTATTGTGTGGAATGAATATAACCACCATTGTGATGATATTCATTCAATCTTCAACAACTAGCTTTCAAATAGAAGGTGCAATATTAGGTGAACCAACCGGCGATTTATGCGGCATTCACCCATCAATCCAAAAGTCTGAGAAAGGAAGAGAGATGATATTTGGAAACAGGAAGCCACTCCAGCTCTGCTCCTCCACGCTTCCCCCTCTGAAGTGCATAATGCAGGTACTGTTGGCACTCTTATGTCCCTCCCTTTCCCTCCTTGTCACCGTTGTCCTTGCTCTTTCCATCGTCCTTTGTTGCGTCCTCTTTTCTCCTTATTCCGTTTCTTAGTTTTGGTTGAAGAAGGGCAATGGTAGCCTGTCTCCGTGCTAACATATATCGTCAAACAGAGCTGCCTACGGTAAACTGTAGGCAGAGAGGGAGGGAGAATGAGAAAAGAACAACGAACAGGGGGCTGTCACAAACTGTTTCGTCGGAGTTTCACCGACGGACTCATCATATATAGAGAGTGGTTGGTGGTCCCCACCACCTCAAGGTATCAATTGTCGGGCAGTTGTTGATGCGTAACCAAAAACGGGGTTAAGGTGGATTATCACTTACAGTGTAACCAGTTACGGGATTCTGCAGACTGTTTTTGAGGGTTCAGCCTCTACTGATTGATGAGTCTGTTGGTGAAACTCCGACGAAACAGTTTGTCACAGCCCCTAGTTTGTTGTCCTCTCTTCTCCCTCTCTGCATACGGTTTACTACGCAGCTCGTTTGTGTGTGTGTGTGTGTGTGTGTGTGTGTGTGTGTGTGTGAGAGAGAGAGAGAGAGAGAGAGAGAGAGAGAGAGAGAGAGAGAGAGAGAG
>BFEA01000089.1:2184203-2202266 GCA_003427395.1 Chara braunii
CCCCCCGCCGCACGAGTCCCGCCGGTGCCCCCCCTCCCCTCCTACCCCGTCATACCGGCTCATACAGATCAATACGAACAGTCGTGCAACCCTATGTACGAGTGCTCCCCCGTACAGCGGGAGTCACAGGCCAAACAGTTTCATCGGACTTTCAATGACTCAGCAGGAGAGAGAGAGAGAGAGAGAGAGAGAGAGAGAGAGAGAGAGAGAGAGAGAGAGAGAGAGAGAGAGAGAGAGACCTGTAGATAGGCCATTGGCACCCCCGAGTAGCATTGTCGTGCTTGCCAGACTGTTTCATCGGACTTTCAATGACTCATCAGGTGGTTGAGAGAGAGAGAGAGAGAGAGAGAGAGAGAGAGAGAGTTTTGAAGAGTGGCGGGCAGGAGGATCTGACAGATGGTGATGTGGCAAAGAAGAAGAACTTGGAGGAATTGAGAGGGAGGAGGAGTTGCAAATTCGGAAGCTTACCGGGGAAAACGCAAAAATGACCAGGGGCGGTAGAGGTAAAACGATAATACATGGGGCATGGGAAAAGTCTGAGGGGTATTCCGCTCTACCCACATCTTTTAGAGGCATTTTGGCATATATTTGAGCTTATAAGGGTATTTCGTAAATTATCCCTAAAATAAAATGTTGCATAATGGCGACTATTGCAACTACCTGTATCCCTAAAATAAAATGTTGCCTGATGGCATTGTGGGGGGGGAAGGGGAGGAGGAATGGTAGGCCCTTATGTAAGGTATCGGTACCCTATGAAGAAATATACTTTGAATTTTGAGTCAAAAAGAAAAGCACGGACACCCTGTTGCACACCTCAAGTATGTTTTTATTCGTAATAGTGTTCCGTTGTGTCTATTGAGGTCTTGAACCAAAAACCTGAATGAAACCAAGTTGTGACAATTGGCTTCTTTCAAAGATTTGAATAAGACAAGTTGTTTCACTAATAAATTTTTATTGTGTTCGTTCGGACCTTGAGCCCGCAACTTTAATATGCAGATTGGTTGGAGCTTTTACAGGTTTAATCCATGGACTCAGGATTGTGTGATACTAGAATATTGGTAGATGGTTCACACTTCGCTCAGGGATTTGCGATTGACTCCGTGGTGGGGTCTCTGTTACATCCTATTGCCATTTTTTTTATAATATAAGTTTGTTTCTTAAAGATCGTATGATGAAGAGTTGCGATTGTGAATTTTTAGTGAAACTTAGTGGGACATTCCAAAATTATCTATAACACAAGATAATATGTTCTATATTAGGTTCCAAAGCTCTTAAAAAGTTGTTGGTGGCAATCAATCAAAATCAGTTCAGCACGCCGATTGGACCTTGTGTCCATGTCTGATGATTTACTTCATGAGTTATTTTAGCGGGAGTCACGTTTATAATTTTTTTATCGATTTTATGTTGTTGTTGTTGTTGTTGTTGTTGTTTTCCTTCTTCGTTTTCTTCTTTTCCTTATTTTCTTCCTTTTTCCTCCCTTGTCACCTATTACAGAATATCTGCATCAGCAAAATCACACTCCATTTCTCAAAGTAACCACCATAAAGGTTAGACTTCATTTGAATGGCTTCATACACACTTATGCTGACAACGTTCATTGATTGTCTTGTTTTTCTTCTTCACATCTTTTTTTGTTCCCGTGCACTTTCCTCGCTCCTATTAGTGAGGTATGGGCAATAACGGGGTGTTGACTATTATTCGTACTTGCTTTGTTTATGGCGAGCCTGACCAATTTGCGAGATGGTGTCCGAAAAACATGCATGTTCTGTAAAATGTCATCATTGTGATTGTTCATGCCCAACTTGAAGCTCCACTCCTCAACCTACTTCACAACCGGTGTGTCGAACAGTACAATTGCTATAGCCCCTTATGAAATAGGTGGTGGGTGGTTGGGGGAATGTCACACGATGATTTGATATTATTGAAGGCAATGTGCTTAAGATGATGGTGATATTCGACGATGAAAAAAAACGGAATAGGGTTAGACATAGGAGGAGGAGAAGGCAAAGCGCGAGCAAGAGGAGGAGCAAGGACAAGCTAGAGAGAAGAAAAAGTGTGAAGATGTTCAAGTGCAACTGGCAGAGGCTATGGATAGGAAGTTGAATGTGGTTTGTGAGGTGCTGATGGGGAAAAAAAAAAAAAGGGAATGATGAAATGAAAAAGTTGAGGGCGAAAGTCGAGGAACTTCGTCCCGGTAAAACTTCGATATTAGAATCGTCAAATAATATAGTCTATGATTTTAATGTGCTGGATAAGTTTCACTAAGAGCACGAGAAAATGAATTTCATATGCTTGGTTTGGTTGCTTCTACGTAAAAAAGGATTGCATCATCGGAGAACAACGTCATAAAAAAATGACACTGGGGAGAGGAAATTGTCACGAAGGTCGACTCATGAAGAAAAGAAGTCTGGCACTCTGTTAATAAGCGAGAGAGTGTCATTATACTTACTACTCCTACAATTCTAGCAAGGGTTGAACCTTGAGTAATGTTGTAGAGATCACTCCCGAGATTGATAGCGACAGAGTACTAAAATTTGATGCAATGTCATTTGGAAACGTAGAGCTTTTGAAGAAGATCCGATTGAAACAATTGAACAGAAAACGAAAGTGCGAGTGAAAAGTTTATTGAGTTAAAAATATGTTCGCACAGTTGGTGATGGAGGAGTAACACTTACCATGTACTAATCTACATTCAACGTTGGATGTAATGGGGGAGCCCTCTGCAGGAAGACTGACACTGTCTTGAGAAATAGGTTGTTTAGGCTAATAATAGGGAAACGATTCAAAATGAGCGTTGGAAAGCACTAAGACAAATTAAAAATGAGGATATCCTTGAGTATTTGCAAAACAAGGCACCGCATATTCTACCTAGGATATGACAAAAAAAAAGATGGTCAATTAGCATACGGCGAAGGTTTTCGAACATGATGAGAAAGGTAAGTTGAAAACAAATCAATCGAGGTGTCTGACGACATCAATGAGGTTGAACACGAGGAGGACGAACATGATTCGGACTTATCTTAGTATATTTCCCTCAACTTGTTTAGGCTAATGACCACAAAACATGTATGAAGGAGTATTTGAAAAACATTGAAATAGATAAAAAATATATATATCCTCGAGTCTGTGCAAAGCAATGCATCACGTATTCTTCACAAGATACAAAAAGGAAGGAGATAGTCAATCAGAGTGTGGTAAGGTTTGTTGGACATGATAATGAGAAAGGTAAGTTGAGAAACGAGTCTATCGAGTTGTCTGACGACGTGTGTGAGGTTAAATATAAGGAGAACATACGTGATTCTGACTCATCTAAGTGTCTTTCCTAGACGCGTCTCGTCTCTAACATTTTGAAAGACAGTATTGAAAGATCCGTTTTATTTTCTATGACTTTTTCCATTGTAAGGTTATGAATACCTTTTTTTTTGTTAATATCTCCTTCATTCTATCCAGTAAGTTTTTTTGGGCTACTAAGTTAAGTACCTTCATTACTAGCGCTCTGGTGGGACGTGATTTAGGATATATTGGCGATGATTGTCGTTGGATGTATGTGTTGGTGTTACCTTGGTGTCGTCATATTTATGTAGGGAATACTATAAGAAATATGTGAGATGGGGGGAACACATATATCGTGCATGCGATTTACGTGAAAATGAAAATTATAATCGTAAGAGAGACTATGTAAGTGATTACGACATTGTGGTAGTTATAGTTATGTTGCTATTCCCCTTTGTGTTTGTGCTACTAACGATGTCATGACAACTGTAAAAACAATTATTCGTTTATGCTCATTACACTTAACACACAATAAAAATAATGTTGGAGTAAACGATGTCGATCCAGTAAGCACGAAGGACAAAAACGGGAAAGGAAAGAGAATTTGTCCTTCTATCTACCCTGCTTCTCTCTCTACTTCTCTCTCCATTTCCCTTTCCACATATTTTGTTTCTTTTTCTATCCAGAACCTCTCTACTGTGACCATGCACTCCTCCGTTGGTGTGGTATCGAATAGCTTGATTTTTATTCTTGATTATTGCCAAGGTTATAATATCTATCGATATGTCATTACATGCACATGGGACAAATATCTTTGTGGATAGGTGGATAATTCTAAAATGGATGGACGATTGTTTTACAGTCCCTTGCAAGTACGGTGCTAACCGGTTAAGGCGGGTTAGAGGTTGGTTAAAATATGGTAATTCCCTTACCTTCCAAGTAATTATGTTTTTTATACGCTCCTCTCATGCATTAAAATAAAATTTTGCCTCTCTTACTAAGCAATCCGTCTTCTGTAAAAAATATTTATCAATGAGATTTTTGTCAGTTTGTATATGATTTCTCCGTTATTCGAATTTTTTGGAAAAACATAAATAAATTTTCATTACAGTGTATACCGTCAAGAGGAATTACGACTAAATTAAATATTCAATTACGCAACCAGTGGTCGAAATTGTATTCGATGGTAACATATGTAAAGTTTGTGTGAGAAGTGTATGTGCTATGATTGTTAACAGTACGAGGATTAACAACGCATGGAACGATATGATTGTTAGGCGTACAATAGTTGTTTGGTGCAAAAATCATATGGTTAATAACTGTATTCACAACTTTAAGACGCATGCGCACTTAACGACTCATGCTTGCTTTTACTCTGACGACGATCCAACCATTTCAAAGAATGATGAACGCATGTCATTTTAGTTTATCGAATCTCAACTATTTTAATCGGTTCTACATAATTATAAAAATACTATACGCCCCTCTACATCTACTTTCATTATATTTATAAGGAAACATATTATGAATGATTTTACTGTTTTTCTTCCTTGACTAAGTTAGCTGAACGATCGATCTGAGTTGATGATTTTTTCAACTACTTCACTTCGGTCTCTAATCACTTATTTGTTTTTTCATGCTATGATGATGAGGTGTTGGAGAAACAGGTATTGCCGCCCTATCTAATTTGCACCCCTATCGACCACAATCCTTTTGATACGTATGTTTTTTGTCCCCTCCTTTACAAAGTCGGTCTCGATAGTTATTTTTAAATAACCTCGCCTTCTTGACTTGTGACGAGGATACTGAAGTTGTGTTGGATCAATGTAAGGTGAAGTAAGAATGTTCGGGATTCCAATGTGTTGGAAAATGAAATCCTGGTGGTTCCTTTGAACAAACCTATTGTCTGCGTAAACACAATGATATTCAACGTTGGCATTATATTTGTCCTACTTCCTTTGGATGTGGCTTCCTAAGCAATAAAGGAATTTCGATCGAGGTGAATCCTGTAATTGTAAACTTTCATTCGACTCCAACCTCAATTTATGTAGTATTTAGGACCTTGTTAAGTTTGTTCATGACCTCAATCACAAGAAAAAAAATCACACAATATTACTTTACGCTTCCTTTGATATTAAGAAAATGTTTTCAAATTTGTCATAGATGATAAAACTCGATTATTCAAGCAATGAATTAGGCCGTTAATTATTGGATAGGGGAAGGTTACCGAGACGTTGCAGTAAAAACTAAAGGTAAAAGCGCTAGACTGTTCAGGAATTGGAAGGCGGTTAGATGAGTGTATTGGTTTTCAAGCATATAACAAGTTTTTTATTTTGTGAGTTGAACAATGATTTTGTGTTTCTTTTTCAAGTGATCAGAATCTATATGGACAAATCTTATAGTCGTGCGCTAGCGTGTCTTCTTTGTACGAGTTTAAATTTTTAACCTCTCTAGATAATGATGGGCGTTTCTTAAGTGGTTTTTGCAAAAGTATTTGTCGATTTTTATTATTTGCAAAAGAGTTGATCCTCTATTTCTCTATGACGTACAAGATATTACAATGAGATTTAACAAATGTTATGATAATTTTTTTTTTATCGAAAAAACTAGTGAGGGTTGTAGCTGGGATTTAAGGGTCAAAGTTTTCAATGATATACTGGACTTGCCTTCATATCTACACATAAAAAATCAGAGATGCAGTATTAATAGTGAATTAAATTTTTATAGTATTTAATATTTTTCTTCATTCTCAAAGAAACAACAAAAAATTTATGTGATTGCATCCTTTCTACATCGTGCTAAGCACGTCACTACGGTCACATGATCAGGAACTAAGCTAACCTATCTCTTTACGTTGAAGATGAAATTATGAAAACACTCCCATCTTGACAACTATTCGACTTTTGTCTTATCAATTACTTTAGGAACACATGTTGATTTGTGGCCAGACTAGATCTCACTGTTGACTGGGTGACAATAATTGCTTAAGCCACCAGTATCTTTCTCAACTTGAAAAACAAATGTCTGTTAGGGGGCGGGCAACCTTGACACTACCGAGGCGAAATGGTTGGAGGCACCAATCAAATTCGATAGAGCGTCGTTTTTATTTATTTTTTTGTGCGCAGTTCGAAATCAGACTCGAGACCAACAACTGAGAAAAATATTGGCGGTTTAAATAGTTTGGTTACTATGTATGATTTGCAGTTCAAACCATGACAACTGTTTTATTTTTGTGACATCGGTGCTCACGCTCACCATTTCCTTAAAGCACCAATACATGCCACCTGTTGGTTGTGGACCCCTTTCGGAGGCCACTCGCCGTCGATTCATTTTATCTACGACATCTGACCTCCTAAATTTTCGAAGAGGCTCAAAACAAGTTCTTAAAATGCTTGGGGTCATGTACTGGTGGCTTAACGACATAGGTACTTATATTGTTTTTTTTCAAAACGACGAGAGATGAGTGATGACTTGGTATATGATATGGGTACCTTGTTGCACACCTTGAGCATGTTTTTGTCGGTAACAACATTCTGTCGTAATGATAGTGTAAGTCTATAGTTGAGGATTGATGATTTGGTTGTCGTATGATGCGGGCATCAGACCTTGAGTATGTTTCTGTCAGTAATAATATTATACGGTGTTCATTGAGGACTTGAACCAGAAACGTTAGATGAAGTTTTAAAAATCAGTTTTTTCTACGTTCTTTCAAATCTGAACTGGGGATGTTAATAAGACAAGTTGTTTCGTTCATAATGTATTTATTCAGATCTCGGACTCGTAATTTTGATATGTAGATTAGTTTATTATTTGACAATTTCGAGCCCTGGACTCGTGGTTCTAGGGTACCAAAATATCCGTAGACGGTTCAGTGCTTCGCTCAAGGATTTGTAGTAGACTCCATGGTAAGGTCTCTGTTATATCCCATCAACATTTTCATGAGAATCTATTTTGTTTCCTAAGGACGGTACAATCACATGTTACAACTGTAGGTTCTTAAAGGAACTTTGTGAGACATTATAAAATTATCTTCCATGTCCATTGTTATACTTCATAAGTTATTTTCTTAGCGAGAATTGTGTTTAGGATTTCTGCCAATCTTGTGTTATCCTCTTTTTCTTCTTGTTCTTATTATTCCTCCGTCTCCTCCTTCTTCTCCTTCTCTTCTTGTGCATGCTGTCCGTATAGCAGTGAATGTCATATTGTAGAAGGTCCGCATTGCAGAATCGCGCACACATTATGCACATAGTCACCAGACTCTTCTGCACATCGTCACCTGTGTATAGCCCGCCACTGATCATACAGGTTCTCACCAAGAATGGGGATGACCTCGACGTATCTTATGGGCTTGCTCCATTGCACAACACTGCATTTGGGCCCTTTTCTGGACCCAATGCATTGAAAATGTTAGACTCGGCCCACTTCACCTGGTCCAGAAAGCGACCAATTGCATGTAGAGTGTTGTATAGTGGAGTGAGGCCGTAACTATGGTAATGTTGGGGCTCCTTATCGCCACGTCTCACACGCTATGCAATCGAGATGCGTGAAACCAGCCAAACTTGGGCCAAGGGCCCACTCGTTAGCCACCGTTTGGATTCCATCTTGGCTCTGTATTTCAACAGTTTAAGGTTGTACCAATTGAGTTAGGCCCATTGGTTGGATTCGTGCCTTCTCAGCATGCATACAACACTCATGGGCCTGGGTCCTAGGTGTTGAAGCGGACCAGGACCAACTTCACAATGCCTGGAATTTTCGGTGTTGGCCGCCAATCTTCGTAAGTGGAACCTCAGCGCACCGATGGTGAGGCCGAGGCCGAGCTGGACTCTGTTCCCATATTGATGTTTGGACATCCAAGGATTATTCTTTCGCGTTCAGTTTTGCTAGACCATATGCAGCCTTAGATCTTTCAGACAAAGACCCACACTTGGGTCAATGTGGTTGACCCTCAACACTTTTAACTTAGACTACTATCGTCTTCACCCCAACATAACGCCCGAGCGTTATATTCAACTTACCCTAAAAATATCAGATTTTCGTTTGTACTTAAGTGTTTTCAAATAGAACGCCACTTGGAAGATAACGCCCTGGCGGTATATTCGAGTAGAACGCACGGACGTTATATTTGAATGTTCTATGGGCAGAGAGGTGGAACGAAGGGCCCAAATTTCCCTTCAAGCCATTAAGAATCTTTCGTATTGCTCGAGGATTTCAATAGGTGTGTCTACCGACGCCTTGAGTCTGTTGTGTGTGTTTTCTGGACATAGGCCTTACTCCACTACTTATCAAATGTGCAAAATGAGAATGAATCTACCGCTAGAACATGGAAAGGCACAATGCCATATTTTTTGTCTTTTGTGCATGTGGTGAGGTAGTGTGGTGAGGCCCATAGTAGTGGAGTCTGACCCTATGGGCCTCACGACACTACTCTACAGTGTACAAAATCTTGTAAAAAATGTATAGATGTCAGACGCCCCAAAACGTAAAAAGAAAATTGCCTCTTGGATCCACTTCCTCTACAAAGCTAGACTGTCCAACTCTCCAGAGCACAAAAAAACAGTTGAATACCTTTCTCTGTGAAGTATAGTATCTGTTCCAAAGGACCACATAAGAAAAATGACAGCTGAAAGTCCTGTTTTTCCGCCCAAACTCCAGATGTGGGAGCTAGTGGGTCTTGGCCCCAGGTACACTCCAAATTCGGGTGCTCATCGTATACTTTTTTTTTTTTTTCTCCTTTTTTTTGAAAAAAGGGTCACAGCCTTGGGTGAGGTCCCATTAGTAGTYGGATAGGAGTGTGGCCGATCCAGTGTGACACTGAGTGGCAGCGGGGTGACAAGTTCATTACGAATTTATGGGCTGAGAAAACAAAAGAAAGGCAAAAAAAAGCAAAAAAAATAAAAAAAACATGGGGTGCGGCGGTCCGAGGCGTTTCGACCGGCGCAGTAGCGCTCGGGCCAAACGCCGCCTTCTTTTCGGCAGGCCTGACCGGCGATGGACGATTCCGACGTGAAACCGTCGGCGTAGGTGGTAGCTCCGCGCTTTCGTGTTGACGAAGCCCATTGGTAAACGCCTTTGGGGATGCTACCAGCGGTTAGAGTATGCCGCCATTAGCCCGCCTGCCAAATTGTATTCAGAGTTCTGGAAGATACGGTGGAGTTTTGTTTCTTCGTAGTAGAAGGGGTTGTTAAGCCAGTGCAAAAAAACCAAGATGGAACCCGAACCAGGGGCGCAAGGTGAACGGGAAGGAAGAGCCCAAGTTCCGAGTGACTATCGTTTGGAGGAGGAAAGAGCAAGGGAGATCATAAGAGCATGTTATGAGGAAGGCATTCTACTAACAGACATTGATCCAGGGGAGATGGAAGTGACAGGGAGAGAAGTTAGATTTATCTTGAACTCAACGCTCGATGAGATCAAGATAAAGTGGTTGAAGGAGAGGACGACCACCGTCATTTTTCGTGATGGTGCCCGTTTTCTCCCCAAGAAGGTCAAGGAAGACGTGGTAAGAGCTTATGAAGATGTGTGGATGCGGGACGAGACCTTCGTGCAAGAATTCAAGCGTGGGAGGCTCAAGGTGAAAAGTCCAAACGTGGTATCGTACGTCCCAAGGGCACAAGCCATCTCTGATTGGATGCTCAAAAAGAAAACAGACTTCATTGACCTTTCTGGTACAACTTACAGAGCTGTAGTCAAGCCATGGTTGACGAGAGCAGAGATTAGCGATTGGAGGCAATTAATAGATCAGGACACCTTCTCGGTGGTGGTTGTAGGTGTGCCTCTAGACGAAATGCCCTTTCTCCTTGTCCACATGGAGAAGCCATCGAGAAAGTGGTGAAGCAACATAGACCGGAAACAGATGAATCGGACCCGAAGTTGGTGAACTTGAGATTTGATATCGAACCAGCGAGCAGAGCAAACATGAAGGATAAAATTTATGTTCAAACTTGTCAAGGAGATGTGTTGGAGGTCAAACTTGCAAGCGCTGACTCAGCATGGTTTAAGAGATGCCGTAGTACTTTATTTCATACGAAGCTCACCTGCAAAAGGATGGATCGCCGGAATCAAGGAGGGACTCGTTCGAGCCAACCACAATCATCGTCAGCACCAAGGGCAGCGGAACCGCGAGCGGGGTATGCCGGCCCGCTAGGTGCACCGAGACTCTCGGTGGTACAACCCCCTTTGGGAATTCAACAAGCGGCGGCGGGTTCGAACCTTCCAGATGGAGCAGCGCTTCGGATCAATCCGACCTTCTCACCTGGTGGTAACCAAGTACAGTCTCATATGGGAGCAGGAATGACTCAAAGCCAACTTAATCAAGTGATTCCATCTCTGGACGCCATGTGGGCGACTTTTCTGCAAAACCTACCTCCGCATCCATTCACATCGGCGCCAAATGGATGCCGATGTCGAATGTGCAGTTAGGCATAAGCCCTTTAGTTGCAAATTTACACGCATTTATGACGTGGAACCATGGCATGATGGGCTTGCCTCATGGCAACCCCCAGAGTGGGCTTCCTCAGAGAGTGACGACATCGACCGGACATCCTCAGGAGAGACAGCAAGCAATCCCGGCTCTGTCTGGGACCTTGACTTCAGGCCAAAGTCGTTTTCGTCAACGGGGCGAATCCCCAAGGAAGCAACAAAGGCTAAGCGACGTAGGTATTGATATTCAGGTAGACAAATTGCATGCGGAAGCCTCAAGCAACTCTGATGACTCACAACCACTGTCTTCTACTACAGGTAAGCACAAATCGTCACGACCTCGGATGGATGCCTTATCAAAAGGTCAATCATCGGTTGAATCAAGGTTGTTGCCACTGATGCTTATTGTCGCTAAAAATTCGTACTGGGTCGTAGCGTGGCTAGGCTTGGATGACTCTTTTCTGTTTCTTAACGCCCCTTGCCCAGAGTCTTCGATGCCACAAGCAACGAAAACCCTGGCCAGGTCAATATTCAAGAACAAAATTTCCTTCAGACTTATTGAAGTTGCTATGCCCCGTTTTCTAATTGATCTTGAGGGGAAAAGAGTTCGCCTTTATACCCCACTATTTGATGCACGCATCAACCCAACTCATCTAGAACAGTTGGAAAGAGATGGCCTCAAATTAATCCCGTTAGCAAGGTTGCTGGAAGGCCGAAAGCCTGATCTGAGACGAGTCAAGCTGGCACCCTCTGTAACCGCAGAATGTTTGAGCGATTTGAACTCCAAATTGGGAAAGGAAATGAAACTTTATTCTCCCTTCATGAAACATTTGTTGACAGAAACATGACTGATGTCAACCTCGACTGCGGAGGGAACCTCCCAGATCCAACAATCTGGGGCAACTGCTCTGAATGGGCAGGCTTAGGATAGCTACTTGGAATGTGCGTGGGCTAGGGGACTCAACAGGCAAAAACAAAAAAGGTCGTTTGAAAAGTCGGATGCACGAGAAGAAAATTGACATCCTCTGTCTGCAGTAAAGTAAGTTATCAAAACAGAAGATATTGAAATTAAGTTTCTGGTGGGATGGTCCACAACTGTGGGCACCTGCTAGAGGATCTAAAGGTGGAGTAGCAATCCTAGTTCACAAGAACATAAATGTTGAAATTGTCGATTTCTGTGCGGATTTATGGAAAAAATGGTCATGGATTAAACTGGGGATTGAGGGTCAAGAGTGGGTAGCCTCCATTTATGCTCCAACGGATCGTGTTGAACATGCTAATTTTTTTTGAGGATATTCCACTGTTTGTCCCCGACTGTGACAATCTAATCATTGTCGGGGATTGGAATATCTCCTTGGATAACTCAGAGGGAGTTCGGGGTAACTGTGATGTCAAAGTGTTGACAGATCTCATGTCAGACTTGGAATTGACAGAGCCGTACGCGTTTTTACACCTCGGTAACCCAAGATTTACTTGGTGCTCTAACATTAGGGAAGAGAAAGGTACCGTTCGTAGGAGATTGAATTTTTTCTTACTCTCACTAAAAGTATGGCAGGCTACTGTGTCTATTGAAGAGGTGGATAACCCGATTTCGGACCATAAACCAGTTGTGGCTGCATTTAATTCTGCTAAGTTGGAAAGGGGCCATGGCTACGTCAGAGCAAATACCCAGATTCTCTATGACCCTGGTGTGGTAGATTGGATGAAACGTTTTTGGGAGGGATGAAAAATGAACGCCGATAAATTTGAAATCAAGGAAACTTGGTGGGAAGCAAGATCCCGTGCC
Source organism: Chara braunii (assembly GCA_003427395.1). Lineage (NCBI taxonomy): Eukaryota > Viridiplantae > Streptophyta > Charophyceae > Charales > Characeae > Chara > Chara braunii. The sequence continues at coordinate 2,196,679 of BFEA01000089.1, forward strand.
TTCTCGAAGCATTTAAGTATTTTTTTCCGTATCCTGGCACCCAACAGGAAAAATAAAGAGGAAGAGATAGTTAGGAAGCTCAAATATGCGAAGACCGCATGAACCTCCACCCTATCTCAAACTTGGTTTGGAGCCCGGTTAGAGAGAAATTACTAGCCGAGTGGGATGCCTTCCAACAGGAGGAATCGGATCTGTGGACAAAGAGATTAAAAGTTAAGGGGATAGTCATTTACGACCACATGACACGTGAGACTTTCTAAAAATTGACGCCCAAAAAATTAACACACTCAATGGGAGAGCTCATGCACCCCTTTGACCATGATATTCCGGGTTCCCAGAGAACAAACGCAACTCTGTGATTATGCTGCCATGTACTACCAAGATATCTTAACTTCCAGAAGACCACTCGAAGACCTAACCGCAGACCTATCGAAAAATTTGAATCACTGAAACCACTTTGGAAAAAGAGTCTCCACTCAAGGCAAATTCGATATGGACCTCCCAGTATCTACTGAAGAAGTATGGGAAGCACTGAATTGAATGGTGAGGGCCAAAGCCCCCGGCGACGATGGCCTACCTGTCGAACTTTATCTTGTTATTTAGGATGTGATTAAAAAAAAGCTTGTAGAAATCTATAATAAGGTCTTGGTTGGAGGTAACTTACCAATAGACATGAGGAACGGGGTTATCTCTTTACTATACAAGAAGGGCGACAAGTCTGAAATAAGAAATTGGTGCCCTATCTCTGTCTTAAATGTTTCCTACAAACTTTTAGGTAGACGTTTGGGCAAACACCTCCCGACCTTGATTGAGAAAGACCAAACTGCCTTTGTTCAGTGCTGATCTATATTTGAGAATATTATCACGGCCATCGAGGCCCTTGAAGTGGTTGAGAATACACAGGGTAACCTCTCAATTTTAATGTTAGATCTCGAAAAGGCATACAACCGTGTAAATTGGACGTATGTCTTGACTAAACTGCGCCATGTAGGTTTTGGAGAAAATCTGTGTAACTAGGTCCTGGCCCTTTACTCCTTATCTACGGCCTCTGTTATGGTTAATGGGTTTATATCTATCTCCTTCCCGCTGACGAGATCTCTCCGGCAGGGCTGCCCTTTGGCTCCCCTCCTGTTTGTAATTCAGATGGAAAACCTGTTGTGCAACGTGCACTCAAATCTATATGTTAAAGGTCTCGAGGCAGACACCTCCCAATGCAAAGTCAAAGAATTGGGAGATGACCTTTTTGCCATCTCTGAGAACTCTCAGAGGTCAATAAACGCCCTGAAAGGATGTTTGGACGAGTATTCAAAACTATCGGAGGCCTCAGTCAACTGGGCCAAATCAATTTTTTTCCTCCCAAAAGCCTTTACTCCGGTTGTGAACTGGGGAATGAAACGTATTGAGACTGATCAATCGGAAAGGTCCTTGGGAGTACAAGTATCCTTGTTGTCATGCAGTGTAGATCAGGAGCGGATCCTGCTACAACGCTCGTTGCAAAGGGCAACAACTTGGGGCAAAGCTTACCATCTTTCTGTTTTTGGCAGAGTTTTGGTAATTAACAGTGCGCTCTTTTCCCTACTTTGGTTTGTAGCTACTGACAAACCCTTAGGCATACATTTGTGTTCTCTGCTTCGCCGAAGGGCTGTTAAGTTTATATGGAAACCATATGCTACAAACGAGCGGCTTTATGTCCAAGGTGGCTTGGGATTTGCTATGATTTCCCAAAGAGGAAGGAGGGCTTGGTTTAATCGACCCACAATGCAAGGGGACTGCAATGATGGTTAGATGGGTAATTAAAGGTATTTGCTCAACTGAGGAGTCACACTGGATTTCCTTGGCGGAAATCATCTTGGCGAATGAATGAAACCTCTCTCGCCCTTCCGATGTTTGGATTTGTTTCCTCCTATTATCCTACCAAAACCGCCAGATTGAGTCTGAGTTCTGAAAAGCAATTATGCTGGCCTGGAAACGGTTGAAACTAAATTTGTGGGCTAACCTGACAACTAAGGCCGAGATCTTACTCCAACCCTTTTTTGAAAATCCGCAAATCCGGAAACAGAACGATAACTGGTTTGCTGCTGATTCGTCACGCAGTAGCTTTGGGAGGGTCTGCATCGAAAAGGGGGTTCTGAGAATCGGTGACATTTGGAATCTGGTAGAAGGCCAATTGAAAACTCCTTCTGCATTGAGGGAATACTTGGGTTCGGTCTGGTACGTTGAGGAAAGACTTACAGAGGTAATCCAAGCTATTCCCCTGCAACGGAGAATGATCTTAAGTCCAGAGGGCATTGACCCCCCTGATACATGGTATGTTTCTCGCAATGTTGCCTCTGACCTTTCGTTCTGGAAATTGACAGAGATCGAGCCAACGGGGAAAAGAGTTTTCCACCAATGGGAAGGAATCAATTCAGATAAACCAAAAGTCTTGGCTCAAATTAATGAACACACCCACCCACCGTTGGGAAATACCCTAGCTCAGATACGAGTATGGAAAACGTGTGACGAGGATGGGAACTGGGACTGTCAGGTTTTTGCAGGCGGGTTAGCTATTCAGGATCCGAAAGTGGATCCCAAGATGTGGGGTTGGAAAGGAGAAGGAAAAGGTGGAGAAGACCTACCACTTCAACTGTATTTAACTGAATTGGGCTACACCTCTCAAATTCCAACTCGTAAACCCATGGAAGTAGCAGTAAGGAGATGAGGTCAGGTTGTAGATAAGAATCATCAATCTATTGAGAAAGCTCTATCCCGTTGTTGGAATCAATTGGTGCTAGCCCCCAACCCGAGACTAGCGGTTAATCTTTGATTGTTGTCATTGCTGGCTACCCCATCAGCAGTTAACTTGGCTCAACGTGGTCTTCAGATTGAAATGACCTGCAAAAGATGTAATTGGGCATTCGAGTCAACCACTCACTTGTGGTATGATTGCCCGGCTTCACTCAGAATTTGGGGCTGATGGAAGGTCTTCTGGGATGGAATTTCAGGTGATTGCCTACCATGGAATCGAGACTGGGTTCTGATGGGAGGTCTACCGGATAACTTGCAACTCAACAAGGGGTGGGGCTATGTTGCCCAAGAGCAGTTGGCTGTGATGTCATAAGGAAGAAACAAGTACGTGTTTGAAGGCATTGAAATGACCAACAAGGAAATCAGAGCTTCCTTCAAAGGTTCCCTGCGATGCATTGTTCAGGCTGATTGGAAGAGGAAAGGTAGAACTAGATCTGGGGAATGGTAGGGAAGATTGCGAGATTGGAGGAAGGTAGGCTAGTCTTGGCAGATTGGTTTTGGACCAAGTAGACAGTAAGAACCTGGGCACTCGGTTCTAGTTTCCACAGGAGGAAGGCAGGGGGAATTCGGAAATGGGGAAGGAGCGCCCTGTACATCACCGGTCCGGTCGGACTGGGCTGCCATCAAATAGGCAGTTATAATTAGGCTAGGTTCAAGTAGGTAGATCAGTTTGAATTGTTAGGCTTTTCTGGCCTGCGGCATTTTGGTTATTGGAGGCTTTTGGCTTGTTTGACTTTTCAGGCCTGGAGCATGCATTAATTACCAGGGGACAGGATTTAAGGACAGCAATCTAGATTTGGCCATTTCTGTTCCTAGATGTTTTCTGGCCTCTGTTTTCTGTTTTGACAATTCCAAGGGTTATTAGTTGTGAGTAGTTTTCCCAGCCAGATGGCTGTAAGCGAAACCGGCTCATGCTGCCGGGATAACTCCGGGTTGAATTGTGAGGTCCCCGGCCTCTTGTTTCCGAATTTAAAATTAAAAAAAAGAAGAAGGAAAAAAAGAAACACAGACCTCCCACCCGAAATCACGGCAGAGTGCCTCCCAGCCATTAGATCACAAATGATCTGATGGTGGTGGTTGCAACAATAGTGAACAAAGTAACGGCCACATTTTCTGGAATAAACTTGACTTCTGTCAGCACTGATCCTGACACCCTCCATATATATACTCCGTGATTGAAGGAGGGCTCCACCCAATGAGATAATTGCACAACAGCAAGTAAAATGCTGAAAATCTTCTATCCAGTGGGCCTAAGGCCAACCCCACCCTCCTTTGGGGTTGGCCACGCCCCCAACCTATTGAAAAGGTTCTAGCAGGAAGCTTTCTCTACATGGGCATGCCCAGTGTTAAGGAGAGGAGGAGGGAAACGAAGTTCTCTTTACTTTTTTGGGTAATACAAGTAAAATACTGACCGTGGGATCACGAGTACTGCACGGCAGGATTTGGGTCACTCAACTGCCCCACATACTCGTTTCTATCCTATCCCCTTGCTAGTGGGACCTCGCCCCTTGAGATATCATCTTTGTTTAGTTAGGCGGGCGTAGGGAGGGAAGGGGGGGGAACCAAAGGTTCCACTGCCCCGCAATAGGGACAGAAGGAAAGGTACCAAACTATAGGCTTGTTTAGTTAGGTACCTAGGCGGATAGGCTGGATAGATTAGGAAGAGAGACAGGGTAGAGTCGTAGCAGAATAGGCTAGCTTTAGGTTTGAGCAGCCTGGAGCTGCGTTCAAGGTTTTTTTTTTTTTTTTTTTTTTTTTGGGTTTCTATCCCCCTAGCCGTGGCGCATCAGACTGGCATGTTACCTACTGGGCTAGCTCCTGCTACTGGGTTCAAGATTGGTCTACGAGCCACCGAGGGTTTACGCTGTAATCTAAGCTAAGCTGGATGATGCTTCCCGTCCTTTCCATACGAGTTGTTTGTGAGGTTCCCCCGCCCTCGTGTTTCCAATAATGTAATGAAATGGTGATTCAACAAAAAGAAAAAAAGAAAAAAAGAAAAAAAGAAGGAGAGAAAAAGACATCATCTTTGAACTGACTGGCCCCAGGTAAATTCGGAGTTGTTTTCACTAGTAGTCTGATTTGTTTTCACTAGCCTGATTCATTGGGGTTCGAACTCAGGGCTGCATTTCAACAGTACATGATGTACCAACTGACCTAGGCCAATTGGTCAGGGTAGACTTCCGAGGAGGACTCTGCAAGGAACGACGGCTGCAGGCTGGGGACTCTACCACCGTGTATAGATCTCCTCGTAAGTGTTTTCTGACAGCTATACAAGTGTAGGTTCTCAAGTAGAAATTGATAGTTAGTCGAGCCATGACCCAACTCTAAGTAGTGTAGCGAGGCTCTATGTCTGTGATCAACCTACCTTGTATGTATGCGTACTTGTTGTCAGTGAGTTATGCCTGTGTGTGTGTGTGTGTGTGTGTATGTGTGTGTGTGGGGGGGTGTGTGGGTGTGTGAGACTTGGGTGAACCAAGATGGTGTGATTAGCAGTCGGCCGGGGTTCAGATATCGCCTTCAATCATGAAGTGCCAATGCCGTTGAGCAGGTCTTGTAATGTGTGAATGAAGTAATCTGCATCCAGTTTGCTTGACAAAAGGCAAGAACAAACGAAGCAGCAAGTGTGACAATCACTTTGTGGAGGGTGGGACAAAAGGCAAGAACAAACGAAGCAGCACGTGTCAGAATCACTTTGTGGAGAGTGCGACAATCCCTCTCTCTCTCTCTCTCTCTCTCTCTCTCTCTCTCTCTCTCTCTCTCTCTCTCTCTCTCTCTCTCTCTCTCTCTCTCTCTCTCTCTCT